>WAAF01016400.1:1834034-2178618 GCA_013400475.1 Tricholaema leucomelas
ACTCTCTGGGCTCGGCCCTCCAGCCAGTTCCTAACCCAGCATAGAGTGTTACCATCCAAGCTGCGGACTGACATCTTAGCCAGCAGTTTGCTGTGGGGAACAGTGTCAAAGGCCTTGCTGAAGTCCAGATAGACCACATCCACAGGCCTCCCCACATCCACCCGTTTGCACTAGGCAGGAATAATAATCCTCCATTCATGACTGCATGATTTTAAGTATAATGCAGCCAGTTCTGATGTGGTCAGTCCAGATAAAATCTGTTACATGCTACGAAACTCCTCAGCTGAGTGCGAACCCTTTTTCTGAGTGGACTGCAATACATGCAGAACTGATTCATACTGAACTATCATGTTAAACCACTTTATCCAGTTGCCACAGAAGTTATGTCCACGTCTATCTGGATCCCCACCACCACTAAAGGAAATCACAGCTCCTGCAATTCAATAGCCTCAACTTTTTGGTTCTTACATAGGCTGTAAAAGCAGACGTACTGAAAAAATAAAAGGCCATGCACGTAATTTCTTTTGTAAAGGGCCTGCACCTGTGTCCCACGCCTGACGCCAGGTAGCCCAGCGAGGCCATACAGCCTGCAGAGCAACGCCCACAGCACGCCGCATTACACCCTCGGTACGACTGCCTGCAGGAGAACATCCCTCAGACCGCGCCGGGAGCTTTGCCGCAGGGCCTCATCTCAGCCGCCAGACAGGGCAGTCCCAAGCCCGCCATTCAAGGGCCGCCCAGCTGGCCCTTGGCGGGGCCCGCGGCCTCCACTCGCCGCCGCAGCCGCTAGCCCACGTCACCGTGGGTGGCTCGCGCACGGCGACCGCCCCACCAGCCTGCCCTCCGAGGAAGGGAGGAAAGGGTAAGCGGGCAGGAACGGCGGGCGGAGCAACGGAAGCCGGGCGGGCTCAGAGCGCAGACAATCGGGGCGGGCAGTGCATGGCGGGGCGAGGAAGTGGCGGGGAAAAAGGTTTCGTGGAGGAGAAGGGAGTGGGGACGTAGGTGAAGAGGAAGGGTTTGGCGCGGGGGTAGAAGCGACGCCTGCCACACGACAGGCTCGGTTGCTCGCCCACCCGCGCGCCACGTCGCGCCAGACTCTCGCTGCCGCCCCCGCAGGCCCCGCCCTTCTCCCCGCCCTTTCCCTCCCTGTCAGGAGGTGTTGCTGGCGGCGTGGGTGAGGAGAAAGTTGAAGTAGGGAAGTAGAAGGCTCTGCGCCGGTGTCCGGCTGTCCGCTGTCGGGTGGGGTGTCCCCTGGACAGCCATACTTTTGCGGCGGGGTTGACTGCCGCGCCGTGTAACAGCCGGAGCACGGCGGCGGCGGTGGTACCGGGCACTTGGGCAGACGCGGCTCCTGCGGCCTGGTAGCAGCCCTGTAGCGGCAAGTGGCGGCCACGGACAGCAAAGTGTCCCTCACCTACTCCGCAGGCCCGCGGTCTGGATGCCGCTTGTTTGGTGTAGGTTTTTGCCTGTGTTCGTTCTTCAAGTTGCTTATCTATTAATGCCAGTGAGAGGGGATTTAATTAAAAACAAGTGCAAAGCTAATAGTGTGAAAGTGGTCATTAAGGGGAGAAACTTTTTCACTGCAAGGTGGAAGAGGGAACCAAGGCATAGAAATTACTGCCTGTAACTAGGACTTAACACTATGCACAGTTCCTAGTTCTGGACTGTCTGCAATTTTTACTTAAAGATATATTACCGTTTTATTAGATTGGTATCAAATCTTGTCCCGTTAATGATAATTCTGTAGTGCCCTGATGGCCTGATTTTCCTGTCAGGGTGTATCCTAGACATGGGAGAGACTTTATTTTTGGGGGGGTTTATGTAACTTACTGTAAAGTGGCTGCTTTTCTGTATCTAATAATTGACCTTCAATCTACTATGTGCATTATTGCTCTATGTAAAGATCACAGTGCTTGAAAACAAAGACACCCAGCTACTTTCTAGACATAGCTATGTGGTGGCCTTGCCTTTTCTTAAGGAAAAAAAACCCGTTATTTTTGGAAGTTGCTGATAAGTTTGAATAGCAAAACAGCAGCTGAACACCAAGTAGACTAACCAGTATTCCACTGTAGGTGGTTTGTTTGTGATTTTTTTCTGTATCGTTACTGGTGTGTTGAAATAGAGTTAAGTACATTGACATACCCAAAAAGGAGGGAGGTGATCTAGGGAAGCTGCTTTATGTCTCCCTAGATAATTTTATATTACTACCGTGTTTTTATTCTCTTTGTCTCACACGGAAAGCATACATCATACGTACTTGTTCATTGCTCAGTTAGGAGGACATGCTTGAGGATTTTCAGCTTAAACTAATTTCTTTATAAGTCTTCAAAATTAGACTTTTTGCAGTATGCAGCTTTTTAAAAAAGTAACATTTTAAACTACTGTGCATGGGAGATTTCTGTGAGTCTTAAATTTCTTTTAAAGTGATAGATTCTTCTGTTTGACTTGTATTTTGTTATCAAAACAAATTGGCTTCTGGAACTGATGGGAGATGACTATAGATATGGTATAGTAGTGGGTGGTATTCAGATCCATGTGAGTATTTAAATCATGCTGGGCTATAATTTTAAGATTCAAGTGGTTTTAGTCACACTTGGAGTTTTGCACTGAGATCTTACAAGCTGACCAGTGTGCCACAGATTGCGGGGTTTTTTTTGAATACTTGGATTCTTATGCAGATGGTTTAGCTTCTTTGTTTATTCTTCAGACCTGAGGAATTTATATGGCAGTTGGATTTATAAGAAATCCCAGACTAAAAATCAATATGGTGGTGAACAGATTGTACAGTACAGAGTAATACCAGGTATGCCCCGAAAAAGTCCCACAGTGACCTCTAACGTTCAAGGATAAAACCTGAGTGGTAAAAATAAAGGCAGTTAGTTTTTGAAGGTACAGTTTTACATATTAGTTTGCACATTTAGTTTATTAGTGTGCCACAGTAAGTAGTAACTAGTTGGTGGATTAGGGCTTACTGTTAGGTTTCATGGGAATGTTATGTTGGGGAATCAACTCTCCCTCATTTTGAGCAAGTGTACGTAAAGCCTTCTTTACAGTAGTTGTGGGAGAGGTAGTTACTTTTGGTAAAGCTTATTGTGATTTGAAAGGCATTTTCCATTTGCAGAATCACAGAATACATCTGGTTGGAAGAAACCTCTAAGATCATCCAGTCCAACACTCAAACTCAGTGCCGAAGGGTCAACACTAAACTATGTCCCTAAGCACCAGGTCTGTGTGCTGCTTAAACACCTCCAGGTTTGGTGGCTGCACCATGGATCTGGGTAGACCATTCCAGTGTTTGAGAACCCTTTCTGTGAAGAAATATGTCTTAACTTCCACTGTAAACCTCATGTGGCGCAGCTTGAAACCCTTCCCTCTAGTTCTGTCACCACCAAGGAGAAGAGGCTGCTCCCAGTTCCCACCTCGGTTCAGTTAGTTACAGAGAGTGATGAGGTCTCCCTTCAGCCTCCTCTTCTCCAGACAGAAGAACCCCAGCTCACTAAGAAGCTCCTTGTAGGTCATGTGTCCAAGGCCTTTCACAAGCCTCATCGCCCTTCTTTGAATATGCTCCAGCACCTCAGTGCTCTTGTAGTGAGGGGACCAAAACTGAACACAGTCCTCAAGGTGTGGCCTCATTAGTACTGAGTACAGGGGGTGATCACCTTCCTGTTGCTGCTGGCTACAGCGTTTCTAATACAAACCAGGATGTCACTGGCTTTGTTGGCTGCCTGGGCATGCTGCTGACTCATATTCAGTCCAAGTATCAACAGATACCCTCAGGTCCCTCTCTGAGTCCTAGCTTTCCAACCACACATGCCCAAGTCTGTAGCTTACTGTGGAGTGGTTGTGACCTGAGTGGAAGACCTGGCACTTGTCTTTGTTAAATGTCATACAATTAGCCTTGGCTCATCAATCTAACCTGTCCAGATCCCACTGTGAAGCTTCCCTACCCTCTAGCAGATCGACACAGCCCCCCAGCTTGGTGTCACCTGCAAACTTAGTGAGGGTGCACTCAATGCCATCGTCCAGATCATTAATAAATATATTAAAGAGGGCAGGCCCCAGTACTGAACCCTGGGGGACACCACTAGTAGCAACCACCACATTGGGCCAGGCCATCCAACCATTTTTTTATCCAGTGCAGAGTGCCATGGTCTAGCCTTGAGCTCTGTGGTGAAGGGTTGGACTTGATGATCTGTGAGGTCTCTTCCAACCTTGGTGATACTGTGATACTGTGACTTACCCAAGACTTTTGCCATGAGTTTCTGAAGGACACTGCTGTGGGAGGCGGAGTCAAAGGCTTTAGTGAAGTCCAGCTAGACAATGCCCACAGCCCTTCCCTCATCCACTAGTCATGTCGCCTTGCTGTAGAAAAAGATCAGATTAGTCAGGCAGAACCTGCTTTTCATAAACCCATGCTGCCTGGGCCTGATTGCCTATTTGTCTTGTAAGTGCTGTGTGATTGGTGCTTAGGATGACCTGCTCCATAACCTTTTCTGGCACCAAGGTCAGACTGACAGGCCTGTAGTTCCCTGGATCATCCTTCTGGCCCTTCTTGTAGATGGACATCACATTTGCTACCCTCCAGTGAACTGTCCTCCCTGGTTAGCCAGTACTTTTGTCAAACAATGGTAAGTGGATTGTTGAGCACATTTGCCAGATCCTTGAGTACCCTTGGGTGGATCCTGTGTGGTCCCATAGACCTGTGCACATCAAAATGGCATGACAAGTCATTGATCATTTTCTCCTGGATTGTGGGGGCTGCTTTCTGGTCCCTGTATCTGTCTTTTAGTTCCAGGGGCTAAAGCCTCACTGAGCAACTTGTGTCACTGACCAATACTGAGACAAAGTAGCCATTCAGCAGCTCAGACTATTCCTTGTCTTTGGTTACCAGGTTCTCTCCTGCATCCAGTAGAGGGTAGACATTCTCCCTAGCACTTCTTTTACTATTAATTATGAAAGCACTTTTTATTATCTTTAATGACACTGGCCAGATTGAGTTCTAGTTGAACTTTGGCCTTTATAATTTTCTCCCTGCATATGCTTGCAAAAGTCTTATACTCTTCCTGAGTTGCCTGCTCCTTCTTTTGTAGCCAGTAGACTTTCCTCTTTCTGAGTTCTAGCCAAAGCTCTGTGCTTAGCCAGGCTGGTCTTCTACCCCACTGCCTTGTTTTCCAGTGCACAATGACAGCTTGTTCCTGTGCCTTGAAGATTTCCCTCTTGAGGAATGTCCAGCCTTCCTAGATTCCCTTGTCCTTCAGGACTACCTTGCAGGGGATGCCGTCAGCCAGTCTCCTAAACAAGTCAAAGTCTGCCCTCCAGAAGTCCAAGGATGTAGTTCTATTGGATCTCTGCCTAACTTCCCTTAGAAGGGGAAGCTCTGCCATCTCATGGTCATTTTGTCCAAGATGTCCACTAATGTTTACATCTGCTAGTCCTTTTGTGTTGGCAAGCAGCAGGTCTAGTAGAGAGCCTTCCCTCGTTGACCCATTCACTGGCTGTTTCAAGAAGTTACCTTTCATGCACTGCAAGAACCTTCAGAACTGCTTCCTGTCTGCTGTATTGTATTTCTAGTGGATACCTGGTAAATTGAAGTCCCCAACAAGAACAAGGGCTAGTAATTCTGAGACCTTTCCCAGGCACCCATAAAACACTTAATCAGCCTCATTGTCCTGGTTGGATGGCCTATAACGTTACATATTTGTTGGCTAAAACTGAGTATTTCCTTTTCTTTTTTTTTTTTTTTTTTGGTAGTTTTTGCCCAGGTTTAATTCTCAAAACCACAGGTCATTGGCCTCAATGATCTTAAAGGTGTTTTCCAACTTAAGTGATTCTGTGATTCTGACTAGCAAGATGGTTTCATGGTACTTGAAAGAATCCAGAGTGTTCACTAGATATATTCCAAAATTAATTAAAAATCAAAGGTTATGCTATTATTTACTGCAAGTATGATTTATAGACTTAGTGCGTTCGGAAGCAATACCTCATTTATGCTGCCTACTCAAGATTAAACATAACACCAGCTGATAGTTGCTTGTAAAGGGCACTTCAATTCAATTTATAAAATTAACTTAATTTGCATGTATTGAATCTTTGAGAGGCAACGCAGAACTTTCAGTTGCAAGAAGCTAATTATGCTGTTCACTTGTGCTCCAAAATTGATGTAATTTAGTGCTGTCCTTTGTGTACAATACATGTTAATGATTATTAGTTTCTATGAGGATATGGAAACATGATTAAAATCAATGATTGTGTCTTTCATGCTAGAACAACTGGTATTCTCACAATCACCTCTGTGATAATACTTGAAGACTTTTCATTGCATGTTAAGTTTAAATGCTCTGAGAAGATCTGATTTATAACAATTACTGATCTTTCTTTGTGTTGCACTATTCACCAAAAAGTGATTGTATCGCTGTTCCTATTGTTGATTACTTATGTGTGTGAAATGGAATTTTGAATAATCAAGGGTTGGGTAATTGCTCTTCATTCTGAATGACTAGCTATTATTTTGATTGCTGAAAATAATTTTTATTTACAGTTGCATTTTCTTCTGCTTTTGCTTTATACATGAGATAGATGCCAGAGGTGGGGTGCAGTCAGATTAGATTAGAAGGAGAATCTGTTCCACATTAAATTGACCCCTCCCACCCTGTAATAATTCTGGGACTGGTTAGGTTCCTGATTCTCGTGGTTTAAGCTTTTTTTTTTGGTTTGATGTGGTTTGTAAGCTGAAAGTTTGTTGTGGTGATCTATTTTTGTCTGCTTCTGGGAATATCATGTTATAGCTGTAAAAAACACACAAATCTGGATTTTTATTGTTGTTTTTCTATATTCTGGTATACTGGAAAAAAAAGTATGTTTTGCAGTGATGAGAGCTATCACATGCAAATGGTAATTGCTTTAATGCAAACTTAAGGTGTAAGAAAATTTTATATAATGGAGTTGTGACTGTCAAAATTTGCAGCTTTTTATTTGGAGCAAACAAAACCTTTAGGTATCAGGACAAAATGACTGCCCTAGGAGACGGAGAACAGCAGAACGTAGAGCATACATGTCTGGTTATTGAAACTGCTGATTAGGTTAGGATTTGCTGCTTCAGTAATACAACAGTGATTTCTGTCATCTGTGACATTTCCAAACTTGCAATCAAGAATTATTTTGTAGTGACTGTGTTCTGAGGGCATACAGGATACAAGGAGATTAATGTGAATGAGGAATACTGAGAAGAAAACCTGTGTGTAGAGTACAAATACATTAATGGACTAGAAATATCACCTTTATGGTGGAATAATGCCAGGATGGAGTTGTCTTTATTGGAGGATGAGTGAGTTCCTTCTGGACCTAGACAATGTTTTTAAATGAAAACTTAAATGGACTAATCTGTTTTGATTGTTTTAAACTGAAAACTTTTGTGGACTAACCTGTTTTGATTCTTCTGTGACGTTCGTCGCCATTGTATCTGTGGGCATCAGTCTGTACTTGGATAAGTCTATATGAATTAAATTAGCCAACTAAGAAGTCTGCATACTTGTACCTTCACCAAAATAACTATAACATAACAGTTACTGAAATGTACAACTAAAGTGGAAAATGAAGATCTGGCAGCATGGCAATAGTTCAGCCTGGCTTTGTATCATGAAAAACTGTAGAAAAGGTGCTTGTTAAAAAGATCACATAAATTCTGATACCAAGCAGCATCCTGTTCATCACAGTTGTTGGACCCACTATAACCTTGCCTTCAAGTCGTACCAGTCTTACTTAAAACAAAAGCTTATATTTCAGAAGATGCAATAGAAATTATCTCATTCATATGCTTTGGTATTTTCTGTTATGAAAGTGCTTGTTTTCAAATGATACATGCCTGAATTCTAGTGTGATGCCATGGATTTATGGAAAAATGCATATTGCATTTGACAGAGAAGTTGTTTGAATGGATTAGAGAACTGGATGTAGTAAAGTTACTAATTTCTGAACTAGATCAAATAAGTAATTTCAAACGAACATAGCAATCTTGACTGGGTCATAATTCCCTTCTTCCTGTTTCCTCATATGCCTTCTTGTAGAAGCACATTAGGGACCATTTTATTTCGTTTGTGGATGACTGCTAATGCCTTGTTTTTACAGCTATTTTTCCTATCATACTTTTGTGGGTAATTTTTAAATACCTAGATTTGCAAGTACATTGCAACCTGGGGCTTTCTTAATGTTACTTGATGATTTTCTACAGGCTGTTTGATAAACAGTGTCTTCTAATGTGCAGGCAAGTGTAAGAAAAAATAAACATTTTATACATAGAGAGCTATCTAAATAGCATCTCTGCTCCATATGTTGTAGTACCCACGAGAGGCTCATTATAATCCCTGGACCTTTTGTGCACCAAATACTTCAGTCCAGATAATGCTGTGCTCCATCTGCCTTAATCTCTGAGCTGCACAATGTGAAATTCTTAATGCTTTGACCTGCTATGTGCTGGCGTTTTTGATCTTGGATTTTTCTTGTCCATGTTGCCATTTCAAACAAGTTTTCAAGGTTACTGCTTTGAAGTTTGTAAGTTTTACTGAAGAGTTTGGGTGTTTTGGTTTTTTTTTTGTTTGTATTTTGTATTGTTTGTATTTTTGTATTTTGTATGTGTTGGTATTTTTGTTTGTATTTTTTGTATTGTTTTGTTTTGTCTAAACCTACTGTAATTTACAAAAGATGAAAACATGTATCACAGAATCACAGAATGTTAGGGGCTGGAAGGGAACTTGAAAGATCATCTAGTCCACCCACCTCTGACAGAGCAGGATCACCTATACTGGTGTATGCATCTCTAAATTACTTTTCCTATATTTTCTGTGTCTGGATTTTTTATGCCATCTTTTAAAGGGTTGGTATTTGTTGATCTTATTGAAGGTGTCACTGACTGGGTGGAGATCCAGAAGTATATATTGGTGAAATTATCTTTTCTTAGCTTCACTGACATACATCTAAACATGCCACCAGGATAAACTAGACACCACACTGATTTAAGAATTTTGCTCATGAGGCTCTTAAAAGATACAGATATTTTAGAAATCATTTGAATTTTTCTTACCAGAGAGTTTAGACAGCATCGTTAAGGTTGTAATTCATGGAGATCTCATTTTTAGAAAGCATTTGAACCAACTGTTACATAACTGATTTATTACTTGGATGAATTTACAAGTTTAAAATATTTATTGCAATATTTTTGTGCTTATATATTAGGAAATCATGTTCTGTTATGTACATTTGAAACAGCTTCTTGCTCTTAACTTTTTTTGTTCATTGTAGCTGTCTGATAGTTCCTCCCCTGAGTCCTTATGTTTACATTTAAAGCTGTTTAAAAAGTTGACTGTCCATTTGGAGAATATTCTGCTGTAAGAAATAATTAATACGTTATTTAAAGGAGCATTAGAAGTAACTTTGTAACCTCAGATTCTAAAAGTAAATTAGACTTGGAAATAATAATTTCAACCTTGCTAAAACTGATAATTCACTTTGAACATTGGACTTCAACATTTTTATGTACGAATGATAGGCACACATGACACATGCATGATTTTTTAACCCATTAATGTGATACAGAAAAATAGACTATATTAATGAAGAATAGTTATATTAAATATAGCTTTCCTATAACATAAATTAGAAAATATTATAACTATAATATATATTTCTACATTTCTCTATAATATAGAGAAAATGTATTACATTGAAATATGATGTTATAGCAATGTTTATTTCAGTAGTTTTCACAGATTTTCTCCAATTGAATGTTTTCCAAGAAAATACTTCATCAGAGGACACTGAGAGTATAAAATCTCTAAAAGCAGAATATTGTCTCCAGGAGTCATAAATAATGTTTTTTGTATTTTTAAACAAAGAGTTCAACCAGAAAATGATAATTATAATTGTAAAGATTTTTTTTTTTTTAAAATCTCGCCTGTAACTATCCTAAATTCTTTCTTGCAATCACAGTAGTGCTTATCATTACCTTTTCCCCTTCTCTTCTCCTAAGACCACCTAAGTATATGAAAGCACTGCACATTTTCATCAAACAATAGTTAGGATTATTCATTTACATGTACAGTTTCTGGTTGAAGATAGTGCTGCAGACTATTTGATGCCTACATTCTAGCTCTTCCTTCCCCTGTGGTAACAGAAGTAATCTTGAAGCCTCCCTTCTTGAAAGAGTGATGGGTAACCTTCTATTTGCTGGCAGCTGGATGATGAACTTTTGTGTCAACAGTTGCATGGCAACACTGCATGTGCAAGTACCTATCCATTGGTAAATGCCTGTCTGTGTGTTTTGGAGAGACAAGCTTATGAATTACACCTGGCAAAAATGTGTATGCTCTTCAGTGAGATGCTGATGCAATAACTTCTTACTCATATGTTAAAAATGTTTGGTTATATGGAAGGATGTAGAGTTAAAGACAAATTTGTTTATAAGTCTTCTCAGACTGTTTAATATGTGTGTGCATATATTTGCTGTTTCTTGGGAAGAAGTGCCACAGTAGAGTGGAATAATCTACAGGCATGCTCAGAGGGAGGGAGGAAGGAATGAAGGACAAAAGATAAAAAATTCAGGACAAGTAGAGAAGTTTTTCATCACAAAAGCTGATACTGGCTTTGGTGGCTTTGCAAATCAATTGCTGATAGGGATGCCATTGGTGTTTTCCCCCTTATCTTTATTCCTATTGTGTCTTGTAATACTACATGTGTCCAAAATTACAAAGATAGAACCTGAGCTCTCAGGTTTGCAGCCATTTAATACTTCCAGTGTTGCCTTGGCCAAATGATGTACTGAGAATGTAGCATTTTGTCTTGGCTGTTTTAACCTGGCTGCTAGATTCTGTGTCACTATTAATTAGCTTGTAGTTCCAGGAGCATATGGTTGGTCTCCTGTGGATTGTCTGATCAATTGCTTTTCTTCAGATACTAGATTTTTCTGTAGATAGCAGCATGGGGCTTTTGCCAGAAGGTCATAACAAGATCTGTTAGTGGTTTTAATGGAAGGGGTGAACTGAACATTCATGCTTCATTATTAATGAGAAATAGATTTCACTGTAAGGAATTTAAAGGGTAAGTAAATTTGTCTGATTTATTGAAGTTGTTGGTTTTCTTTTTTAATCATATATCAATAATGCTATGATACATCTGTTAGACAACGTTTTCCAGCTCAAAGAGTGTCTACAAAGAACATGATAGATATGTTTTTTTTTTTTTTTTGTGGAATGTCTCAAAGGAGGAGGTCTGAGATATGCCAGACTTTATGGCAGAGAAGTAGAATTCCAGCTAGAAAAATTGAGAAAGAAAGTTCAGCAAAGAGTGTTAACGTGTATGAAATGGTATAATATGTTAAACACTAGACAAACCCCTGATTTTTAGAGATTCTGTTTTTATGTGGAATAATTTTAAAGGTAATTATGTGCTGACTGAGGCAATAATCTCGTTAGGTGGATTGATTCAAACAGTGTGTTCTTAAATGATAAGCTGAAAGGAAATAATTTTAACATGTGTCCTGAATTGATGACGTTTTAATTCTGTTTCATAACCAGTTTCAGAATCTGTGAAATCTGTTGACATGAAATATGCAGAAAGAAAATGTAATTGAATTACAAGTATTAAACAGGAGTTACAGACGATGGTGAAGTATTTCTACTTACAAAAGGGGGAAAAAAAGGAGATGTAACACATTGTTATAGTAACTGTCAGAAGTAACAGTAAAGATGCTCCTGTCTTTTAGGAGACAGATTTTCTCATTGCAATGTTATTAATATCTAGAAAGGATTTTAGTAAAGAATATCCTGATGGCTTACTTTGTAAAACTGCGTTTCCTTAGTTCTGCAACTGGGAGAATAAAGAAATCATATCTGTGACAGAAATACTGCTTTCAGTAGTCTTTCATCAGAGTGATTTGAATTTCTGTTTTGCATAGAAGTAGTTCATCACTTCCATATTTCTGAAAATGCAACAAAATAAAGCTATATTATTAAGTTCCAAATATTCTGTTTGTGAGAGTATCAAACAAAACTGCATGTATTTATGTGTTCCATTATTTTAGTTGAAAAATATCTCTCTGCTTCTTCTTGAACATAAAAATGCTGAAAAACTCCAAAATTCAGGGCACAATGTGATTTCTCCTGTTACTGTATGTCAGAGTTAGGATGAGATAGAGGGAGCAGGAGCTCTAGAAACTGATATTGTGCAGGGTCTACCAGGGATTCATTAGTTTGAAACATCAGTTTGAATTGGATTTGCCAATAGGTGAATGTTGTGGTAGGCCAAAAATAGACTTATACATGTCCTGACTTGCACAGGCATGTTTTTCTGCTTTCCCTCCTTCTGTTTTGGGAAGAAGGACAGGAAAGAGGACAAAGAACCTGGAGCCACTGAATCTAAGGACTCTGGCCTGCCCAGGCTTGTTTACATCCTGTGGTAAACAAAATACAGGCCTTGTGCAAGGCCTATGCTTTTCCCAAATTTGGGTAAATTGGTTTCACCTAATATGATCAAGCTTGGATAACTGCCATTCTGATTGGCTATTCTGTGTCCAAAGGTCCATTAGTCTTGGGCTGTATTGATAAAAGGAGTTGAGCAGGTAACACAACGTGTTCTGCTCTTGTACTCGTGCCTGCTACTGCCTGCTGCTTTTGCTCTCCGTTCCTGGCAGCATACTGTCTTACTGCCTTATTGTGTCTTGCCGTGCTATGCTAAGCTATAAGCTAGTGCTGCTACAAAGTGACAAACTCTGATGTTCTGAGTTTGTTTGCCTGGAAACTGCCTGCCTCAAGTTTACCAGGAACAGGCTCTAAATGCCTCCATGTGATCAGCCTGCATAGCATCATGCTAAGACTGCACATCATAAGACATCCTGCCTACACCTGAAAGTCTCCTGCTAAGACAGGAAGTCCTGGAGATACAAGATCTTCTAGAGAAGCTAGGATAAGGTCAGAGATTGTCTACCTCCTTTCTCCAGAAGCCGGGGTAGAATCAGAAGTCTTAGCGGTTGAGAAGACAGTAACAGAATTCCCTGAAAGCATTTGGGTAGTGTCTGAATCTGTACCTAGCCCCACGAGAAATACTGGGAAATAATATTTTGTGAATAAATGCTTTAAACCTCTTGTAATTCATGTTTGCCTTCTGCCATAAGCAGAAAGGAGCTCCTTGAGTCCATCTAGTGGGCAAGCGGTATGTTGACCACAAGCGGTATTTGACCGCAGGAACTTTCTCTTACAGTTTAGTTAACATTTCTGTTTTTTTTGCAAGTTATTTCTAGATCTAGTTATTCCTCTGTATGTTTCCATGAGTGTGCAAAGAACCGATTATTATTAAAAGTAGTCGTCAGGAGTGGCAAGAGTTCAGAGTATCAGAATTACTAATCAATATTAATTTTGGAAAAGTACCATCTCACATTAATTAATTACCTCTTCCATTACAGTGAAGGGCAGCATTTCTTACAGTGAAAGTTCAGTTATGTCACACAGTCTTGTACCTTTCCAGCAGTACTTGCACCTTTCCAGCAGTACCTGCATAATCAGCTTGCTTTTCGGAGGTACTAATAATATGATCAAACAACGTGTGTTTAACTGTGCTTTTCAGGGTTCAATGGTTTGAGCCTAAATAAATAGATGAGTGGTAGAATAATAAATGGTAACCACGTGTCATTACTTAGCTGCCCAGTCTGGCAATGTGCTTTTAAAGTGTTGATGTAGCAAACAAGGTGTCTTTGTGCTGTGGGGTGTCCCTGTCATATATGTGACATTTTTAATTGATTTTATGTGTTTTCAGTTAGCACAAGTGTGGAAATCATGCATTTGTGCAAATACTAATAAAGACATTATGCCCTGTTGAAAATAGTCAGCTTTCCCATACATAACACAGTCTGTCTGTGGAGTTCACAAACTAATAATTACTAGCATATGGAGATAAAATACCTTACAGAATTTTGGTTGTAAACTCCAATTGAATGCTATTTGGTTAGTTCAGTTTATCTGATGATTTTTTTTGACTCAGGTATACACACTTAGATTTTGTCTGATTGTATTAGTTTTCTTCTTGCTTAGCTGAACTGTTACCATCGAGTCATTTTTAGCAGGTACTTCTGCTAGCACAGGTTCACAAGAAGCAATTAAGTCAAGCAAAGGTTAAATGCCAACTATCAAGCTCTCTTCTGTTGTGTAGACTTTTAAATTCTGATGAAAAATTCTGTTGTTTTTCATTCTTATATGCACATTATTTTTTTTCTACTGTGGATGTTGGGAGACCCTTACAGATGACAGAATCCCTTTTTTCCTCAACCTTATTATTCAACTCTAATGTTGCTTAAAATTTGGTTTATAACAAGTTTAATCTTTTTCTTGTTTTTCAGATTATGGCGCAGGCTCAAGGTTTGGGGAAGAGATACATTAAAGCCTTTCTTAAAGGTTTCTTTGTCGCTGTTCCAGTAACAGTGACTTTCCTGGACAGAGTTGCCTGTGTAGCAAGAGTGGAAGGAGCATCAATGCAGGTATTTTGTCTATTAGGCACCTAAAGTGAGTGTCCACTGACTGTAGCAAGGTGCAAAAAATGTCTTTTTCACTGTTTTTATTAAATGACCACATTGTAGCATGGAGTAGTTTCATTTTTACTTTGTTGACCAAACACTTTTGTGATATGAAAAGCTTTTGAGAATGAAACGTGCCAAAATCCTGTCTAAGGAAAATACATAGATAAGTATTGCTGAAGATGCTTTTATTTATTTATTTATATGTATTTTGTATATATTCCTTGTTATTTACCCATGCCTATCAGGACATAAGTAGTAGTTCATTGTTTTTACTTTGCTTATACTGACTGTTTATAGTGTTGACAAGTAAGTATAAAATAACATTTGTATGTAACAAGTAGAAGATAAATACTCATGATAGTGAGCAGCTACTTTGTTTCTTCTGTTATTTGAACTTGAAAAATACATGTTATAGTGTAGTTAGACATTTTTTATATTGTTTCCTTTGATTTTAAATCATATGCACTGTGTATTGCTGTGCATCACCACTGATAACTTACTTCGTTCTAATGTTGCAACATTCCAGTTTGCAGAGACTAAAAATTTGATTCTCACATGCCAAGCTGTTTTTTTCTGATTGTCTAAGTACGCTTAGAACCATGAAGAGCAGGTTACACAGCAATCAAGACCAGCTGCTAGAGTTTGAATTGAGCAGCATTCACACAGACAAAATATGGACTAGAATCTGGGCTTGGCTGATCTGTGTTTAATGTTATAAAAAGAATATGGTTGTGGGAGGAGAATGACAAGGTACTATTGTGACTTCTGCGGCAGTTTTTAATTTGATGTTTAATGCCTATCACGAAACCTCAGCTGGTCTAGAAGCAACTCTCATCTCAAGATAAGGACCAAAGTAAACTCATTGTGCTGCAGTAATTCTACAATCCCAGACCACAAAGTTAGGTGTAATGTATTACCTTTGCTCTTTTTGTCAATCTCATGAATTTTATTGATAACCAGTGAAAGGTAGGAGAATCTCAGGATTTAGGCTTTGCTCTAGAAAAGAGTAGTTGGACAGTGGGAAAACCACTTTCATTCTCTTTTTAACATTTTCAAACAGGAGAAATTCAAATATATAACACAGAATCTAAATAAATACAAAGTGAGACAGATTAATAAAATCATAGAATCATGCACTGGTTTGGGTCAAAAGGGAATTTAAAGTTCATCTAGTTCCAACAGCCTACTGTGGGCATGGATACCTCCTACTAGAGCAGGTTGTTTAAGGCCCCATCCAACCTGGGTTTGAACATTTCCAGGATTGGTGCCTTCACAGCTTCCCTGGACAACATGTTCCCATGCCTTACCAATCTGGTGGTAAAGAATTTCTTTGTGATGCCTAATCTAAATCTAGCTTTTTACAGTTTGAAGCCATTACCCTCTGTCCTTGTCACTTCATGCCTTTGTAAGAAGTCATTCTCTAGCTATCCTGTAGGCCCCTTTCAAATACTGGAAGGCTGCTATAAGGTGTTCTCTGAACCTTCTCCAGGATGAACAACTCTGGCTTTCTCAGCCTGTCTTCATAGGAGAGGTGCTCCAGCCCTCAGATCACCTTCATGGCCCTCTTCTGAACCTGCTCTGACAGTTTCATGTCCCTCTTGTGTTTGGGCTCGAGTTGGACACAGTACTTCAGATGGGGTCTCATGAGAGCAAAGAGTGAAAATCACATCACTTAATCTGCTGGTCGTGTTTCTTTTGATGCAAGCCAGGATGTGATCTACTTCAACANCGTCACTTCATGCCTTTGTAAGAAGTCATTTTCTAGCTATCCTGTAGGCCACTTTCAAATACTGGAAGGCTGCTATAAGGTGTTCTCTGAACCTTCTCCAGGATGAACAACTCTGGCTTTCTCAGCCTGTCTTCATAGGAGAGGTGCTCCAGCCCTCAGATCACCTTCATGGCCCTCTTCTGAACCTGCTCTGACAGTTTCATGTCCCTCTTGTGTTTGGGCTCGAGTTGGACACAATACTTCAGGTGGGGTCTCATGAGAGCAAAGAGTGAAAATCACATCACTTAATCTGCTGGCTGTGTTTCTTTTGATGCAAGCCAGGATGTGATCTACTTCAACACAGCTTGATGTCATTGGCAAGCTTGCCGAGGGTGCATTCCATCCCGCTTTCCACGTGCCAACAAGGTGTTAATCAGATGTTAAATCCAACTTCCCCATTTTTCTGTCTCCCAGTTTTTGCCTCTGTTGGGATCTAGAGCCATTTGCTGCACTCAAGATGCAGACATGCCTTGGATTTTGTATTTTTTCATGGCTTATCTTGTTTGTTAGTTTTTCTACTAGTGTGCATGACCTAAATATTGAGTTTTAAGTGATTGTTTCTTCAACATGTCACATTGGCTGTAGTTGTTTGGTCTTTTCTGTTTCTGACATAATGTTCTGTCAGATTCTTGTTTGGATAGTTTACCTCAGTATCTGGAAAGAAGTTTTCTAGGTTGCCCTACTCCAGAAGTGTGTTGAACCCCTCTGGTCAAGACCTCTATTTTATGTTTCCTTTAAAGTCAAAGTCCTGAGTGTTAGAGGGTGCTCCATTGTTTTTCTGGAGTGTTGCTTCTGTACTCACTTGAAGGGCCTGTAGTTAACTGTGGTTTGTCCATGAGAGATTTGAAAAACACTGCAGTTATTTGTTCAGATTTATTCAGTTTGACAAAGAAAGATATGCATTCTTCACAGTGGCTAGAGAAAGCAATATGCATTCACTGGGTGATTAGAATCTAAACTTTTCCCTTGATGTCTGTTGACTAAACCTTCCCTCTGTTGATTGATGTATGGGCAGCTTGAAAGCTGACACTAGTAATTTTGCTGACATCTTGGTGTCTAAAATTCTGATTTTATTCTGGACTGCAGCATTGAAATAGAAGTTTGTTTGTTGTTGCTTTTCAGACTACAAAAAAAAAACCCTTCATAGTGCTTTTAATAAGATGCTAATTTCCTTGCAAAGTTGTATTAGACATATAAATAAATCTTATGGGGACATAAGTACAAGGGATATATTCCTCTCCTGCAGAGTAGTTTGAAGGAGTAGTGGTCGTTGTGGTTGCATCTATTTACTGTATTCTTTGAAGAGGGATCTATGTTGAATGTATCTGAAAACCATGGGTATGAGAGAGTGAAGTCCTGTCATCATGTAGTCACATATCCATCAGTCGCATGGTTCCAATGGTATCTCACTGTGTAGGTTTGAAGATACCATAGTATGATTCCCAAGAATTTGTTTGCAGTAGACCTGTAAGACATCTGACTGGTTTTGTGTACTCATAATTGTGGCTCCTGCTGAGCCTGAAATTAAAAGTTCTGACAAGAAGCAAGGAGTAAATCTCTGTGTTATGCTTGCTCTCCTGCTTTTGTTCTCTGTTGCATGCTGTTATTCCCCTCTCTAGTTTTGCTTGACCAGTCTTACTGCTGCTTCATAGTTACTGACAACGATAATACTTTTTGACACTGGCAAGTGCACTATTTCAGGTTCTAATGAAAATACACATTTTCTGTTTTACTCCCAACCAATTAAGACAGACTTCATGCATATAGTTGTCTCAAGCTGATACTGTGTCTCTACAGGTCTTTCAGCCACCTGTGATAATTCTTCCACTTGTGCTGACTTCATAGATATAAGTATTAATTCTAACCTATAGGGAATATCAGTGAAATATTGCAGTTTATAATTTTAACATTTTTTTAAAATGGTTTCATTACCTTCTGGGTTTTTTTTTCTTTCCAAAATTACTTGGTTTTGTAATCACAATGTGGTTTTGTTCCTTAGGATTTTAAAGATTGATGGGTTCATCTAGCATTTTGTTAATAGTGGGTTGCAATCTGTTTGCAACATGGAATGTAAGTGATACAAATAACTGGTAATAGGATTTCCTAATTGGTTGTTGTGGGGGGTTTTGTGACTCCTCTTGGGATGCTGGATGTATACATTAAAGTTTTTGTTTTGGACATCTTACTACACTTTTATTTCCTGTTGAATTTCTTGCTTGTCTGGTGTTCATACATAGTGATGGGGAAAAGGCAACCCACTGTGGATATATAAATTTTTAAATTCATTAAATCAAATGGGCTGTTTCCAGGTGAGGTAGAAGATGACAGTGTATGTGCAACTTTATATGCAAGTTCTGTCACATAGTTCAATACCAAGGATTATAGCAAGTAGCCTGACCAGCGATCTCTGACAAAGCACACTTGTTTCAGCAGCAAACATTATTGAATGTTCTATTCCATTATGCATAATAGCAGTTGTAATTATTCTGTGGCAGTTCTCCTGACTTTATTATTAGGATTATTGTACCTAAGCCTGTGAGCTCATGTGAATATTCTTTCTGTTCCCCAAGCTATAAGCAAATAAGTTGTGACCTTCTGGTATTCACTAGCAGCATAACAATTATCAAGTTAATCATTATTTATAGTAAAAGGGCATGCTTTAACCCTCCTACTTATGGAACCTCATGTCCTGTGAGGCTTCATCATATGGCTAGGGATCTCAATTTGCATGCTTTTAGCATTAGATTAGTTAGTAATTGGAAAGAGTGAATGTTTTATGACTTCTGCACCACCAGTTCTAAATTAAGACCTGTGTGTCTCATTTGTAGGAGGCTATTATGCCAAGAACTTGGGCAAACAAGTTATAATGCTTCAAGCTGGAGGCAGGAAGAAGGTCCTGTATTATTTCTTATAAAACCAAAGAGTTTTTGTGAGCCTGTTCACTACTTTTTCAGAAGCTGTATTTCTGTTTTGCAGACCTGAGGCTTTACTACTAGTAAAAATGTCATGAGGAATAGCCTGTCTTTAAACAGATTGTGTTAAATTAATTTTATACTTTTTGTTATGGTATCACAATTTATGTTATTTACATTAGAGAAAGATGTGCTGCATGTTTTACATACTTGCTTACATACTTTTTTAACCTATCATGTTTCTTACTGTTCATGTGAATTAAACCTGCTCAGGACTCTAGCATGTTACTTCTTGCACATTGAGAAGCTAGTTTTTTGCAGGTCCCATTTGAAATAAATCTTTATTGAAGTGATCTGGTTAACAAAGAAAATATGAGGGAGGGAATTGTGGTAGAGAGAAATTGGCACTTTTAAATCACTTTTGAAGTTAAAAATAAATGCTGAGTATCCATCCTGATTTGAGAGGGTAGTTTTTCTGAGTAAAAATACAATGAAATTTAACACAGTGTAATTACTTGTGTTGAGAACAGTTAATTTCACTGCTGTAGCCCACTTTGCTCATCAAAGGTACAAGTGGTCTAGGGAAGGAAATTTCAGCAGTGAGAGTCTCATGTCTTAAAAAAAAGGTCAAATTTTAGCAAATATTTCAGCTATCGTACTAAAAAAATGAAGATCTGCCTACCCTTCATACTCTATTACATGTATCATCTAGCTTTAGAGTCTAAATTAGAGGTCATCTGTTGGCCAACTTTGGAGATACCATAACTGTATTGAAGGCTCTGAAAAAGCATACTGAGAAATAAGCTATCCCAAAGACTTTATCCTGAATTGCTCCTGAATACTTCCTTTATTAGAGTATTGTATTAACCCCTGGAGAAATCAATGAAGGCTGTTCTGTGATGGGCTACTTTCTTACTCTGCCGTTTCTGATAGGTTAACTCAGAACCAGAATTGAGCAGGTACCCTGGTTTTGTACCAGTTTCCACAAAGTAGTTCTTTCTGGTACTGTGTACCTCATAATACTCTCTACTAAGTAATTACTTTGTTATTTTCATACTTGGGTTAGTGAACAGTTTCATTTCATTGCATGGGTCTGTGTGGGTTCATGCTGCTTTATATGCTGTTAGGAAAGGCTCGTGTTTGCTGCTAGTGTCAGTATGTGCTGTAAGTGCAGGGCTCTTTTGTTCCCTTTGCAAGGGGTGCTGAGATTAGTGTTGTTATAAGTACATACTTAATTTTTAGTGTATTACACTTGTATAAGAGGTAATAAGTCTGCAGGAAGTGCTTTTTCTGGGAATTAGTGTTCTCTTAGTTCCTTCTTTGGTTTTAATATTAAATGATATGCAATGAAGTCAATCACTCTTTTCATCAGGCTTGTGATATGTAATTTAGTTTGTGTGCAGTAGTGTATTGAAAAATATGAACTATAGTTAGTCATAAACTAATGATATTTAACCTGACATTTATTAAATAAACATATGAAGAAATTCCTAGAATACAACACATTCCTAATCCTCTTCTAGTTAATGAGTACAGTTTCACTGATTTTAATAGATATTACTCGTTGATGGAATGAGGGTTAGGTGGAAGATTCTTGAAGGAACTGTAGATGTAAAGCTTGCTTTTTTTTTGCTCTCAGCCTTCTTTGAATCCTGGGGGAAGACAAGCATCTGATGTAGTACTCTTAAACCATTGGAGCATTCGGAATTATGATGTACAACGTGGGGACATTGTGTCATTGGTGTAAGTAGTTTTGCACACATTTCAATACATGCTTATATAAATGTTGAGCCATCAATATTTAGAATACTGTATGTATGAAAAAGGAACATAAACATTTTAATAATGCATTATTGTTATTTCTTTAATCAGTTCTCAAAACCTAGATGTTCAAAGAATGCGTTATTACGTATTTACTGAAAGGAATGCCGTGGAAGATAACTATGTGATACAGTGCGTATATGCACCAAAACTGCCAAGAAAAAAGAGATGTGGGACTAAGAGAGAAAATAGATAAGTTTAACAGAGTATACTTCTGATACTGTTTGGCTATGCACTCATATTTATAGAGAAAAATAGTGTTTCTTTTCCAATTAATAGTTTTTTTTCCTGGAGAAATCTGGCTACTGAATAAAATTTAAGATAAAATTATGAGAATTCATCTGTCTTTATAATAGACAAATGAAGCAACAGCAACAAAAAGTTTTACAATTCCAATGGGGAGGTCTATGTATCAAGACAAAAGGTGGCAGTGTTCCACTGTTGAAATCATGTTCAAGACTAACGGAGGACAGAAACTCCATTTCAGCCTTAATGTAAGATAGAAATGGAATGTCAAGGTGTGCATAAATGACACAGTGATATAATGCATACTTGTACTACATGCTTGGATAATTTAAGCTTAAGGTTTTAGTTTTGTAGGTGAAATGCACATTGCATTGTAGCTTGTAACAGAACTGTCTTTGCAAGCTATATTATCTAGTTTCCTTTGTGTGATACATCTCTTCTAATTGTCCCTTTTTCTTTTGCCTTCCTTTTCACTGTAGTGGTAATTCGTATGACAATTTTCACTACTATTTCTTAAAGCAAACTCTCATGTAGACTTCTTGTTAAAAAAAATTAAATTTACTTTGTGGTCTCGGTCTCTCTTACTGTCTGTCATGTAAGATTTTCTGTAAATGGTCTAGGTACAAACATGAATTTATTCATCTTTTAAATACCAAGCACTGCAGAAGGACTTCAATTCTGTCATTGTATGACTGCTTTGATTCTACCTGTGCATCCTTCTGCTAAAGTAATGCCCTAGAGACCAAAACAATGAATGTAATTGATTAGTAATTAATAGAATGAACAGAAGATGAGCATGTTGTCTGATAAGAAAACAGAATAAGTTGTTTCATTCTTACACTTCTTGAATATTTGTGGGGCTATTTGAGCCATCTGCATTGATTAGTTTATATGCCTGGACTTCATAGCTAATACTTTAGGTGCTGTGTGGGTTTTGCATGTTTTAAAATTTTGCCTGGTATGGACAGAGCTTATGTAGATGTGCATGGAGGAAGTCACCTTGTATTTATGTACTGTACAGAGGTTTTTCTTAGTCTTTGGGGAAGTATGCTGAATTATCAGGCTAGACAATTCCAAATAACTTTAAGAACAATATGAATGAAGTTAAGCAATGTAGAAAACAGTCTATCAAATAGTTTTTGACTGAATATATTGAAGGATATGTTATGTATTGTAACAGCTTTCCAGTTGTTGATTACTTCACGGTATGGATTTATTTGATGCTGATAGCTTTGATCTACTAGCTTACTGTATTGTGAAGTTTTTCATTGTCTTGTAAAGACCTACAGGATGTAATAGCGGGACGTGATTTTGTACCTGTGTGAGTTGTTTGAGACTTTTGATACATGAAGTTTTATGTTGTAAATGGGTTAATATTTTTATGCTTTTCATTTCTATTGTTTAGCTATTTTTTCCCAAACTCATTAGTGAATAGATATCCTGTATATATGCATGTGTTTTACTTGGTGGTCCTCAGGATTTGGCTGATGTAGGCAAGGTGTGAACAGAGAAGACCAGTCTCTCATCAGCTGCTGCTTTTTCTGCTCCTGTCAGAGGTTCACACCTGTCAGGTGTGACTCAGGCAGATGGATATGTAAACCTTCTTTCATATACTGCTTGGCTGCTTAATTAATATTTATCCACTGTCTCCTCTTTTCCAAGTCATAGTGGAAAATAGCTATGAGGTTGTGAGAGGATGGTCTTTTGCTGAACAAGAGCTAAAGTCAAACATTGCTTTCTGGCAGCTTGCCCAGGGTCATTCAAGCTCTTTTCTTTGTTCATACCGTCAGAAACATTGTATCATTCTGTATGTCTGCTGTTTCTGTCACTACAGTCCTAAAAGTGATTGTCAAGATCCCAAATGACAAAATTCAGTGTAAGTAGACTGCCAGCCTTGGAGCCAAAAAGATGTTACTCCTGATGGCCCTGAGCACCTTAAGAGATCGGTCAGCCTGTCATTATTATGGTACTGCTTGCAGATGCAGAAGTTTTTCCTCTCTCATCTGATGAAGTTTGTGATGAACATTTATATTTTTATTATTTGCTGACTTGGGTTACAAATGAGCACTCTGTCCCCAGCATTTGGTGTCCATGCCTGGTTAAGGTATTAAATAGAGACTGCAAGTTTATGGTAACATTTGTTATATATCTCTGTCATCCCTGTCTCTGCATATGATGTAGCTGTAACTATGCATCACAGCCACAGCTGTTAAAATTAGCACATGTGCATATCCTTGGTTTTAGACATACTATTTAGAGTGGCATTAGTCCTTAAAAGGGCTAATTAGAGTCAGATAAAACCAATGGAGAGAGTACATTTGAGGCAAAGAATGACTTGCTTATTTGTAGTTCAGCATTTTACAAATGGATAAATCTCACCTTGACTTTTTAGAAACTCTTTTAAGTTAAAGTTTTTCCTTTTACTTACGATTCATCCTTACTGATAGTGGAATTAAGAGATAACTTGTGTTAACTTTTGAACACGCAATTTTAAGTTGAACCAGAACAAAGGGAAATTATTATCATCCTTAACTTGATTACGTGCTTAATGTAGATATTAGTATGTTATGGGGGCTTAATAAATTAAAAATCAAAACAATATTTTTTCAATAAAATAAATAGTTTCTGTTACTATGTGTTCCAGTAACTTTATACTTCTTAAATAGATGGGGGAAAAATAAAAGAAGACTGATATTTCAGTAACTTTTGTGGTGAAACAAGATTTTTACTTTGTAAGAGCTTTGCTGGGGTAGAGCTCAACAGTTATGTAAAATTTTACCAGGTATTGTAGAATGGGTTATAAGATGAGTAGGCTGCTCCCAGCTGGTAATAGTTTGTAAAGTTTGAGTGTCAGTAGCATTGTACCTGGATCAGTATGCATCCCAGTATGGTCTTGGTTGTTGGGAATATATGCTGCAGCTGCACTTCTTAGTACTAAAGGAGATAGTCCTCTTATATTGTGTAACGGACATTTTTGCCGACTTACCTTTATGTAATTTGGTCTCTACTGTACCTTTGTGTAATGTGGTCTTTACTATGTACAAATGCAGGCATTGTTTTAAAAAGATGTTGCCAAAGAGTGATTTTATAGTTATAGAATTCATTTTGCTTGTCTCTGCTGAAAACCTTGTATCCTGATTGCAAAATTGTGCCCTTGTGAAATTGTGCCCTCTCTTTATCTAATGTAAAAGAAATTGTTGTATCTTGCAGAAGACTGCAGAATCAGCACATGTGTGTAGAAAGGATATTTTATCAACATGACAAAATTTACCTAAGCTTTTGAAATGAAGACATAACAGTATTAATTCAGACATTTAATTTTCTTTTTTAATAAGTAGAAGTTTGGACATTGTTTTGTTCTTTACTTGGTTAATAGGTTTTTTAAAAAGGACATGACAATAACTGAAGTTTAAATGGTTTTGAATTATGACATTTCAAGGTTGTAAGTATTCACAGATAGTAATTTTAGCTTTTAGAGGTTGTTCTACTTCTGTGGTAGAGTACACCTTCTGCAAGATGTGACTGAGAGCCGGAACTTACTTACTGAGTAGGCTGCAAAGGGTCCCTCCTTTTTTAATTTAGAATGTGTGCTTATGTGTTATAAAAATAGGTCTGCTAGTTTAATGTGGAAAAAGATTGAGAACTAGTGCTCTTTGTTCTGTACATTCTGAATGGTGACATGATTCTACAGTTTTGAGCCGTAATAGCTACATTGAAAATAAGTGATATAGTTAAAAACATGCTTTTAAAGGTCAGCTATAATACGAAGAAAACAAACATTGTATATTTTGATAGCTTCTTGTGAGTTCTTCTATAGAAGCATAATTGCTTGAAGTACAAACCCAACTTTTTTACATAGAAACCTCCTTGACATTTGAAAAAAAAAACCACTGTACTTTCTGTCTCCTGTCCTGATGAAGAATATTAGGTGTATTCTGTCACTGTTCCCTCTGACTGTAAGGTTATGTTCAGACCTTTTGGCAAACTTCCTTGCTTTTGGTAACTGTTAAGTATTTTTATGTCAGGTTATGTATGTTTGAGCTCTGAAAAATCCAGTGCAATTCAGCATTCTGTAGGAGGAATCAAAGTACTATGTGTGAGGTTGTCTCTGTAGCTATGTCCCTCACTGACATCAGTTCAGAAATGAGAATTGGAAAAGATACTCACCATGATGATTTTATGCAATAGTTCAACAAGTTTCAGCCTATTCACAAGAATTTGAAGAAATGTAGGCCCGTTCAGTTGATAGAAACAAGAGAGTGTCAAATGGTGAAGAGCAAATACATACTATTAATAAAACATCACTAACTGGAATTTCATTAATAAGGCTAACCTAGTAAAATAAAAATCAGAAAGAAGATAGTATTGAAGGCATTACCTTGAACTTAAATCAGTAGATGTAGTTATGAAATATCTCTGTAGTTATGAATATCTCTGCAGTTATGAATATCTCTGCTCGACCATCTTAAGTCTTCCACTTTCTATTCTATTTTTGTTTGCACTTAGGTCCATGTACCAAGTCATCTGTCTTCTGGCAGATAGGCCACTGCAATGGAGGTTGTGCTGACATAGAAGCTAAATAATCACTTTACGTTCTGTGCCTCAGTGACCTCAGAAAATCTTTTCCTATTCTATTCTTTTAACTGGGAAAAAAGAACCTTCTTATGTCTTCTGATAAAAATCAAGTTCTACTTTTATTATCTCCGTCACAATCTGTTCTTACAGTAGATACCATTGTTTATATGAGTGTGTTAACACTGTTGATGAAAGAAAGACTTACATCTTACATTTCTAAAGCGAGTAAAATATTTTTTTTTCTAAAGAAAGTTTTCAAATACTCTACATGACCCCTGGTTTTATTAAGAAGTTCTCAGGATGGGTTTAAGTAGGCAGTTATTGTAGTACTGTGAAAGCTGAGTGGATGTGGAAGAAAGAATTTACTGTAGTTGAAGTTACTGTTATGTAATACAGAGTCTATGGATATGAATAGGAAGTTTACAGGGATTTCAAAAATCATTGCTGGAGGGAGTCTCGCTAGAGTCTTTAGGTCATAAAATGACATATATGAATGTTACTGCTTAAAGATTCTTTAGTGGTCCATTGGAGTTTGGAGAATTAATTTGCTTGTTCGTTGTTTGCTCCTAAAATCTTAATAATGTGTCAGTCAGATGGCTTGGACCATTTGTGGAAAGGGTGTTAGATGATCAGTAGGACTACTGTATTGTTTTAAGTGGTGCCAGGGAGAACTTCATATTCTGGCTGATTTTGATTTTATTTGCACTAATACTGAATTGAATACCTTTGTATTGAATTAAAAGCCATGCTACTGAATTAAGGACCTTGATATTGAATTAAGAAATTAATTGTAGCTTGCTGAGTATTTATTAGAGTATCCATGGATACTGAATTGCAAGTTTACTAAAAGACACTTCATGGATTACTAAGTTAAGATGATCAGACAAAAGTGGACATTGTGCTTTCATACATTATGCTTATGTAAACCAGATTGCGAGCAATGGTAGTTAAAAAAGAAGAAATTGTCATTCTATCACAGCAACCCATCAGATAAAATTACTAAATCTACATCATGTTTGTACTTGAATATAAGTAGATCTAGAACCTTGCTTTATGATCAGTAATTTTGGCTCTGAAAGCAAATGTTGAGATTTAATGGTGGAAGACCATGATCTTAATCAGTTTTTTTTGTGTTAGTTGGCATCCCTTGAACAAATTTATGGACATCAGTGTGGTTGTCAGAATTTATATTTAAAATATGAAATCCTATTAGTTATGAATAGTTAGAAAATAGTTTAATTTTAATGACAATTATTAAGACAATTCCATCTGTTCTTATCTGAGGTATTGCTCTTACAGTGACTGAAGGGTATAACTTTGAAAAACTGTAAACATTATTGTTTTATAACTGTGTAAGTCATCAGTTTTGTTTTTGAGATTATTCTACTGCATATAGTCTTTGCTTTTCATTTAAAATGCAACATTGAGATACTGGAAAAGAATAATTAAAATCAGATGCAGAGTCTGTGAGATTTGGTTGAATTTAGTACTGAGATAAGTATTATAGGCTTTCAACAAGACATAGTCTATTGAAAATAGAGGGAAATTATCATCTTGCCAACCTCAGTACCAATTCAATAGCATCAAGATTAAATATGTTCCATACAGGATCTCCTACAGATCTGTACTCATTATTTTAAGTATCTTGTTTTCTTTGCTCATCTGTATTTACACTGGAATAGCTGTGAGTTATGCTTATGCTGCAGTTCAGACAGATTAGGATGTAAATAATAAGAAGTTTCATCTGAATATATGCGTGTGTGATTCTTCAGAAAGCAAGAAAGATGGGAGAAAAAAATGGTTCAATTGTGATCTTTAAAATCTAAGATATTAGCAGGTACTTAATGCAGAAGGAGGGCCTGTGTTTTGCTGAAGAGGACTGTTAACAGTAATTTTGTTAACCTCTAAACAAAATAATTCATTTTTACTTCTTAGTGAGCAGGCATCTGAAAGGGGGGGGGATTATTTTCTAATAAATGAAATAAATTTTATCTTCCTCTATTAAATAGAATATGGAGCAGCACAGAGGAAATTTTTCTACTACTCTTGATGATGGGCAGATATAATATGTTAGAGATCCTGAGCATAAGTGGCCAACTGCTTGAAATGTTGCAGAAGTTGAAGCCAAGACTTGATTGGCTGGAAAGCTGTTTTCTGATCCTGTAACTCTGCCTTGCAGTGTGATGGCTGACTGCCCTGCGAAGGTCTTGTTGAGCAAAAGGAGCTTGAAACCTGCCTCGGTTTAGAAAAATGTCACTTTTACCTTTTGAAATATTTATAATTTAGAATCTAGTAACTTGCTTTGCTTTGAGCAGAATCTGATGTTATAAATGCCTGCTGTGATGTATGTACAGAAAGGTAACAGTATATTTTTCCTAAACTTTTTTTTTAACCTTAAGAAATATGACAACTCTGATAGGGAAATACTTGGTGGTTTTTTTTCCCTCAGTACATTTTCAACTGCTGAGAGTAATTACTAGTTATTTATGAGTGGCATTGCTTATAGGTACCTAGAACTAGGAAAGGTTTTATAAGTTGGTGAAATAGCCTACACAGTCTTAGTGCTAGAAGTGCCAGGAAAAAATGATTGTTTCCAGTGCTCATTCTCTATAATGTAGTCAGATTAGACACCTACTTCTTAAGTAAATTCAGACTGAGCATCTGCGATGATGCAGGATAAAAAAAAGTCATAGGTATTCATATGGCTATCCTTGTATGGAAATATCAAGTGTATTTTTTATTACTGTACATATAGATGGACATAAGTCTAGATGGATGTGTACTCAATCTTCTGAATTGATACCTTGACGATTTGGAAGACTGTTAAACTGAAAGTAAACTACTAGTTTGTTACTAGTTTTTTTCCTTTGAAGGTACAGGATTTAAGGAAGCCAATGCACCAGCTGTGGTTCCTGAAGAATATAATGTATCAAAGTATTTAAACATAGGTTCTGCTGAACTGATGAAATGCTTAGTGCTGAGTTGATGAAATACTAGATTCAGTTTAAGATAAACTTCTTGCTGGATTAAGATCGTACCTTTCATATGGGTTTGCTTGAATCATGAATGGGACACATTTTGTGTCTGTTCTATACTTAGAGAATCATAGAATCATAGAATGGTTTAGGTTGGAAGGCACCTCAAGGATCATCCAGCTCCAACCCCCTCACACTAGAGCAGGCTGCTCAAGGCCTCATCCAGCCTGGCTTTAAATGCCTCCAGGGAGGAGGCATCCACAACCTCCCTGGGCAACCCGTTCCAGTGTCTCACCACCCTCACTGTAAAGAACTTCCTCCTAATATCCAGTCTAAATCTCCCCTCTTCCAGTTTAAACCCATTACCCCTCATCCTGACGTTACTAGACCTTGTAAATAGTTCCCCCCCAGCCTTCCTGTAGGCTCCCTTCAGATACTGGAAAGCCACTATAAGGTCTCCTCAAAGCCTTCTCTTCTCCAGACTGAAGAGCCCCAACTCTCTCAGCCTGTCCTCATAGCAGAGCTGCTCCAGCCCTCTGATAATCTTCGTGGCTCTCCTCTGGACTCACTCCAGCAGTTCCATGTCCTTCTTGTGTTGGGGGCTCCAGAACTGCACACAGTACTCCAGGTGGGGTCTGAGGAGAGCAGAGTAAAGGGGGAGAATCACCTCCCTTGCCCTGCTGCCCACACTGCTCTTGCTGCAGCCCAGCACAGGGTTGCTGTCTGGGCTGCATGTGCACACTGCCGGCTCATGTTGAGCTTCTCGTCGACCCAGACCCCCAGGTCCTTCTCCTCAGGGCTGCTCTCCAGCCATTCATCACCCAGCCTGTATCTGTGCCTGGGATTGCACCGACCCAGGTGCAGGACCTTACACTTGGCCTTGTTAAACGTCATGAGGTTGGCCTGGGCCCACCTCTCCAGCCTGTCCAGGTCCCTCTGAATGGCATCCCTGCCCTCCAGCAAGTCAGCTGTGCCACACAGCTTGGTGTCATCTGCAGACTTGCTGAGGGTGCACTCAATTCCTCTGTCCATATCACTGACAAAGATGTTAAAGAGCACTGGTCCCAGCACTGACCCCTGAGGAACACCACTTGTCACCGGTTGCCAGGTGGACATTGTGCCATTGATCACCACTCTCTGCATGCGACCATCCAGCCAATTCCTTATCCAGTGAGTGCTCCACCCATCCAGTCTGTGTTTTTCCACTTTGGTGACCAGGATGTCATGTGGGACAGAGTCGAATGCCTTACTCCGGTCAGAGTAATGAAATATCTTTTTTTTTTCCCGGAACAACTCTAGACAGCTTATCCTTCCTCCTTCTCCGCCTCTGTACAAAAGCATTCTTTTTGAAAGATACCCAGTTCCTTAATGTCCAGGCTTGCCTATTCCAATTCTAAGTTCTACCTGCAATAGTATGAAAAATTTAACAGAAATGTGCGTAGAATATTGTAGTAAGATTTAGCAATGCTTGAAACTCAGATGCGGTAATTTTTCTTGAGTGATGAAGTTCAATAATGTGTATTTTATTTAATTTTTAAAGTCCTGGGTGTAAGCTATTAGGCAAATCAAGTTGGTTCTGTAGTTTTTGAGTATGCAAAAAGATATCTAAGTGCATTTTAGCCTTTTGTAGAGTTAGGCTGCTTTTATTTTGTGTACAACCTGGGAAATAATGAGTTGATGTTTTATTATACGGAATATTTCATACAGTGTTCTCGGACAAATTATAGTTTAAATACTGCCACAGCTGACTTAATATCTTTTAGTAATAACTTTCCCCAAGCCAGTTTAGTCGGTTGTGTTATGAGCAACCATAAATACTAGCTGCAGAATGTTACTTCTAGGAATCTTTCACTGAACTGTGCATATGCTGACAAAGTGAATTCTGCTTACACATTAAAAATATTTATTTCCAGTCTAATTGGTAATGTTAGAAGAAAAAGAATGGGTCTTGACCTGTATCGAGTATATTGTGGACATAAATATTTTTGTGTGTAATAAGCAGAGTCTTACCCTTGTTTCCTCTTTGTTAGAGGTTTGGGGGTTTTTGTTGTTGTTGTTTTCATCCTGTTAGCAAAGGCAAAAACAAGGGAATAGAAAATTATCAGGTTTAAAATGATAATTAACCTCATCATCACTGTATTTTCTAGGGAAATTATCTTCGGTTGTGTTCATGAATGTGGCATTAGTTTTTTATGCGCTCCTGGAAAGTGCAGCTGAACAAAATAAATAAATGTGCTTTAAATAGATTCATATATATTTGTTCAGCTGAGATGAGACCTTACTGCTGTAGGCAGCTGTCAATCTCTTGGTTAGCTACAAAGAAACAGAGTCAAATTCTTACCAGAGGTGTATAGCAAAGTGTCACAATTGTAGCAAGGGGTATTCTGACCAGATGTAAGGAAAAAACTAAACAAAACAAAAAGGCAGAATGAGAATAGCTAAGTCTTTAGCCAGAGTGACAGTGAAACCTCTGTTCCTGGAGGTATTTACAAGTTATCTAGTAAAAGCCTGAGCACCCTGATACACCTTTGCAGATGCATCTGTTTTGACCAGCAGTTGCAGTAGGTGACTCCATGACGTTACTTCCAAATTGAATTACTCTGTGTGCATATTAACAACTGAAATTTTAAAACATGAGATATAATAGCAATAGCAATATCCCTTCCAAGTCAGAAATCAATGTTACCAGTTAGTGTTTACAGTATGCATTAGGATGTTTCAAATTTGTTTTCTAGCACAGAAGTGGAGGTTCTAAAAAACTCTTTATTAACTCAGATGTGGCTGTGTTACTTGTCTTACATCAGCTTCTAAAAGACCCACTCATGTGTTGTAGGCCTGTTGTGTTAATAACTAAAAGGACAGCAAATACTAACATTGCATTTGGGCTTTATAGCTAGATTGTATATTCTATAAAGGAGAAACAATGATTAGATTCAGGCAGATATGCGTGGTGAAGCAATCAGTGAGATGAGTGCCAGTCTACATGCAAACAGCTGAACATTGGGTCATGTTTAACATACTATAGTAAAGGGAAATACTTTGCAAATGTATGTGAAGAGAGGTTCCCAAGTGAGAAAAGGAGCCTGGAAAAGTACACAAGTAATTGTTTGCTCACTTGTTAAATTTCACTTAAGTCTGACCAAATTCATGCATATGGGACAGGGTCAACATTTCAACTATAAATCAGAGAGAAATGTGTCAGGAATTACATATGAAAGATGCCTAAACAGAAGGCAAAAAATTAATGTGATAGATAGGAAAGTGAAAGAAAAGAGGGGTTATCTACAAATTTTAGTGTCATGGCTGTAATTTAATGACTTTATGTATGAAGAATCTGTGAGAATCTTTTTGTTTATTTCATAAATAGAACTGAAATTGATTTGAACTTGACCTGCGTCCTCTGCCAATATAGAGCAGAATCATCTAGCCTGCAATTCTCTAGCCACTCAGCTCAGAATTTCCCTGGTAGTGAGGTATCTTCTGCTACAGCTACCTTTGTCAAACATACAAAAGCAATCTATAAACAGATATCAGGACTAGGGGAAAAGCTTGAGGTTAAAACTTAAACTTATAGTTTATTTCAAACCATGATCCATAGCGTAATGCCATTTTTAGGGTTTTGGTAATTAATAGTGTATATTCTAAGGCGAAAAAAGAGCTACCTAGTATTACTTGTTGTTTTATGTTTTTGCTTTAAGGGACAGATCAGTGGCATTTCAGAACAATAACTTCGATGTTTCAAGAACTAGGGCAACTGTAATGAGAGAAGTGTGGTCTTGCCATATAAAGGGAAGTATACTGTCAGCAAGCAAAAGATAATAGCATCCTGTACACCCAGAAGGCCTGCTGTGATGTTTGCATCTGCATAAGATCCCCTTCGCCCTCAGAACAGTCTATTTTTAAACCGGTGCTGAGTTTGACCTTAGTAAAGAGATACTGTTGGAAGATTTTCAAATGCGCAATCATGCACTGTGTGTTCTTCAGTCCTATAGGACACTGACAGTATATTTCTTCTACAGCAAGTTTTTATTAGTTTGCACTTTTCCTGAGTTCAAATACTTATCTGTTTAACATTAAAGGGGAAAGCTTGATTACAAGTTATATTCTATATTCTTAATTGATAATAACTTACCTGACAGAATTAATTTATGAGGTGGTTTCTTATTTCTGATTAAAACAGAAATAGCTTCCACAGAACATGAAATGCTGACTTTGTTGTTAACTACATTTTCCTCACTGTGATCTGTGATTTCTTTGTAAAAAAAAATAGAGTTTTTTCTAGGTCAGTATAACCACTATTTCACAGGAATAGCACGTGCACCACTGAGAATTGGAGAGAGCTGTTGGTATAGTTCACATATGTTGTAACTTATTTTAAATACCTTGCAAAGCCAGGAAACTGCAAGAACAATAATCTTTCATAGGCCTCTTGTGACCCTCTAAGATAAAGTTTGACCTTTATGTTGTCCCATGATATCTGTACTGTAATATTGAATGTTAGTTAGATTTTTAAAACACTTAGCACTTGTCACCCTTCCTGCGTGCTGCTGTTTGCTTTCCACTGGTCAGACAGTGCTTTTTGTGCATCGTCAGGACTGCGCTTCTACCACTTAGTTGAGAGAGAGGGCATTTCATTCCGTATGGGTTTAAAATGACTGTTAGAAGCTATTGAAATGAATCTATACTGGGAGAAATGGATGATGTTCTTAAAATGGATGAACTACATTGAGTTAAACCTACTTTAGCAAAGCAAATTAGCTTTTCATTGTCTGAACCCAAATTTAGCAGAAGTATAACTTAATATCCAAAACTTCGTCTAAATATTTCTTACTTTTGATAACTAAAACAGCTGAGCACGTTCATATAGCATATTTCCTCTTCTTTATTTCCCATTTTGTCTATGCTTTTTGAGATATTATTTCAGTGGTTCTCTTTGGGACAATTTTGAGCAGTTTTCATTTGTAATCCTGTGTCCATTTCTGTTGTTGAAGGTATTACAAAGTTTGGGAATGGATAAAATGATTTGAGGTTCATGTAAGTATTTAGTGTGTTGTGTTACCTTCAAACTGGAGAACTGTACTCTGTAGCTTAGGAGCTGTTGTCTCCCACTTTTCTAAAATCTGCCTACATTTTTCCAGCTGTCTAAATAGTTCCCACTTTTCTCCTTTGTAACACTACAGCAGAATTTTTGCCTGCATTTGTTTTTATGTGTGGTTTAATAAGTTTTTAATTGTGGTTAGTGAGCAGATACAACATAATGTATCTCTCTAGTCCATATGTGAATGAATTGACACATTTGAAAATACTGCAGAGTTTGCAAAGACACTAACAGTTGTGTGTAGGATTTCAGTGGTGTAACTCTATGGAAGGCAACTCAGCAGGGTTTTTCTGTTCACAAGATTTGCTAATACAGCAGCACTTAACTGCCAAGGGAAATTTAAATTTGAAGGGAATCTTCATGTCCTGACTTGTAAAAGCTCTCCTGGGCTATTTTAGAAATTTCTGCTAGCAATGACATTTAAGTCTGCCATGTGGCTTGTTTCAGTTCCTGTGTGGAGCTGTATATGGTTTGCTAAAACTCCTGCAGTACTACATTGCAGCAACAAGTAGAACAGCAGGGCTGGCAATTGTGACAGCCCCCGGTATTCAAAGGGCAAGAAAAGAGCACTTGGTCTTATTAGCACAAAGAAATGATCCATTTTACTATAGTTACACTTCTGCTTTATGATGTGTTAAGAGTAATATGACTGATACTGGAATAGACTTAAGAATGATTCTGCTGGTTTGGTTTTGCTTTATACTTGCAGTTGACAAAGTGAACAAAACTCATCAGTACTGCATTGGTTGTCAGTTTTATCTGCATGAAGATAAAAGGCTTGCAAGTTTTAATGTTTCCTCATGAAGAACCCTTTTGTTTAAATGTATATTTTGAACAGAACAGTTTGATGATTTCTGTAATCATATATTTCTGATAGGACTCCCATGTATTTTCTAAGAATTAACTGATTTTGGAGATTGCTATGGAAGTTTGACCCAAGTCCAAAAGGTGGACAGATAGTATATAGACTAGTATGAATAGCTGATATTCAAAATAATCTTTAATTTAGGAATAAAATTACCTACACTAGGAATTTACAGACTGTAATAACAATTAATAAATGTGAATTATTTAGATTATAATTTTTAAAAAATCTAATGTATGTGTACTGGCAAATGAGAAGCTTATGTAGTAATTTAATAATGCTTGTTATGTGTATATAGTATTTGTAGACTAATGTCAGATTACATAATCTCTTTGATAAATACTAATTTTGGACACATAGAGTTCTTATTTGAAACAGTTGGCATGCAGTAGCAAAATGACTGCAACACATCACTCACATTGCGTATGTTCTTAATGTGTGTGCTCAAGAAAGTCAGTAATTTTCTCCTTTCCTTGGGTCAGTTGGAACAAAATCAATGGTCAGTACTGCTGGGAACTGAGAATGTGAAAGGATTTGGATTCCCTGTTGTCGTAATTCCTTAGACAATATGAGGTTCATATTGCCTGTGAGAAGAGAAACTATGTTCCCCATCTTGTTCTTCCACGCTACAGCCCGGATTACTTTCAGCAGCTTATCCTTGCAGTCCAAATGCAATATGTATTTTAAGATGGTGCAGACAAGCCAAATACTTGAAAAATAGCTAAAGGGAAAGTGTTAAATAAATCTATGTTGTGGTTTATAAAAAACCCCCAAAGACTAAAAATGGTATTTACATTCTTTTAATGTGTTGATTTATAGATGCTTTTATGGTCTGTATTGTATAAATGACAGAGTATTGTATTTGAAAACAAAATGTTCCACTCCATAGAATGGATATGGGAATTATTCAGTGTCTTAGAATAGGATACATACATGTGGGTTTGTTTTTTTTTTTCCACCTTAAGGCCCATTTGAAAAAAAATAATAAGACTTGCGTATTACAGACAAATGAGATCTCCCTCTAAAGTTGTTTTCTGGCAGACTTTGGATTGTTGTATTCAGGAGGACACTAACAAGCTGAAGGGAACTTGTAGCATTGTAACCAATGTGATTTTGACTTTTCTGTGGAGGGATGCAAAATAAATTCCGTTAAATGTTTTTTTTTTTGGTGCTTAGTTTGCACCTGCGGTCCAAGGTCCTTCACAAGCCACAGAAGGTGTGCTACTGGACAATGAACTGCTTTTCAGTCCCCACTCCATTTGAGTGTGTAAATGTTGAGATGCCAATCAATACTACTAAACATATACAGAAACATCAGGGAGAAAACAAGGACGCCCAGAACAGGCCTGTGATGGAGAAAAAAGTTGTGTGATCAGCACTTCATGAGATTGTTCTCTTTTTGTTGATCCTAGCTGAATTTTGATGTCATCTCTCTTCTGTAGAGAGCGAATTGTGATATCTTGGTTTTACTTCTGACTTTCTAAAAACAGCATGTTACGTTAATGCTTTCGTTTTTCAGTGCATACAACAGACTAGTTAATCTGCTAAAATTTGGCCAGCAAGCACTTTTATTTCTTCTTCCCATAGCATCTTTTGGCTTTTTTTTTTTTCTTTTAATGAAGCCTTAAAGATAAAGCCTCTAGGCTATTATTTTATTCTTATTTATAGTTTGTCATGCCTAAGGATGCTCATTTTGGACAAGGACATCATTGTTCAAGAAACTCCACAGATGTATTCATTGCCTCAAGGAGTGTTTCTGTGTTAAACTTACTCCAATTAACTCTATTATTTTAATAGTTAGATGTCATAAATCAAACCTACACACCAGAATTCTCTTTAGTCAATGGAGAAAAATGAGCACTACCAAGAAGGGGTTTTTATTGATTATCCTTAGACATTTTGTTTTAAGTGATGGGGCCAAATAAATGCCATGTATTTTAATTTAGATTCAAAACACATTTCTATATGAATTTTCCACTGCTTGACTAAAGGAGATGACCAAATAGTAATGAAATTAATTGAATTAGTTTCACCGTACAGTATTTAGAATTAGTTATATCCAGTTTACTCATGCTCAAAAAAAGGTATTTTCCACCTACCCCCAACCCTAACCCTAAACCGTAACAGGTGATTAACCCTAACTCATTAACCCTAAACCCTAACCCTAACTGGTTAACCCTAACTCCAACCCTAACCCTAAACCCTAACAGGTGACTAACCCTAACTCGTTAACCCTAAACCCTAACCGGTTAACCCTAACTCCAACCCTAGCCCTGAACCCTAACAGGTGACTAACCCTAACCCTAACTCCTTAACCCTAAACCCTAACCCTAACTCCAACCCTAACCCTAAACCCTAACAGGTGACTAACCCTAACTCATTAACCCTAAACCCTAACCCTAACTGGTTAACCCTAACTCCAACCCTAACCCTAAACCCTAACAGGTGACTAACCCTAACCTTAACTCCTTAACCCTAAACCGAACCCTAACCCTAACTGGTTAACCCTAACTCCAACCCTAACCCTAAACCCTAACAGGTGACTAACCCTAACTCCTTAACCCTAAACCCCTGCCTAACCCTAAACCCTAACCCTAAACACTAACAGGTGACTAACCCTAACTCATTAACCCTAAACCCTAACCCTAACTGGTTAACCCTAACTCCATCCCTAACAAAGGTGTTCACTGTTACTGTCAAATTTTCATCCTGTTGTGATAAAGTGTCTGTTACTTGTATGTAATTAAATGGTACTGAGGATCTTTCTTACTTTTCTTGTATGTACTTAAATATTTTTTCCCTTCCTCTCCCTCTGTCTGTCAAACCACCCAGAAGAAAAAAGGGTCATAATGTAATGAATAACCCCTTGGATCACAGATGCCAACAAAGTGAAGCCTGACAAAATTTAAATTGGCTGACTGCTGTTGTCCTAACATAGCCCATTAAAGTAACACTTATTATGTAGTAAACTTGACTTTTTCATGGTTTCTTTGTAAACAAGACAAAATTTACGGATGGCATTAGTGATACTAAGTTTACAGAATTAAAAACACTGTTTATGGATACAGTTCAGTAACTTCATTTAATTAGATTCTCATTGCATTGATCTAAGAGGATTTTCAAGGAGCATTTTATGATGAGGGTTTAAAAGAGAATGCTGAAGTTCTCACAGGTGATGAATTGAAAGAAATATTTTCATTTCAAAATGTGTATTTGACCAAAAGCTTATTGGTTATGCTCTTTCACTTTGAAACACTACATTTTGAACAGGAGCTTTGTTGTGGTAGGCCTGATAGGCCAAAAATAGGCTTATATATGTCCTGGCTCCATTTGGGACATTGACTGTTATGGAAACTTTAGACCCTTAGTTCCCTTACTGTTACCTACATTTATCATGGTCTGTGGCACAATTTCAGAAGCAAGTGAGGTTATTAGAATAATGAATTATCTCTGAATCTGCCAGAGATGCCTTTTAATTTCTTCTTCAGTTGTATTCTTTCCTGCTGCTTTCCTTTCTTTGGCTACCTGACTCCGTTAATAGCCAACGTGATTGTAAATCTACTAAGCACTGCATTAGAACTTTCCTATTTTATAAGATTTACTGAAAATAACGGGCAATGATGAGCTCTGAAATTTTAAGTGTAGGCTATTGGAAAGTGCAGTATAGACCTGTGAAGTGAGCATAAGGGATGTTAAGTTGAATTCAAATCAATGTGAGAACATTTTTTAAAAATCACGAAATTGCTGTTGTGAATTTATGGAGATGTCAGCATGCCCTAGGTTTGGCTTGGATAGACTTAACTTTTATGGGGTGTCCATTCACACACCCCTACCCTGCTTCAGAATAAGCTCTCAAATACAGGTGTGTAATGGTTTGAGCTGAAAAACCCATGACAGGCTGCTTTGAGCATGTGTCTGTAATGTGGTTCAGCCAGTCAGTGCCTCATTTTGTATCCCTCACTTTATATACTGTACCATTAGAATTATTTCTCTCCCTGACTGTTGTTATTTCTTTGTGATCTTCTGTTAAACTCTCCTTAACTCACAGGGCTTTGCCTTTTTTCTCTTGATTCTCCTTCCTATCTCACCAGTTGGGCAAGTTGCTGCATGTGGCTCAGCCTCTGGCCAGGCCTGAACCGTGATACATGAGTCAGAAGTTGGGCTGTGTTTTAAGCCAATAGAATAAAAGGCTACTTACTGGAATCTCTGACCAAAAAAAACATTTACTCCAGCATCTGTTTCCAAAACTGGCAAAAAAAGGTAGAAAGTGTCATGTGAGATGTGATGCTGGAATGTGTCCAAAGAAGGGCAACAAAGCTGGTGAAAGGCCTGGAACACAAACCCTATGAGGAGAGGCTGAGGGAGCTGGGGTTGTTTAGCCTGGAGAAGAGGAGGCTCAGGGGTCACCTCACTGCTGTCTACAACTACCTGAAGGGAGGTTGTAGCCAGGTGGGGGTTGGTCTCTTCTCCCAGGCAGCCAGCAACAGAACAAGGGCACACAGTCTCAAGTTGTGCCAGGGGAAGTATAGGCTGGATGTTAGGAGGAAGTTCTTCCCAGAGAGAGTGACCTGCCGTTGGAATGGGCTGCCCAGGGAGGTGGTGGAGTTGCAGTCCCTGGAAGTGTTCAAGAAAAGCCTGGATGAGGCACTTAGTGCCATGGTCTAGATGACTGGATAGGGCTGGGTGCTAGGTTGGACTGGATGATCTTGGAGGTCTCTTCCAACCTGGTTGATTCTGTGATTCTATGATTTCCCTGTCTATGGTCAATTCCTCAGTATTAGCAGCAACTGTACATGCTGATTCTATTCTACTGTATTCCATTTTTGTTCTTTCCATTAATATAGTCCCTGAATTTGTCTCTCTTTAAAATAAAAAAAACAAAACCAAAGCCAAAAACAGTTCAGGGACAGATGATCCATAAACTTCAAAATAAAAATGTTCAGTTTGGTTTTTTTTGTTCTTCATGCAGAGAATATCACAAATCTCTGCCTCTGTTAGTTTTCAAATTAATATTTCAAATTTATCTGAAAATTGTGTCAGTGTTGTGTATATTAGTAGCTCTTTATATAGAATCCATCTTGGGGTGCATTTTCTTAAACATGAGGAGTTGCCAGATATGTGAAAAGTTTGTGTTTTTTGCTGAAACTTCACTTTCCTTTGCTTGGAACTGTGGCAAAATGAGAAATACTCAAAGGTGATCTCTCGTTTCTGTACTTCATGCACTGTAGGAAGATATCCATAAACCATACACTGAATTCTGACATAAACATTGGTGTCTTGCGTTATCGTTAGCTCCAAGCTACACAGTTTGTATTAAATTTGTAATATTACATTTAATGTTAGATTGTTACCTTAGAGATGTCAAGATATATTTGGAGTAGTAATTCTGGTAGATGAAAATGAATGCCATGATAATTTTTCTTCTTAGTTACGATTATTTAGTGGTGGTGCTCTTAAGATGAGGTATATTTTTTTTTATTTTTAGATACTTTTGCTATTTCTTTGTGCTCCCAACTTGCGTCTGTGAAGACCATCATTATGAAATCTATGCAAAACAAGAAAGTTAGTTCTTGCACTTTCAGAATGAAATTTCACTGTTGTGCTATAGTAAGAAATGTGCCTGTACCCAGATACACTGGTTTTGTGTAGGTTCTTTTTGTGATGTTTCAAATTCTGCTATCAAATTTCAAAGTTTGTTATGAATACTACAACCCCCATTTTTTTTTCCCAAATGACAGAAAATAATTCAAGGAACTCCATGTCTGTGCTGCTCTTTTTAAATTTCTCATGCTAATCATTCGTAATATACCTAAACCAGCCCGGGCACGATCCTTTTGCAAGCTGATTTAGATGTACCTGCTTTAGCAGAGGGGTTGAACTAGATGATCTCCAGAGGTCCCTTCCAATCCCTACCATTCTGTGATTCTTATACTTTTATTTGTTATATAAAAAAGTCCTGCTGTGATACCTTTCTGATGTGTGTTATCATTAGTGGAAAGAGAGATGGTTTAGGGAGAGGAGAAAAGCATATTGAAAAAAATGTTAGTCTTCAAGTTGATCTTGCTTTTGTAGTTTTGTGTTGGATGATGGATTCTTTGTTTACAGTTACTGGTTTGACTTTAGAAATTTGTAGCCTCTCAGGTATTTTCCTTATACTGATGAAAGAATGCCATGACAATATTGGAGGGTGCTGTACAACAGCAAAAAAAGATTTTCTTTTACTAAATATACCAAACTTCTACAATATTGACATAATCACTTGGTTGCTCTCTAGTTCAGTGATAAAAATCACCCAGCAAAGCTTCCTTCTATAAAAGGATTATTGTAGGGAACATTTGCTATGCAAGGGATAAAATATATTCTGTTACCACATTTGACAGAACAGAAGATGTGGTATTCTTATCCTGTATTTACAATGAAGTGATGCTATTTATTACCAGAATTCAGAGGTTATTTTCTTAGACTGATGTAAGACCCTCTTCCTTAAAGAATTTCATAGTACAATTTAAAAAATGCTTTCTTCTTATGGTGTTCTTCATAGTAGAATAAATAGTAGTGTCTCTAAGGCATGATGGAAGATATATGGGAAGAGCTTCTACTGTAATGAAAACCAGCACAGTTTGAAGGGATTATACAGTAAAACAGAACTAATCTAAGAAAACACCACTTTAATCTTGCTGAATGTTTTCACTTTCGGGCATTTTACAGAATGCTGATGTAGCCAATAAAAGGGCACATTCATCAAAACGCATAATTTAATTTAAAAAACACCCAATACACCAGTTTAAGCATACAGTACTCAGATTTCACATGAAGGTGAAGAAGCCCCTTAGGACATTTAAAATTTATGAGGAGTCTTGTGATTTCATTCATTATGTTGACAATATGCACAGCTTCTTTTCAAAATGGATTGGACCCAAAAAGGTGAACAGACATGCTTGTAATAGCTCTTCCCATAGTGTGTGCTGAATTATGAGAGTTACTTCTGGTTATATGTTACCCAGGAGGACTGTTTAATGTGCTTGGTTATATAGATCTGCAAATTTTTAGCTGTGGGCTGGTATCCACATTGAGCCATAAATTTAGAGTTGATGTATTGCTTTCTAGGCAGACAACTCATACTCTGATAGAATTAAGGGTGAGAATTGATTTCCTGCTAAATAAGACACATTTCAGTTTAAAGTATAATAAATGGAAACTGAAGTCTCTGTATGGAGCTAATACATGTTGTAAACATTGCATATAGAATAAAAAAAAGAGAAAAAAAGACTTTTTAGAATTATAGATTTCCACATATACATATGGAAAAACACCTTTTGAATGAAAACAGTATCTAGGATCTTTTTACCATCTGAATTTTGATTTATGAAAGCATTTCTGATAATGCATTTTTGACTATCATGTCAGACCATATAACCTTACTATCAGAATACACTTTTAGCTTACTTTTTGACTTGTATTAAGTCTGAGGTGACTGATGCATGAGTTACCAGTTTCATATGGCTGGACTTGATAAACTTAAAGGTCTTTACCAGCTGAAAGGATTCTGTGATTCTGTATGGTCATAAATACTATAACAAAACCTTCAGAGAAAAAAAAATCACAAAACAGTTAAATGAGAAATCCTTAGGAAATTTGGAAGGAGTCTGATTTGCAAAGATGCAGGGGAAAATCTTTTGCGAACTGAAGCAAATACTCTTTATTTCACCTCCATCCTGTTAAAAGTGCTGCTGCTTTAAGCATTTTCATAATATTATGTAACAAGTAAAGGAAGAAGGAAACTACTCTGCTGGACGATTAAGGAAAACTTTGCTGTGCATTTTCAACTTAATTTATCGGTGGAATTGCATCCTGGTTCAGAATGAAAACTCAGTCTCCCTTTCTCTCTCCTCTTGCACTTTCTTTCCTTTCTTTTTCTCTTTCTCTTGTTTTTGCAGTGATGAATGTGCTGTGTAAAATTTAATGAACTCGGATCATTCCTCATTAGGGAGAGATTTATTCTGGAGGATTTCAAACCTTTAGAAGTGTTTACTATAAACTGTCTCAGTCAACATGAAATAATGTGTATCCTTCTTGAAGATAAAGGAAATATTTTTCTGTAAATATTATTTCCCAATTGTGGTTTGATTTTGCATCAAAGCTGTGTTACTGTGTAGAAGAAATACCCCATACATCTACATCTAGCTTTTATTATCCATGAGAGTTTATTTATTTATTTAATTGTTTAGTTTGCTGCTCTATACATGTATAGTTGCAATGATATATTTGCTATAAAGGAAGGAGTCACTATCTGAACAATATTTTAGCTGCTTCATTAAAGCTACATTCCCATTGTTTTTCTAGCAAGTACTAGTAAATATGTGCTGTAATTTGGATTTTCTGTTCTTGGGCAAGAATCGCCTCCATGGTAGCTTTAGAACTCAACACATTTTTGGGATGGCATCAGAAATGTGTAATTAATTTTCTGAAGATGCGTAGTAGCTGCTGAAGGAAGAAACATCTTCCCTACTGTAGGGAGTCTAGTGTTTTATGGAAATTCAGCAGATGAAATTTGTCAGCAGAGAGGTCACCAAATTCACCAAAGACTTCTGTTTGGGTAATAGCCAGGCTGAAACTCTGCATAGATTTGGGAGTATATGCTGAATAGTTTATATATTTAAATAATAAAAAGCTGTCTAGGCTAGCTGGGCACCACGTATGTGCTCATCCAGTCTTGCTGTGCTGACATTTTAAGCTTTTACACAACATTTTTCTTGACATACCATCTAATTATCCTTTTGGGTAAGATGGTAGGAAAGATGTGTTGACTCTGCTCTAGCAATCAGTGGTTGATAGGAGGATTTATGAAGGAGGACAGACACCATTATACAGTGGTTCAAATATACTTGAAAACACGGCATTCAGAGGAGTTTCATCTGTAAATACAACACCATTCCCCTTTATATGATGGCACAAAAATGAAGTGTAATGTGTTGATTCAGATGTCTACTACCATTAAGGTGAACCAGATCTTAAAATGTCTTCAAGAATATGATCTGTGAGAAGGATGGAAGGTTCAGATTGTATAATTTTACATTTTAAGGTTTGATAAACCTGGAAGAGATATGTTTCAGTTGAGAAACAATTGCAAGTAGTAGTGGTATCAAACTTCATATCCAGTAGCTTTCCTTATCCAGAGTTTTTTCATTTCTATAGCAAGCCTGCCCCCCCCCAAAAAACCCAATCCAACAAAACAAACAAACCACCAAGAAAAAAAAATCCAACCCCAAACGAAAAAACAAAACTCTCAAAACCCACCAACCAAAAAAAAAACCCAAAACCAAACAAAACAACAACCAAATAATCACAATCACCAAGTTAAATAAAAGGATTGGTGAGATGTGAAGTTATGCTACTGTTTTCATACTTTGATGAAAATTAGTCTTAAAACTTTAGGGAAGTCCTTAAATTACCTTTTATTTGGCAATATCCTTTTATTTCTTAAAATAAAGCCTATAGATTAATATACTGTCATATTGTAGAGAGTAAATGAGAGTGAAAAGTAACACCACATTGCTGTTGATATATGTTGGTAAAATCAGTGAAGCTTAAACCCCAAAGTTCTTTGTTGAGAAGTCAGTATGATGGTTACAGTTGCTGCTGGAGTGTCCAGGCATTGGAATAAACTGCCCAGGGAGTTGGTGGAGTCATTGCACTTGGAGTTGTTAAAAATATGTGTAGCATGGTACTTCACAACATGGTTTAATCATAGAATGCACTGGGTTGACCTTTGAAAGTTATCTAGTCCAAACAGGAGCATCCCCAACTAGGTCAGGTTGCTCAGAGCTCCATTATGCCTGATGGAGGGGGATGGGACCTCGACCACCTCCCTGGGTAACCTGTAACTGGGTAACTATGAGGGTCACCACCCTCATAGTGAAAAACTTCTTGCTGCTGTCCAGTCTACATCTACCCTTCTCTAGTTTAAAACCATTGCTCCTTGTCCTATTGCTTGCATGCAGCTTGTAAACAGTCCCTCCCCAGCTTTCTTGTACACCCCCTACTGGAAGGCCCAACATCCAGTCTAAATCTGCTCTTCTCTAGTTTGAAGCCATTGCCCCTCATTCTGTCACTGCCGGCCTTTGTAAACAAGTCCCTCTCCATCCTTCTTGCTGCTCCCTTCAGGTTGCTACTAGGTCTCCCCAGAGCCTTCTCTTCTCCACGCTGAACAACCCCAACTCCCTCCATCTCTCTCCTCTCTTCATAAGAGAGATACTCTGATCATTTTTGTGGCCTTTCTCTGGACCCTCTCCATCAGATCCATGTCATTTTTGTGTTGAAGGCCCCAGTGCTGGACACAGTACTCCAGGTGAGGCCTCACCAGACACATTGCTCAAGCCTTTCTCAGGTCCCATTTCCTAGAGTCAGGGCATGCATCGGGACAAACCAGCCTAGATTTAATGAGATGGACAGTGGAAGGCCACAGTCTCTAGTCCAGAGGTGGAAATAGTAGAGGGTATAATGCTAGTTTTAGGAACCTTATTTTAAAGAGTCACTAGGGTCTTGATATCTCAACACATTTTTTCACTTTTATCTTTTTCTGTACTGGTATTAATGAACAAGATGTAAACCTTGCCGAGTTCTGTTTTAGCCATCTTGGTTTGGAGTCCTATAATTCTTAATGTTTATTCTTTAAGCTCTCAGTTTTAGTTGTCTTCTATGTCAATGTCGATCTTCTTTATGTTTTTAAAGCATTTTCAGAAATTACCTGAGATTGTCTAAGTTCAACTCTAAAGTCATAAGAGCTTTCTTTTATTCCTAAGAAGTATCTGTTTCCAGGTTGGATCCTGCAGGCATCACCACTAAGCGGGTTTGCACTATGCATATGTATGGTAGCTAAAATGTGACTTCTTTCCCCTTCTAATTTGCAGCCCTTGGCTGCATCACCTGCAGTTGCACATAGTTTTGCCAGTACTTTGTGTGGCCTACATCACATATGCTTCTTGCCTTACTGCAGTTTCTAGCTGTACTTTCTTTCTGGCTCTTCTGCTAAGTTTTCACTTTGTATTTTTCATTTTTTTGTTTCTCTGTAGCCAAAGTAAATACACTTGTAGGGTTTTGTTTTGTTCTATTGTTTGTTTGTTTTTTTTGTCATTTGAATTTTGTCCTGAGTGGTTTCTGCAGCCTGGTATATCACATATTATTCTTTTTGAAGTGTGAAGTCGTATCTTCTGTTAGTTCTTTGCCCGTTACCCTCCACCATACAGCTTTGGATGTCTGAACTGAATTAGTATCTGATGTGTTGTAATGAAATCTGCCATGTGGCTTCATTATAATTCTGACTTCTTAGTTTAAAATGAATGAAGGATACTTCAAGGAATTCTTTCATTTTTTTGCAGATTCATTTGCAGTCTTTCAAAAGTGTCTCTTTTGGGGGTTTAACTGTGACTGCAGTTTCAGTTCAGAGCTTGCACTTTCAGTCTGGCTCTGGAAACTGGTTAAATCATCAGTAGATATAGGTTCAGAAAAAATAGAAAAGTAATTATCAGTGATTTTTTAAATTTTTTTTAAATTTCAAATGAAGTCCAGCTTTTCCTCTACAGACCTCAGATACTTATCTGATTTCATGCCTACAGTTCATCAATGTAACACTGGTTTTGGCTTGTTAGCAGCCACTCTTAGTGTTAGCACTACCTTTTTTACTTCTGTCTTGTTCTCCTTCTTGGTTTGCTTGCTTCTGTGATAAACATAAAGTAATTTAGATCCTAACTATGCAGTTATGGACTTAGAACTGCTGAATTTTGTGGTTCAAACACCTGCTTAAAGCAGAGCTAATAAGGTTTGAGTAGAGATGACGTGTGGTGGCAAAAGCTCCTTGATTAAAAACCAAGTATAGAGTAGTATTTGAGCAGAGAATCTTTGTACTTACCTCCTTGAGGAAAAAAAGCATTGTATTTGCCCAGTGATAAGTATGAAAAGGTAATAAATGCTCTGTAGGAATGAAATATAATTCCTATCCACCATTTCAAATATTTTTAGTACAGTTTGGAAGTGAAGACTATCCTTGAAGGACAGATGGCAACTGCATGCACTTTTTGAACTGTCTGCTGCCTCAGGCTCTATGATAAAATAGGGAAGTTGGCAATATGTACTCTATTATCCTTTCATAGAATAGTAATCACTTCTTGCAGGTTACTTCTATAGGTACTTCATTTTTGCATAGATAGTTCAGATGTAAGCTATTATGTTTTAATAACAAAAAGCGTTGGTCCTCTGCCTGTGTCATTCAGATGTTTGAGAGTAGCTTTGTAAGCAAGATTTTGAAGTTACAACTCTTTTCCTTAATGTTTCAATAGTGACTGCTCTGCTTCTGTGCTCACATGAAGATAAGGTTTTGTTTCATTGTAAATGTTAAATATATTGGATATTACCATATTGAAATGTATTATAGTTGTATGAATATCTCATACTTGCTGAGCACATGGTCAGTTTTCATACATATTTGTACCTAATTTTGATAATTCCATCCCATTTTAACTCTCTATTACTGATAAACTAAATTTGTGCACATTATAACATTTCATGAAACAGCAGGAATCACTTAAAAAAGGTGTTTCTAAAGATAACTTGTACTTACTACAGCAAACCCCAGGAAATGATAGGCAGGTCTTTGTGAGGCCATTCTGTAAAATGCTGCTCTGGCATTTCAGTGAATTGTAAGACCAGAAGGACAGAGTGCTGAAATAATTAGGTATTAATCCTTTTTAGATGGGCCTTCTGTCCCCAAAGACCTGCTTATGGTTGCAAATATTCTTTATAGTGACTAAAAGTGAGCTGTGCCTGATGTATGAGACCTACCATGCTATAGTTTCTAGAAGATTTGCAAAATTTCCATAAGCTCTGAATGCTCATCAGGTCAGTATGTAGGTGGATGGGCGTGTACTGCTAGGAATTTTTATGCCACTTTCCTTTCTGTTTTAAATATGAACCTTAATGCTTGCAGCTCCTTTTCATGCATTCAGTTTTCCTGTGTTCCTCTATTACAGACATTCACCGTAAACACTTGCTGGGTTAGAGGAAGCAGTTCAAGAATATTTTTGCTTGCCTTTGTGAAGCTTGAGCTCTCTAAATGAATTCTGAACTTCCCATGTTGCCTACTGACAAATACTGTGCATGAGAAACTCATATTATTGTAGGTCACTGAATTAATTTTTAAAATGCCAATTGACATGATTCCCTTAGGGAGTTGTAAGTTGCAGCCTCATATTATGTTCCAGCACAAATGTGGAAATTCAGTGTTTTAGAAGGGAAAGTATTTGTAGTAAAGACCTTAACATGAATCAGGTGATGCTTTTCTAGCTTTTAAATGCTAATAGATGAAAATAGGCAGACTTTCTAGAGATGTTTCACTGTCATTTCTTGTTCAACACAGGGAATGAATTGGGGTTGGTGTCCTTTAATTCTGGCACCAAACCTCACAACTGTGTTACAGGCTGGGGACAGAGTGGCTGGAGAGCAGCCAGGAAGAAAGGTACCTGAGGGTACTGGTAGATAGTAGGCTGAACATGAACCAGCAGTGTGCCCAGGTGGCCAGGAAAGCCAATGGCATCCTGGCCTGTATGATGAACAGTGTGGCCAGTAGGACAAGGGAGGTTATTCTTCCCCTGTACTCAACACTGGTCAGGCCACACCTTGAGTTCTGTGTCTAGTTTTGGGCTCCTCAAGAGAGATGTTGAGATACTGGAACATGTCCAGAGGAGGGCAACAAAGCTGGTGAGAGGCCTGGAACACAAACCCTATGAGGAAAGGCTGAGGGAGCTGGGGTTGTTTAGCCTGGAGAAGAGGAGGCTCAGGGGTGACCTCATTGCTGTCTGAAGGCAGGCTGTAGCCAGATGGGGATCGGTCTCTTCTCCCAGGCAGCCAGCAACAGAAGAAGGGGACACAGTCTCAAGTTGTGCCAGGGGAGGTATAGGCTGGATGTTAGGAGGAAGTTCTTCCCAGAGAGAGTGATTTGCCATTGGAATGGGCTGCCCAGGGAGGTGGTGGGGTTGCTGTCCCTGGAAGTGTTCAAGAAAAGCGTGGATGAGTCTAGTTGATTGGATAGGGCTGGGTGATAGGTTGGACTGGATGATCTTGGAGGTCACTTCCAACCTGGTTGTTTTTATGATTCTATGATTCAGTGATACTGTTGATTGTTTTATTTTGCATAACCAAAAATGAGTGTTAAGGTTTAGTACTGATAATGAATACAGCTTAGTTTCAGTTCAGAGATAGTGACAGTACATGCAGAAAGAGAAATAGCCAAAGAGCTATTCAGAGCTATTTGTGTGAATGATTTTTGATTGTAAAGATCTATGGAATGGCACAGGTATTATATCTTGCTGACATATGGCATGCATTCTGTTTCCATCAAATAGTCAAAAATAGAGCACTGCAGATGAGACATGATAATTAACCAACAAAATAGATTTTTCACTTAATTATAACACTGCCCAATAGCAGTGTTACATTTAATGGTTGTCCGAAAACACTGCCCAATAGCAGTGTTGTATTTAATGGATGTCAGCAAACATATTCCTTGTGCACTGAAGTCTATAGAAAATAGTCATTTTTATTTTGTAGAATTTTGGTACTGGGTTTATGAATCTGAAGTCAGGGCTGCTGTCTATGGTTTGTCCTCCATGATAGAAATGGTCTAACATCACTTTAGAATCATAGAGTCATAGAACAGTTTTGGTTGGAAGGGACTTCAAAGATCGTTTAGTTCCAACTCCCTGCCATAGGCAGGGACACTTCCCACTAGAGCAGATTCCTTGACTACTTGAAAATTAAAATTTGTTTGGGACTAATACAGAAGTTACCAGAATTAACAAATCACTTATTGTAAAAACGCTGGGTTTCTACCAACACAATTGAATGACATCCTATCTTTCTCATATTTTTGATATCAAGATTTGTGTCCTGTAGATTGACAGTAGGACTTTTTGTCACTTAAACTAGCAGAGTGATTGTGAGGCTTGTCTGTGATGCTGTTGAGCCCTAAGTCTTGAACTGGGAATTCTCACCTTAGTGACAGGAAATACACTAAGAAAACAGTTAACTAGCTAGGGTAAGACACTGGGTAATACGTGATGTAGAATATTTTTTTGGCAGCAGGAAGAAAGACTTTATAATATATTGTGTCATTTCCCAATTCACATCTCTAATTCGTATGATTGTGTCCTTGAATAAGTAGAGTTCTTTCTGGCATTCTCCAGGGAGAGATTGTATCCTTCCTTCCTTCCTTCCTTCCTTCCTTCCTTCCTTCCTTCCTTCCTTCCTTCCTTCCTTCCTTCCTTCCTTCCTTCCTTCCTTCCTTCCTTCCTTCCTTCCTTCCTTCCTTCCTTCCATGATTTTTGAATGAAAGATAATTCAAAATTCTTTAGAGTTTGATTTTGTAGCTTTTATTTATATGTGAAGCTTTTCATGGTACTGTAGCACATCAAGGTATCATGAACTAGTTTATGCTAGTTTGTCCAGGCTGGACCAGATGATCTTTCAAGGTCCCTTCTAGCCCCTGACATTCTACAATTCTATAATTCTATGCTGAATTTTAAATGCGACTTTATATGGGTTTTTTGAGTTGCATAGTAAGGATGGGTTAAAAGCTAACATCAGTTGAAGGATGAAGAGGAGTAGTAGGAAATGCTTTCTTTCTATTGTTCAGAATGCACAGTGAATTTACATGAGAATTTTATCAGCATTCTTGGTGATATACTGACTCTGAATGAATTCCCTGCAGATGCAGATGATTTTGGACTGGCGTATTTATCTCCTTTTGAGATACTGGCTTAAAAAGATAGATCTGCCTTTTATGTCTGGAGAATGATACCTTGAGACTTACTTGCCATGTATTTCAGACTGCTGGACTAGCTGTTGAAAGTAAAGATTAGTTCTTCAAACAGCGTTGACAGTGAGGTCAAGGCAAAGAATTGGGTAGAGTAGCCATTTATTCGGCTATGCTTCTTGCTATAGCTAGTGGAAATTTCTTAAAACACTCTGTGCTCTGAGCACAAGCCTGCCTGTGTATCAGAAACCTGAAAAAGTTGGACATTTTATTAAGGCAAATATTCACGTGTTTATATCTTCACGAAACTGGAAGACAGATCATAGGATCACATCCATCTTACAGGGCTAGTGCAGCAGCCCCTCACCAGCGTAGTGGCCCTCTGCTGAGCATACTGTGCTTTATCAAAGTCCTTTTCATCTGTCTCCATTGTCCTTTAGTTTATAATCCTTTGTCTGGGAATATCAATTGATCCCCATGATTTTGTATCATTAGCAAAGCTGGTGAGAATCCACCTGTTTTTATTAACTTTGGTTTTCTACCCATCTAGACTGTAGTGGCCCAATATGGATTGGAGAATAGTCTGAGACAGTGCTGGATGTCAAAAAAAATTCACTATTCATTGCTGACTTCCATATTCTTTTTCAAAGTTAGAAAAAATTCTATTATTGTACAGTAGCTTAGTATGTTTTGTAGTGCAATTAAATTAACTCTTGATGACTAAGTTACAGGTCATTAACCTAAACTCAGTAAAGTAAGATAGAGAATACCTATTGCTTTGACTTGGAGATAATTGTGTTGTTTTTTTTTTTTTTGTGTTTATAGATCTTTGTTGAATTTCCAAACTTTAGCAGATCTTTTAAACCAGTGTTTTCTGAACTGAATGCCTGAAGGTGATCTCGCAAAAACCTGAACTTAAAAATATGTTTCTTTTAAATGAAGTCTCAATCTGTAAGAAATACTTGAAAGACTGGTAAGCACTATGCAGTCTAGTAGCGTGGTTAATGTCATTTGTTTTCCTGATTTGAAAACAGTGGTCTATTCTACTTCAAAGCCATTAATGAGTATCTGTAAGAATCTTTGCTGAGTTTAGTGTGAGTAGAACACTGGACACTTTATATAACTTAGAGTAAATTAGTTGGACACCTTTCCTAGCATAGGAGGAAGACAGAATCCAGTGATTGCATTAGAATGCATGTTTGCATGATTGTTAGGGGGGCTTTTGTGGTATTACCAGTTTGTGGTCTTTTTCATTACTAATTTTTTTCCTTTTTCCTTTTTTTTTTTTTTTCTTTTCAAGTAGAACTCCTATAGGAGAAAGCAATTCTGTTCCTTTTGGAGAAAATGCTGAGGACTACACTAGCAGAATGTGTGGAATTCATTTTGTATAATATTGTGAAGTCTTACTGATGACATTTTAAGCTGTAATCATGAGCAGCAAAACCTAGAAAAAAAATAATTCTGCTTGATGTAGTCTGGGGTTTTGTACATTAACTCTACGGCATCACAAGAAAAATTGTTTGCCAATGAGGCTGTAAGACTGCTACTTCAAGATAGCAGCACGTCCAGTAGCTCTTTTGCTATTGCATGGCACCTGAAGTTCTCAGGATAGGGACTCGTAGTGACAAATATTGGAAAATTGAGTTTGTATTATAGAAAAAAAAAAAAAAGTGTATTTTTGTCTCTAGGTCCCAGCACTGTGAGGATGACACAGGGCTAGTCTGTTTTAGTAAATTACAGAAGTTGCAAGTGGGTACATTTTGCCTCCTGTTGTGACATCGGGGCAAAATGACTGTCTACTCTGAGCCAGAAATTCTAAACGGAAATACTCATTTTAAAGTGTAGTTAGCATGTGTTACTGTGGGCCTGGAAGAAAACCTGAGGATTTGGGTCTTGATGTAATTTTTGTCTGTATATATCATATATCTTTTAGAAGTTTTGTGCAACTTCCCTATGTACTTTCTACATAGTAGTTATTATTTTTGAAGTCTTTTCTGTCCATGTGTAATATTAATCATAAAAAACCACACCACACTTATTCATCAGCTACACTGTGTGCAACTCTTTATCTTTTGGAGCCTGAGACAGCTACCAGGAACTCATATTTATCATATTTCCCTCATTCCTTTCATAGCCATTTTTTTCACCTAATAGCAAGAAAAAGTAGCATGCATGTGTGTGATATGTATTTATACACAGGTATGTATATGTGTAAAAACTATTATTGGTGTCCCATAATATTAGAAAATGCTGTAAAATTATCCATGAAGTTCTAATCTGATAAATTTGTTACCAGGACATTTTCCTTTTTTTTTTTTTTTTCTTTTTCTTTTTCTTCTTTTTCTTTTTCCTGATTTGACACAGCTTATTAGAAAGTTATACTTATCACTATATAGCTTTGCAGTCTAGGATATCCTATAGTATGCTCCTTTTATTGTAAAGAAATTACTGGGTGCATTTTATAGTGATATGAATAACATGCTTGAAAGCAAGCCTTTTTAATGTGATTGCTTTTGTAACTGCCTTCAGTCTTGTTTGGCTAAGTTGTGAAAAAAATCCTTGCATTAAAACTTACTTTACTTGCAATTTGCAGACACATGTATTTAATTTGACTCAATGTAAAATAGACCATGAGAAGTACCATACATGGGACATTTTTTTACCCATGGAATTGATGGCTTGGTTTTGCTTTGAGGGGGAGTGTTTTATATTTTTACATTATTTTAATTTTGGTTTATTATTATTCGAATGCTGAGATGAAGCAGGGTAAGCTGTAACTTGATTTAAAATACATATATGTTGTATGGCATTCATTTTGAAAGCTGTTTGCAGATAACATTAACCCTCATGGTATCTGGTCTAACTCCTGAGGTGAATTGTGACTAAGGGGGTCTCATTGGTGCAAAGTTTTAGCCTTTTTGACAAATGCCATACCTGACAGATAGGGCTCAAGGTTATTGTCCAAGTTTGAACAATTTGTCAATGATTGGTTGTTTCCACAGTCTTAACAGCATTTTCTTGACTGTCTAGTTTTCCATATTTCAGGATGCCTTATTTCTGTTCCTTTTCTACTAGTTATGTGGTTTGGTGACAACAGTGACTCGCTGTTTCTTTTTTTACCAGTGCATACAGAAATCTGAGCTGTCTGTTCACCTATAAAATAGAACCAAATCAAGGTGATGATACTTCCATTTCAAATTAATGAAAAGAGGTTTAGTACTGATCTAATCTAGCAATCAGTATTCCAGATCTAGAATGTGTGTTCTGTGAACCTTGACTTGTTTGCAGTGTTTACTGAAATTTCAAAACCAAATACACTGCCAGAATCTGTTCAGTGACTAGATCACATGTGCATGAAATTACTGAATGGATTATCTGATGATTTCTCTTCTTCAAGATTTGCTTTTGCACTTAGCCCTGGAACTGGAAGTTCAGTAAATTTATTTTATCAATTTTTTTTCTCAAGTTTGCCTGACGGCAGAAGTTATGTAGAACATTTCAGTACAAGGGCAGTTTTGGGGCAGAAATTATGACAAACCAAAAATGATGAAATTTATTGGAAGTTTGGAAATAGTACATTAAGACTGGAACTGTATTTCTTCTGGCACTTCAGAAATATTGTGATGGTTTGAGTGTCCCCCACCTCCCCACACTTTTAGAAATCACCCAGACTAGACTCAATCGGCTCTGGAAATTTGAATGAAGCTTATATTTACAGCTGGCACAATTTACAAGCAGATATTTACAGTATATACAGTTATAGACAGAAATATACAAGGTAAAAAAGGTAATACAAACACAATTCCCCTCCCAGAAACCTGAGTCCCCAGGAGGGGCTCTCAACCACCCCTCACCTTCCCCCTACCCCTCTCAGCCTTACCCCAGTCCCAAGGAATAATGGGGGTTCGGCCAAGAGGATTAAGAAGCAAGGTGAAGCAGCCAAGCAAAGGAGGGTGAGGTTAGAAAGCAAGATGGAGTCCAGCCAGCAGCCTCCGCTTCTCCCCAGCAGGCAAAGCTCCCCAGCGAAGAGAAGAAGCAAGTGCCCTAATCTTTGTTTTGCCTTTTTTCTTTACATATCCCAGCAAGACTGTGAGGGAAGTAGACCTCACCATTGTTTTCATTTTACAGCCTATCATCTAGTTCTTCTCACCAAAACATGCTAGCTAGGCTCAAACTAGCACAAATACCCCTGTCAGTTCACAGTTTAGTCTATTAAATTGAGAAATGGGAAAAACATTTATGCAGATAAACATTCTGGTTGTTATGGAAAAAGCTGAAGGCTTCTTAATTTGAGTTTGATTTCTGTCTTTCTGTATTTCCTTGCTTGTTTTACAATTTAAAAAAAAAATTGTTTATCACAGGCAAAAGGCAGATCTGACTTCCAGATTTGATTACTATCATTAACACCGTAACCTTTCATAAACACTGCCATATATTGTTAAAATTTTCATTAGGTATTGTGATAAATTGTTCCAGGTAATCATTTAATTATGAAATTAATTCAATATTTGCCAATTTTACTTTGTCACTGTGAAAAGTAAGAGAAGCAGATTTTTTGACTGCTTTTGTGAAACACCTGCTTTTATGAAAATGAATATGATACAGATTTATTTGCCTGACTTTGTATTTTTGTCTTTATACTTTGGACTCTGTTTTCTGACTAAGTCACCTTAAAGGTAGTCATTATGATGCTGAATATCAGCAGGCTTAATTACTTTTTTATTGGCTTTCCATACTTATGTCTAAAAAGGTCAGATAAACATCTGTTTGTGATGGTAATGATGGTACGTCTCTTGTTAATACTTAGCTGCGTATGTGAAGAGCCATTAAAGAAAGTACATTTCCATAAACTGAAATACTTATAACGGTAAAAATATGTATTTGAACATTTTTTTCTGGTTTTTGTTTGCTTGTTTGTTTGGGGTTTTTGTGTAATGGGTTTCTAATTTAATTTCTTTGGTGTATAATCCTGTCTGTGATGGTTGGGGAGTTACTCACTCCCCCACACAATGAAATCACCCAGACTAGGCTCAGCTGGCTGGAAGTTAAGGAATGAAGCTTTATATTTACAGCTTAGCGCAATATACAAGCAGATATTTACAATATATATACAGCTATATACAGAAATATGCAAGTTAAAAGTAATACAGAAACACAACATCCCTCCCAGAAATCAGAGTCCCCAGGAGGGGCTCCCAACCACCCTTCCACCTTCTTTCCACCCCTCTACCTTACCTCAGAGTCTGCCTTACATGCAAGCTGAGTTGCAAGGATCAGCAAGGGGGGTTAGAAGCAAAATGGTTAGTTGGGTTACACAGATCCAAGCAGAACAGCAGAAGCCCAGGGAGAAACACAGACACAGACTCTAACAGATAGACACTGTCTTATCTATGTTTGTGTCCTTGTTTTTATACATCTCAGCAATCCAATGAGTGACGTAGACATCACCATTGTTTCCTTTTCACAGCCTATAATCTATTTTTTTCTTATTAAAATATTCCAGTTAGCCTCAAACCAGCACACTGTCATAGAATCAGAGAAAGATTTGAGTTGGAAGGGACCCTAAAGATCATCTACTCCAACATCCGTGGGGTGAGGGTCGGGTTGCTCACTAAGCCACATCCAACCTGAGTGTGAACACTTCTGTGGAGGAGATGTTTAAAAGTTCTCTGGACAGCCTATTGCAGTGCCTCACTACCTTGCAGTAGAGGATTTCTGCTTAATATCTAACCTAAAGCTGTTGTCTTTTAGTTTATTGTGCTCATCCTATCACTAGGCTCCATCTCTCCATTTTCCTGCTAGTCCTCCCTTTAGGTAATGGATAGCTGGACAGGTCCCCCTGGGGCCTTTTCTTCTCTTGGCTAAGTAACAACTCTTTCAGCCTGTCCTTGTGCAGGAGGCTGTCCATCCCTCTGATTATATTTGTGGCTCTTCTCTGGACCTGCTCAAGCATTTCCATGTCTTTCTTATGCTGAGACCTGGACACGGCAGACCAAGTGGGTTCTCAAAAACAGAGTAAAGGGAGAAAATCACCTTCCTTGACCTGCTGATCATACATTACTGGCTTGCATTCAGTTTACCTTCCACCAATGTAAACAAGCCTTTCTCTGTAGGGCTGCATTCAATCCACTCATTGCCCAGCCTGTATTTATGCTTGGGATTTCCTTCACAGTCTCAAGGACCTTGCATTTGGCTGTGATGAACTTCATGGGTTTTGCACAGACCCGAATAACTGAATTCACAAAAATATCTGGGTTTCAGCGTGACACATGGTCATTCTATACTTGCAAACATACATCAGAAAACAAGGGATTAACTTGCCTAATAGTTTAGGTTATTCTTATATAGTTGGCCTCTTTGCAATGTGTTTATAAAGGACAAATAGAAGACTATCACCCTATTGGCTGAGTTGTAAAATATCACATCTCCTATACTTTGCTATATCAGCAAAATTACTTATTTAAGCTCAGTGAGTAGCTCAATTACAAGAAAAGGTATTGAATTTTTTTATGATGAATCGAGTCAGTAACATTTCATTTGCAGTCTGAATAGAAAGCATTCTAAGTATTTCAATTTTCTATCTCAAATGAAAGAGCAGTTAAAAAAAAAAAGTGTAAGACCTTGCAGACAAGAAACAAACTCTCATGTATTTTGTAATGTTCTAATTGCCTTTGTCACTTCTTTCTGGAGTTTCATATGTGTCCTTGTTAAATTCTACCGGCTTCCTCAAAAAATATTCTGATGGAGTTTTCAAAATTTGATAAATTAAAATGGTCTTGTTGACATGCCTTTTTCCACCCTGTGGTAATTTGCTATCCATTATTATGTAATGTACCTCGTAGTAGTTCAGGTCCCATATTGAAAACTGCTCTATTAGCCGTTTCTTAAGCAATAGTGTAAATTAAAGTGAAACTTAGCCATAATACTTCTGCACTACCACAGTAATGTGATCATGTTCTTTCCACAGTAGGGGATAGATATAAATCTGTCAATAGGAAAACCTACAAAATTATAAATACAAATCCACACCATTGTATTGATGTGTTTTTTAAGATCTCAGGTCTATCAACCAGCTAACTTGAATATATTGAATTTACTTTTGCTGTAGCAGTGAAGAAATCAATTCTGCAGTTTTGCACATAAGTGCCATAAAAAATCAGATTTAGGATGTCATTGTACTGATTTATAAAGAATTGATTTATTAGGTTCAGTGAAGTTAAAAAAAAGTGAGTGCAGATGTAAAATACAGATGAAGTAATGGAGAAAATTCTGAGTTACAAAAAGCTGTATGGACATGATCCTGGGCAACTGGCTGCAGGTGGCCCTGAGGCAGAGGAGTTGAAGCAGATCGCTGCTAGGGGTCTATATCAACTGTTTAAATTCTGTGAAAATAAAATTTAAAAGAAACCGTGTGGCCTCCTATCACTATGTCAGTGATGTAATGGAAGATTGGTTTGCTTTATTATCCTTGAATGTGCTGCAGTGATAATGTGGGAAACTCATACTATGTAACATTGGTAGAGTGGAGCGATTCCAGAGGAGCCACAACAAAAACAAGCCTAGTGAAGGAAGACACTAATTAATTAATTAGCCTAGGGAATTAATTAATCATGGAATAAAGGGAGAGGAGAAGGAAACAGAACTCTTGATGTAAAGAGAAATTGGACAAAGTTTTGCCAGGGATAAATCAAATGGTATTTGTTTCACATCAGTGCAAGAACACTCAACTGGATCATCTCCCTCTTTTCCAGACCTAATTGTCTTTGGTTGTAACTCATTGGCTTGCTCTTCCATCCAAAAGAACCACATCGTTGTCTTAGATAAAAGCTGAATTTTGACAACAGACAAGTCCTGCTCTTGTTTGTGACAATAGTTGCCCTTATTAACCTAGAGAGCTGAAACAGGGCACAAGTGCTTGTTGATTACTGGCTAATAGGTTTCTGTGGCTAATCAACAAAAGACATGACATGTCATCTCAGATTCTTTGCTCTTAGAATTAATTTTTAAACCACATAATCTTTGTTGCTTAATGAAAATCTGCTTGCTTGGAGCAGTGTAGTAAAAGGAAGTGAAACCTCAAATAATTAGGTCATATGGTAAATGCAGATGTACAAAATGGCTTGTGCTCAACTGCATAACTGTGGAAAACCACAGTAATTCAGACCAATAGGATACGTATCTAATAGTCAACTACATATAATAACTATGTCTCTGATGCTTATTTGGCTTAAAGTATTTCACACCGAATGTGAAGAATATATATTAATAGCAATCCTTGTTCAAAAGTTTTACATATCTTGATGTATCTTAATCTGAACTCAGCCTACAGATTTTCACAGGATATCAGGGGTTGGAAGGGACCCAAAGAGATCATTGAGTCCAACTCCCTGCCAGAGCAGGACCATGCAATCTAGCTCGGGTTACAGAGGAATGCATCCAGACAGGCCTTGAAAGTCTCTAGAGAAGGAGACTCCACAACCTGTCTGGGGTGCCTGTTCCAGTGCTCTGTGACCCTTACAGTAAAGTTCCCCCTTGTGTTGAGGTGGAATCTCCTGTGCTGCANAATCCCATTGGCCTTCTTGGCCATAAGGGCACATTGCTGTCCCATAGATACCTTTGGGAGTTACCTGCCGCTCCCACGAATGCACCAGACTAGACTCAGTTAGCTGGCAGTTAAGTAAGCTATATTTACAGCTCAGCACAATTTACAAGCTTATATATATATATATATACACAATATACAGATATTTATAGTTATATGCAAGTTAAAGGTAATACAGAAACACAAAATCCCTCCCGAAACAGTCAGACTACCAGGAGGCTCCCAACCCAAACATCTTCCCCCCCTTCCCGCTCTTTCCCTCCCCCCAGAAATAGCAAGATAATTCGTGTATATCTCACGTGATAAATCTGGAGAGATCTGAGGTGAGATGTGAAAAAAGACGACAAGGAGGTTAGAGGAAAAAGGTTAGATCGGATGAAAGAGTTAAGGCAGATGCAACCACGCAGATTGCCAGGGAGAGGAAGCACAAGTGAGAACTGAGAAATGTGTGAGAAGTGAGTGTCTTATCTATATTTTGACTAGCTGCTTCTCTCAGCAGAAGAATGCATGATATAGGTCACTGCTATTTTTCTTCTCACAACTAAAGATAAAATTACTCCTAGTAAAATATGCCAATTAGCCTTAAACGAGCATTCTTCTCCATGGGGCTGCTCTCCAGCAAATCACCTCCCAGCCTGTACTGGTGCAATTTTTTTATTCCTCCCCAGATGCAGGACCCTGCACTTGTCCTTGTTGAGCCTCATCTGGTTCCTCTGTGCCGTGCAGTCCAGTCTGTCCAGAAGTTCAGAAATTCAGCAGAAAAATGTGTTTATCTGTTAAAAAAAAAAAAAAAGAATAAAATGTTTGGAAGAGATGTGGAAAGTTCAGCACTCAGTAGTTTCTCATCTTATGTGAGGTGAGCAAAGCAAGCTTTTTGAAAACTCAATATAGTATGGCACTAACACAGTGGTTATAGTTGCATTTTCATTTTTAATTCCATTAAAAAAGAAACTTTCTTCTGAACCTTTATTTTCCAGTCAGGAACATATATTCTACAAGAAGAAAGTTTTTAATAAAAAATATTATAGAGACTATATAGCTACAATTTTCTTTTGTTCTGGGCTTCTTTTGCTTTCCTTCTTCAATATAAAATTATTATTGCTAAAATGTTCTGGATTTTGATCACAGGCTTGAGAGGAGGCAAGAAAAAAAAGCAGTAGGCATAGCAGAGCATACATTTTCATGCTTTGTTTCCCTGATAAGTGTAAAATTTAAATAAAGCTTTTGTTGCTATTTTGGTTTGAGTGCATTAGTTTCTTTTTAAAAGGCCTGAATGTAGTTGTTATGATTTTTATTCTAAGTACATTTGTGAAAACATGAACAAGTGGTTAAGCCAACGTCAAAATCTGTTTTCCTTGCTTGGATTTTGGGATCAAAGGTTTGGCTTTACAAAAAATGTTAAAAAGTTTACTGTACTGGTATTTTGCTGCCACCCCAACACGCTACCTCGGTTTGGAAGATGATTTTGTGTACAAGTCTAAATCCAGTTTTATTCTAGCACACACTACTCTGTTCTTCAGTATGTTTCAATTGTGAACTTTTATAATACTCAACTAATAAGTTTAATAGCCCTACGAGGAGAGGCTGAGGGAGCTGGGATTGTTTAGCCTGGAGAAGAGGAGGCTCAGGGGAGACCTTATTGCTGTCTGCAACTACCTGAGGGGTGGTTGTAGCCAGGAGGAAGTTGCTCTCTTCTCTCAGCCAGCCAGCACCAGAACAAGAGGACACAGCCTCAAGCTATGCCAGGGGAAATTTAGGCTTGAGGTAAGGACAAAGTTCTTCACTGAGAGAGTCATTGGCTACTGGAATGGGCTGCCGAGGGAGGTGGTGGAGTCGCTGTCCCTGGAGCTGTTCAAGGCAGAATTGGATGTGGCACTTGGTGCCATTGTCTAGCCTTGAGCTCCGAGGTAATGGGTTGGACTTGTGACTTTCTTATAGTTGCATTCCATGCCAAGCTTATTGGGTGGAATTTTGCCAGTGTAGACTGTGCTTAGTCATGGTAGGAGAAGAGCAAACCAGCTGTTTGTTGTGCAGACAACCTTTACTGTGAATTTGGCTCTGCTGACAACAATATTTTTTTCTGCTTGGTACATATAATTCTGAAAAGTTGATGTAATTATACTATTAGAAACGGTCCTGTTGCCATGTAATGGCTGGATTATATCTTATTTTAATGTATTCATCTAAAAATACGTTCTCCTCTTGGCTGAGAAGAATCTCATGAGGTTCAGTGAGGCAAAGTGCATGGTCCTGCACATACTTAGGGGCAACCCTCAATATCAGTATGGGCTGGGTGGAAATGGAATTGAGAGCAGCTCTGCAGAAAAGAACTTGGGTATGCTGGTGGATGAGAAGCTGGACATGTCAAAAATGCACACTTGCATCCTGGGCTGTAGCAAAAGAAGTGAGGCCAGCAGACTGAAAGAGATGATTCTGCCACTCTGCTCTGGTGTGGTGGCACCTCACCTGGAATATTGTGCTTACTCTGGGCCCCCAACACAAAGCGACACAGACCTGCTGGTGTTGATCCAGAGGAGGGCCAAAAACGTAACTGGAAGGCTGGAGCACCTCTGTGAAGACAGGCTGAAAGAATTTGGGCTGTTCAGATGGCGAAGAGAAGGCTCCAGGAAGATCTTACAGCTACGTTTCAATATCTGAATAAGGCCTACAGGAAGGCTGGAGAAGGACTGTTCAAAAGTGTCCCAGGTTGAGATTATAGGGTTAAAAAATTTTCTGGGGACTAGAAGATTGTTATTCAATCCCATAATTCTGCTATCTCTTTATAAACTCACAGCAAGGTCAGTCCGCTCTCCTTTCCTCCTCCTTCCCTGTGTGTGTAGCGGGAGCCACTTTATCGGGAAGAACATGTAAGCGGTAAGCCTCCAGAGGCTTGTTTAGGCCTCTTTGAATGGCAGAGGCATTGGGGGAGGATTGGAGCACTGGGAAGTATTAGATTTTGGTTTTTTGGGATGGAGGAAAATTCAAGGGGGTTTGCCAGGGATGCAGTAATTGCTTTATAATGTCTCTCTCTGTATCTCTGTCCAAGTATAATTCTGTATTTTTTTCTGTCCAGTTTCATTTGAGAGTTTAATTTCTGTTGCTGTCTTTAAAAACCGCGACAGAATAACTGGCACCCAAACAGGGACCTGAACCCTGTGCAAAAGGCAAATAGAGAATGGCAACTGACAGTTGACTTCTGCGGCCTAAATGAAGTGACTCTTTCCATGAGTTCTGCTGTGCCAGATATGTTAAAACTCCAGTATGAGCTGGAATTCAAGGATGCCAAATAGTATGCAACCGTAGGTGTTGCTAATGCTTTCTTCTCTATTCCAATAGCAGAGGAATGCAAGCCTCAATTTGCGTTCACCTGGAAGGGGATTCAGTATACGTTTAACCGTTTGCCCCAGGGGTGGAAGTGCAGCTCAAGCGGCAGAAGCCAGAGAGAACAAACTGTGCTTCTAGACATAAAGGTCTTGATGCTCCAATGAAATTATATTAACTTATTTATTGTTGCCATTATATGGCCTATCCCTGGAATGTTCACCTCTCCCCTATGTCTGAGATAGAAAATCAGCTCAAATGGACACAAAAAAACACTCACAATGATAGGATGAAAGGCAGTGGATGAAGGGCAATGTACCCTACTGGAGCAGGGTAGATTTAAGTTGGACATAATGATGAAGTTCTTTACGCTGAAAGTGGTAAAATACTGGAACAAGTTGCCCAGGATGTGGTTGAGGCCCCATCTCTGGAGTCATTCATATTCAGATCTGATGTGGCCTGGACAACTGATCTAGTTGATGTCTTACTCACTGCAGAGGAATTGGACAAGGTGACCTTTGAGGATGCCTTCCAGCTCAATGCAATCTGTGAGTCTGTGAAAATGAGATTTTTAAAATAGCATAGTCACCTAGACTGTTGTAATTAACCATGTAAGCAAGTACACTGAGACAACAGTTTATGTCTTTTTGAAAGACACCTCGTACAGATGGGGTGAAATGTCTTTGGCACTGTCCCAGTGACTTGTATGGAGAATCTGGGTAATTAGATTACACAAAGTTCTTTTTTAGATAGGTGAAGTTAAGTGTGGTGAGTTTGGCATTTAGGGTACTAACTGAGCAGACAGAGTGACAGTGAATAACTGCGAGTTATTCTGAGGGGTAGTAGTTGTCCCACGTACAAGTTTTTCTGAACATAATAATAAATTCTATTATCAGTCTGAAAATAGGAAGGAGCTCTATGTAGCCACTTATATGCAAACCCCACAAAGGCAATCATATGTAAAATAGAGAATTTCACCAAGATGTAAGAATAACATTAACCTGAAGGTGCTTGTTGATTTCTATACATACCAAGGCACACAACAAAGGAACATTTAAATTGCTAGTATCTGGTAATGGAAAAAGAGCTTCTTTCCTGTATCATGGCTTCTAGCAATTTCTAGACAAGAGCTGATGGCTTAACTGTTTGCAAGAATAATAGTACAATGCAGAATGTAAATAATTAAAGCTAATGAAGGATTGCCGGCGTTGCACCTGGGACAAAATGACTCTTGGTTCACCAATGTGGTTAGATGGTCATTCTCCGCCTTATTTCCGCGTTGCAGCAAGTTACATACTTCCTTGAAAGAGGCGTGCACTACTAATTTAGCCTAAGATTGGTACATGTGGAAGGTCCAGGGTTACAGGCATGGCACAGATAGGTCACAATCCCACAAGGTCAGCCCCCGGGCCAGCTAACCCGGCCCCCTTGGGCTGGCCAACTCTGCCCACATGCAGCTGGCACTCCACCCCCTGCAGCTGCATGTGGAGTGCTATTATTTACCACCCAGTATCTTAAGCCCGAGATGGACTCAAGGACACTTCCCAGCACAGGTACTCACATTTATCATTTCATGTCCTGTTAGCAAAAATCTCTCCACAAAGGATTATTGAAGGGGAAAATATAATCAGAAATGTTTTAAACCCTATTTAATTTTTAAGAGCATGGATAAGAATTGTAAAGAGATCAGGTGACCTCATGTAACTTCACAGTGTTCTCAGGTAGTGTTGAAAACAAAAATTTGCTGTAAAGGAGTCCTGGAAACAGTTGAACCTGGCAGTATTACTACAACAGAAATTTTTATTCCTGTGCGATCTATTTGATTCTTACATCATTTATTGTTATATACAGTTATTGCTTGTTACTATATTTGCACAGACTTGAGCTAAATACTAGTTTACAAACAATTGTGAAGGTACACAGATCATCTATTCTTGTGTTACCTCTTTCAATGATTAATTATCCTGTTTGAGTACTAGCTGATTGGGTTAACAGGTTGGCAAAAATTTCTTAGCTTCTTTCTGCTTAGTTGGTTTTATTACTACATCGGTTTGGGTTTTGTGCAATAGGTCAGGCCTTCTATCTGTAGAACCACAAGATGGAGAGGTGAGGGAAAGGAGCAGAGCCATATGATTTGCTTGTTTGTTTGGTTTTTGCATTATTCCAGGCTTATAATGGGCAAAATGACACAAGATTACAAGAGTTTCATACTGCTGATTCTTGGTTTCTACCATTGTTTTTGTGTTCAGTAATGTTTGTATTTTGTGCAGTGTTCTGGTTCTACTGCAGTCTTGATTGCTGTTTCTGCCCCACATGTTGCTACTAAGGAGTGTGATGCAGAGTTATGCAAGAAGCATATGGAGAATAATAACAGAACATGTGAAGGCAAAATAAAAAGGGGGGCGGAGAGTATTTAAATTGTATAAGAATGGAACTTAACATTGATGACAGAAAGGAATGACTACAATCCTCCCATTACACAGATTGTTTCTTGATGATATATTGTCAGTAAGCCAAAAGCATTGTTTTTATCAAGCTTTTAATTTCTTACTCTAAGGTGTATGTAGAAAAGCCCTGGTAATTAGTATATAAGGCTATGACTTGGCTTTATTCAAAACAGCTCCCTCCCTGGAGGCGTTCAAGGCCAGGTTGGATGAGGTGTTGAGCGACCTGTTCTAGTGGGAGGTGCCCCTGCTTATGGCAGGGCGTTGGAACTGGATGATCTTTGAGGTCCCTTCCAACCTAAACCATTCTATGATTCATAATTCTATGAATATTGAACAGGTGGGAAGAAAGTATATATTAGTGTCTAGATTTGTTAATGCATAAGCTTTTTGAAAGCTTTACTTGAATGAGGAATACTAAGGTGGACTAATAAAAGTTTATGCTCTGGAATATAATATAAATGATTTTGTATAATATGAAATATTTTAGAAAATGCTTAGAAAATATACACTCATTTTTCAGTAGCACACATATTCAGGGTCTTGAGTTTGAGCAGATGCGACCTATAATTCCCTCTATTTTACTTAGCATATTGTCTTCCTAATTGTTTCACTAATATCATCTTATGTTCATCTCACTGTGTGTGTTTAAGGTCAGAAATCCTGCATGCTTTCTCTGTTATCTCCTTTGTGCTTTTCACTCTGTTTCCAAAAGACCATCAGGAAGAACAGAATACTCTGCAGGTTGCATCCATTTACAGTCTTTGACTAGATTTAGAGTCTTAAAACTTGTCTTAGTGTTTATGTCTAGATATGATTTTGTGTTTTGTTTTCGTAGTCTGGAATCTTGTTTGTTTGGTTTGACTTTTTCTAGCTTTCAGAATTATAGAGTCAACCAGGTTGGAGGAGATCTCCAAGATCATCCAGTCCAACCTATCACCCAGCCCTACCCAATCAATTAGACCATGGCACTAAGTGTCTTATCCAGTCTTTTCTTGAACACCTTCAGGGACGGCGACTCCACTGACTCCATGGACCTCTCAGTTTCGTGTGTTTGTTGTCTCTTTAGACATGTGATATTTTCACATATGTTTCTCTCCAACTCAGTTATTCATATAGTTAATAAGCATTTTGGATAAATGACTAGAGCATTTCTGATAGTGGTGGCTTCAGAGAGGAATATCTCACTTCTGCCAGGAAATATAAGAGATGGAGAGTTTTAGGAAGGGGTCTATGCTCTTCTGCTATAGTCCGAAGTGGGATAAGAGAGAATTTAACTACCAAAGTCACCTTTCCTGTTGTCTTAGCCAAAAACCTCAGCATCTTGGAAGGAAGCATGTTGGCTAATTTTTATTTGTTTCTTAGAAAATACCTTTATTTCTGTAGGATTAAAATTGTTACAAGTAATGACCATCAGATCTTCTTTTCAGTTTGTCCATGATATTCAAAATATTCTCCAGAGTTTGCTTACCTTTTATTGTTTTCACCCTTACACAGTATATTGTTGCTCCTCTGTCATGATAAGAATCATGCAGGTCAGAAAGAACCAGTGTAGGGGAGAATAGAGCTGGGATATATGCAGTCTACTGTCTGAAAGTTTATGTCTGTTTTTCCCCCCTTCCTAATTAGTTCAATAGTTCAGCTATTTGCTTATCTATATAAAAATGCTACGTATATCTCATATTGATGTCTGCATTAATTTTAACCTGTTGTGTTAGCTGTTTAAGCTTTTTATTGTCTTCTATTAATGTTAAGAGAAACTTCTTAAATCCTACTTGGAAGCTGACCCAGCATTTTGGATATTGTCAACATTAAACTCTGATATTTGGGCAAGTAAGCTTATTGGGTTAAAAAGCTAAAAACAGTTAATACCATTTCCTTAGTCTGAAAGTTAAGTTAGAGCTCCTATCACAGCAAAACACTTTGATTATTTTCTCATAAGAAGTGGAAATTTATTAATAGAGTAGGATATCTTGGAGGATATTTTTAGAACATAATTCCGTAAGAAAGCAAACATGGTCTTGATGCATGAGCTTCCTGAGATGCATATATGGCAAAGATTCTGCAAGATCCAAATTTTTTATACTTTCATAGAAAACATCCTTTTTAAAGTGACACAAATTTAAGATGATACTAGAATTAAGGAGGAACAGCATACAGAAGTATAGAGGAGAAAAGTAGGTGATTTTTCAGAAGATTATTTATAAGTCTATTTAGGCAAATTAGGCTATAAAATTAGGTAGAAGTGGCCTAGCTTCATAGAATCATAAAATCATAGAGTGGTTTAGGTTGGAAGGGACCTCAAAGATCATCTAGTTCCAACCCCCTGCCATGAGCAGCAACACTAGAACAGGTTGCTCGAGGCCTCATCCAATCTAGTCTTGAACACCTCCAGGGAGGGAGCAGCCACAACCTCCTTGGGCAACCTGTGTCAGTGTTTCACCACCCTCACTGTAAAGAACTTCTTCCTAACATCTAGTTTAAATCTCCTCTCTTCCAGTTTAAACCCATTATCCCCTCGTCCTGTCATTACAAGATCTTATAAATAGTCCTTCCTCAAACCTTCTGTAGGCCCCCTTCAGATACTGGAAGGCTACTACAAGGTTTCCTCGAAGCCTTCTCTTCTCCAGGATGAAGATCCCCAACTCTTGTAGCCTGTCCTCATAGCAGAGGTGCTCCATTCCTTTGATCATCTTTGTGGCCCTCCTCTGTACTCGCTCCAACAGTTTGGTGTCCTTCCTGTGCTGGGGGCTCCAGAACTGCACACAGTACTCCAGGTGGGGTCTGACGAGAGCAGAGTAAAAGGGGAGAATCCCCTCCCTTGCCCTGCTGGCCACACTTCTCTTGCTGCAGCCCAGGACATGGTTGCTATCTGGGCTGTGCGTGCACACTGCCAGCTCATATACAGCTTTTCATCAACCCAGACCTCAGGCCCTTTTCCTCAGTGCTGCTCTCAGCCATTCAGCACCCAGCCTGTATTTGTGCTTGGGATTGTGCTGACCCAGATGCAGGACACTGAGCACTGAACTTGCAACTTTTACATGTGATATCTGAATTGGGGCAGATGTCTTTGGCATTAGTGACTCTTGACATTTTTGTCAAGTGCATTGTTATGGTTGTATTTGAAAGGTAAAGTCTTCCTCAAATGTGGTGGGATTTTTTTTTTTTACATAGTTATCTGTATTGCTATGAGGCAAATGTCAGCCTCTGTAACTCCATGAGTTTGTTTCTTTATGTTCTGGATACTTGTTCTTGCAATATCATTAATTGTATCTGCTGCTAAAACAAAATTTGTTATGGATGTTGCTTCAGGAAGTGGTCTCTAGACCTCTCTAATTTCCATGCTGTGTTGATTTAATCAGATGAACTCACTGAAGTGGCTGCTGTACCATAACAATTACAGTGAGAGTCAAGAGAGAGAATAAACATATTTAGACAAATCAGATTTTTCTAGTGGTAGTCTATTTTGTACATCTTACTAAATTCCTAGTGTAATTTCAAAGATATCCTTAAATATCTTCCTTTTAAGGATTTGATTGCAGTTACCACTAATGCCAGATACAGTAGTAAAATATAGCTGCGTATTTTTCACCTCTTAAAAAAAAAGTCTGTTCTTTGCTGGCAGTGGGTTATAGTTTTAGGTAAAAGCTGGGTTTGCTCGGTATTTAAAGGTTAGAATTCTGTTGGGAGATCGATGGTTAAATGTAAATACCTACTAGGCAGTTAGATGTTTAAAGGCCTGTAATGTACCCTGGAGATCTGGCCGAGATCATCAGTGGAGGCTAGAAAGCAGATGGATTCTTACTTGTAAAACCAGACTTCAGCTTTCTGAACACTAAAGTGTCTTATTCTTTCTTTCAAAAAGGCCACTGCCAAACATCGTTTTTCTTTTGCTGAAAAGTCACTATGTATGTGATTGAGTTTGTATTTGAGGGAGGATGTTGCTAGTGTTTTCTTGTATAAAAATGGATGCAGTGGGCTTGCGAAAGGAAGATACTCAGTTATATCTTAAAAATTAATATGCTCACCTTAATACACTTACCTTAAAACACTGTTACTCAGAATCAGTTTTTCTGTTTTAGGCTGGTTAGAATTAGGCTGTGTATCTGGTTTTCCCATACATCTGCAAGAGTTTGCCAATTCATGTCTTAAGAAGTTGATATATTTCTGTAGGGCCTGCTAGCACATGATATACACAGCAATGGCATACCTGGGCACTAGGATCAGTCCTGACAAAAGTTAGTTCTGTAGTGTATGCAGGAGCTCTCTACACAGATATCACATTGCAGTTTCCCAAGGAGTGAATACTGTGGCTGCAAGAGTCATCCTCCTTGCTCTGCTTGCTGTATGTGTAAATCATACTCATCACAGAATCATAATGTCAGGGCTGAAAGGGACCTCAAGGATCATCTAATTTCAACCACCCTGCCATGGACAGGGAGACCTTGATAACTGCCATTTGGAAAGTTCCATTTATTTGGATTTTTTTGTTGTTGTGGTTTGGTTTGTTTTTTTGTGTGTTTTCTAAGAACATTGTAAATGGGAACAATTCCACAGTTCAGATCTTTGAGGAGCAGTACAAATGATCTGTCACATATGGAATGGACTCCTGAAGGAGAATGTGGTGAAGTCAGGGAGCTGCAGGGTGAGAAGAACAGTTTTTTTCATTTGACACAGTGCTGGATAATGTTGGTTTAATCTGTTCTTGAAAATACTGTGCAAGTTCACTGCCTTGCAAATAAACTAGATGTTTGGCACTTGACTTACACCTATATGCATACAAATGTGTGTATGTAGGAGGTTTGGTACTTGTTGAGGACATGGAGTTTCCTGTGCGCATAGTATGCAGTGTGAGTACGTGCATTTCTGTGTAGGCTTTTTCATACTGTGGTAAAAGATCTTAATTTTGTAATGAAATCTTCAGGTTGTTATGTTCTTTATTTTTTAATGTTAAGCCTAATGCTCTGCTAGACCTTGGTTAAGCATAAGTCTACTGACAAAAGGTTTTGTTTAGTTGATGCTGGATTTATTTCTCAAGGTTTGTTGGTATTGGTTACAACTAATGAAACAGATTGCCTTTTAGAAAATGTTGCTCGTTTGTTTTTCACCATCCAATTAATTTAGATTACTGTTTAATCTTTCTTCTAGAGAATATATTCTTCAGTTTAAACACAGTTCATGTGAATCAGTAGCTGAAAAATTCCACACCTTATGTTTCCAACAAAGTTTTTTGAAAGTTGTTTTTCCTTTAAGAACACAAGATGACTATATTTCTCAATTACCAACCCCTTCCTCTTTGACTTTCTGTGAAATCCAGAATATTAGGAATTTGGTGATAAAATGAGCTGTAAAAACACTTGTTTCCCCCCTGTTAATAACCTAGAAGTGAAAAGTGCACTAACAAAATTCGTACAGAATCTTTAATGCTTTGCATAAGCTACTCATTTCAGGAAAGTTGGAAAGTATTTCTGATATTTGAAACTTTACTGTCTTATCGACTTCTTTCTGGTTTATCTTCATTTTATAAGGACAGGGTCTCCCACTGACATGTCAAAGTATCTGCTCTCAGTGCAGTTTTCACTTTAGACTTACTGAATTTGATTACCACTTCATTCAGTTTATCGAGCTTTCCTTATCAGAAAACTTGCCTTTTTTTCTTTTTTTTTGGCTGCAAAAATGTGCATCATTTCTCAAAAAAGCTGATTTTTGTTAGAATACTCTGTGTGAAACTTGATGAGAGTGAATACAAAAATAGTAACTTATACCTTCATTCATTTCATTATCAAAGTTTGGATAGACTGTATCATTATCAGCATACATATATTTGAGATCTATAGGTGAAAGCTCTAGGATAAATGTTGGATATAGTAGTATTAAATGTAGTGATTTTATAGAATTGTCTGACTGTGGTGCAGCTATTGTCCAGCCATGGACAGGAGAGAGTTCAGTAAGTGCTGAGTTAGAGATAAAGTGGAAGGTTGCGATGACCTTAGAGTAAGGCTGGAGTCTGTGGTTTTTGCCTGTCTCTGCTGACTTACAATTGCCAGACACAACGTACATGTTGTTGAGAGAAATAAAGACTGTCTATGCCAATAGTGTGTAATCCTAACGTAGTCCTAACGCAGGTGTGTGTAACCGATCACAGTCTGAGATGATTTGTAACCACCTTGTGTAGCCTTCTGGTAAAAAGTACATAGCCCCATGCTTGGGGTGCAATAAAGGATTCAGATTTGGATTTGGATTTGGATTTGGAAATGGATCTGAACTTGGAACTTGCTTGTATCAAGCTGCTTCCCCATCTCTTCTTCTGATACTATGATATCGCAGCCTATGACAGATAAACAGGATTAGGATTATGAAATAAAATAGATTAAGATTCAAAATAGCACAAAATGATGAAACCATTTACAGTGATAAGCAAATAGAATTAACCTGAAATTTCCCACGTTTATTTTTTCTGAATGCCTAGTACTCATTGTGGTCTGAGAATGCAGTTGGGGTAGACATGTCACAATAAATTCATGTTGCCTTGGAGGTACTCTTCAAATTAAATATACAAGTGTTTATGCATATCAGATACATATTGGCACTAAATAATTTCTGATAAGAGTTACTATGTAGAAGTATGATGGCTTTATAAGTTGCATTAATGGTAATTTCTAATTCAGTGGAACAGTTTAAGGTTCTGTGTCAGAACTTTAATTTTTATCTGTCACTGCTGTGTTTAGTTTATTCATCACAATAGCTTGAGGGTAAACAAAAAGTAAAGACATAATTCATCTTGTTGGCAAACACTTGGTACTACTTGATTATGCTAATTGATTTAAATTTGTAGGGCAAGTATACAAATGAGCCTCTGTTAACAAACAGTTTAACTCTCTCAGAGATAAGGTTAAGTTGAAAAACATGTGTTGAGAAAATGGCCTTAAAGAGGCAAATTGATTTCTTTTGTGTTCTAGAATCCAAATTGAATGCAATCAAACATAGTTCGGAGCTGTGTGAATTAGCAAGTTTTTAATGGCACGGTCATCACAACTCAATATGGGTGACTAAATTTTACTGTCAATTATGGATAGATGGTTCTGTGTTTTCGGTTACTAGGAAATGATGTTTCTTGCCATGTCATTTTTTTGCAGAGATTCACTAAAAATACTGTAAACCATTATCAGACCTTCAAAGAAGATGCCCCAGGTAATCTCTGTACAGGGCAGAGTTAAAAGGCATGTAGAACGAACTTGTTGCAAATCAGTTTTTCATGAATTATAAACATTTTTACAACTTCTCAGTGTTCTATCAAGGTAATATATGCCAAGCCTCAGAATTTAGTCACTTTCTAGGGTCTTTTTGCATTATTTTAATAACTGAATAAAGTGCTATGTGGTTGTGAGAAAACATAGACTCCACACGATTCAGTGTGAATCCCACTGGAGAAGTTTATTGTTGATTCTGACTCTGTTTATGTAGTCTTGAGCATAGAGCACACACCTACACATTAGCATGATCTAGGTGAGTACAGCCCAGTCTTTTACATACATCACGCCTTGTTTTCCCCCTTAGCCAGATGTCCCACTACCTTTCCTCCCCCCTTGAGAGGCATCCTGAAGCTGTGGGAATGAAGGTCAAATGCTTATACACTGCTTGCTGTTATTCCCTCATACATTGCATTCCCACAGTGCTATACTTGGGATGGTTTCCATTTCTGTTATTTCCTAGATGGACATCTTGTTCCTTAGATTTGTTATTTTATCCCTTGCTTTAATGCAAGTTTATATACCAAAATTAATTTAACTTAGCCCTTTTCTTTAAGAATCATCTCTTCAAACTATTGTCTTAACCACACATATTACCTGAGTTTGCAGTAGGACGTGAAAAGTAAAGGCTTCACTGAAAGCATTCTTCCAGTCATCTTTCATTTAAACCTGTCATAATTGCAGAATGATATCAAAACTTATGGAATTACTGTGTGAAGTTAGATCTTTCTTAAAGTAGCTAAGAGGAAAACACTTGCAGTAGTCACAATTACCATCGTGAGAATTTTCTAGTAGGGAAAATGTAGGTGGATTTTCTATAGGTTTTTGTTGTCCTTTTCTTTTTCTTATTGCTGCTAAGTTATTAACTATTTCTTTCTCAAAAATATATATGGGATATCTGCAAAGTAAATCAACAGCAAATGCAAAGAGCTAGTAGGAGCCTTAGGTAAACCTCAGAGGGCACAGACACTGTATTATGTTCCACCTCAGGGTAGACTTAGTAGGAGGCTCTGCCAAAATAATCAACTGCTGCAAATTTGAGACATTAATTTATACATGACTGAGGGAGAGAGCTCCAGGAACTCAGAATTTGTTAAGGGTATCTGAGATTTATTAGAATTGAGACAAGTAGCTTTTCTTGAGAGAAGTGAGACAGGATATGCTGACCTGAAAAAACACAGAAGCAAGAAATACTTTTCATCAGTAGGACCTCTGAAAGTTGGACAGGCTGCACAGAGTGGTTGTGCAGTCTCCCTCCTTGTAAGGTTCCTGATGGGTAAAGCTCTGAACAACCTGATCTTTCTGGATGATATTGCTTTGAGCAGAGACCTCCTGATTGCCCTTACAACCATTATTATTCTATGATTCTTAAAACACCTCAAGTTTTATGTCTTGGATGACTACAAGGGCACAATGCAAATATGAATGCATATGAAACTGCTGATAACGTAGTATTTCTGCCATGAGACCTGGTTTGCATGCAGAGTTTAAACCATTTTTCTATGAGAAATATTTACTGGGTTCATGTTCTTGATGAAATGCCAGATCAGGACAAATAATTTCTAGTTAGTAAGGTTAGGCAAGGATAGGCAGCACTAGGTTAGACAAAGGAAGCCAGGAACAAAGTGGTAGTAATTAACATTTGTTAAAAAGCAATCAGACAGAAGGTGTTAGAATGATTTGAATAGCAAATAAATATCGGTGTAACTTGTAATGATGCCATTTTTTATTGATAACTAAAGGACAGTCTATATGAAAGATGTGCCCTTTGAAAGCTAAAATGGAGTAGTCTACTGAAACAGAAGCACGATGTTTGATCCAGAGAAGTCTGTTGTAATGTTATGTACCATTGTGGTATTTGATTTTTTTTACCGTCTATGGTTCTGTTTAAATTAATATCTCAAATAGGGAGAAGCCTTTTTGATATTTTGCAAAGTTGGTAACAAGTCAGAAACTGCCCATGACTGGGATTTCTTGTCAGATGAGGGTTAAAGGTCCCATTTGATAAGACAATTCCAGCAGATGGCTCTGGCTGGACCAAAATCTCATAAGAGCCCTAGAGAGTTACCAAAAGTCAGTTTAGAAGTAGAAGTATAACCATCAATTTAAAGCAATAGTTTGCTCCTATTCAGAAAATCAGTCAACACAGTGTTCTGTAGTCTGCAAGTTAGCTGGAAATTCTTCATGGCTTTAAAATACAGACAGTGTGCCTGGAGGTGACAAAGAGAGGTGAATATTTCAAATGGTCCATATCCAGTTTTCAGTTGCCTTGTTCTATCGAATTAGTGAAAGCAACTTTGTGCTGAATACTTACCAGAGAGCCAGGAGGTAGCTTAGACACAGAAAGATATCTATATTGGCCAAAGGATTAATAAGGAATAGGCATATTACTCCCATAAATGCCTTTTTATCCAATTACTTTTGCCAGTGTATAAATAATCTTGTGATGGTTTGGGTGTTCCCCGCCCCCCACAACTTTAGAAATCACCTTGAAGCTAGCTCAGTCGGTAGAGCATGGGACTCTTAATCCCAGGGTCGTGAGTTCGAGCCCCACGTTGGGCGGCAAAATAAAAGATGTGATGGTTTGGGTGTTCCCCGCCCCCCACAACTTTAGAAATCACCCAGACTAGACTCAGTCGTCTCTGGAAAATTTGAATGAAGCTTATATTTACAGCTAGCACAATTTACAAGCAGATATTTACAGTATATACATATATATATATATAAAAATANTCAGCCTATGATCTAGTTCTTCTCACCAAAACATGATAGCTAGGCTCAAACTAGCACACTTTTGCTCATTTTTCAGAACAAATGTCTCACTGAAGATGCAGGAAGCAATAGATAGGCTACTGAATTGCATCAGGAAATCACCTGAATAAGAAAATACAACAGAAATGAAAAGTTTTCTTTCTATTTTGGTGGGGTTTGTTTTTTTTTTTTTTTGTTTGGTTGGTTGTTTGATTGGGTTTTTTTTTTGGTTAAACTGCTTTTCCCATGTGATTAACAATACTCCGTGGTGCCCTGTAGCAATTCTATTTGGCCATGGTCCATGCAGTATAGTGCAGGGATCTGTACTGGGTATTTCTCTTGCTTTCACATGTTCCAAAATTGTGGTTATGAGGTCAGAGCAATAAGGTTTGAAGTCAGGTAGCGATGAATATTCAATCCACTTAGAAGTATTTCCCAATCAAATGAAGTGTCTTGTGTTCCTACCTAGACACTGCATCTAATTGATTGCAATCTGTAATGGCTAATCTGTAAGCAAAATAACCTGCTTCCTTATAGATATTTATTGAGACTTCTCTGAATAGACTGAATATCAGTATACTTCTTCCACATCTGGAGGCCTTGCTGTGAATTTTGAATTGTAGTTCAACAGAAATAAGATGATAAGTGCCCTTATTTTTAGTTTTAGTTCCCCACTGAAATCCTGCATTCTAGTTTACAAGTTAATTATATCAATGCAATGAAATTGTTTCCTAAATTGCCATAGTATGATATTTATGTTACAGTAGTCCTCATTGCTTAAGACATTGTGTAGTTTCTGAGTATTATCTAGGTGAAGAAATGCTAAACGAGCTCAGATTTTAACAACAGATTTTCTGAGCTGAAATCTAATCACAGCATCCTTGGAGATAGAGAGTACAGAGCAATGATACTGGCACACAAATGACTGTAGTCAGCCTTGCATGGTGCATTCACATTAATCACACTTCTAAAGGCTTGGATCCATGCAGAAAAGCGATACAGAAAGTGCTTTACAGATGTAGTAGGCAAGAGCATAAACCAGTAATATGCACCAATATGAAAGACACTTTTTGACACAGTGGAAGGAAAGCTGTCATATTAGCTTTGATTTTATTGAAATGAAACTAGTGCTAATGTACCTGAACATTATTTCACTGATATCTGGCAGTCTAATCACATTCTGCTTTATATTAATAAATCAAGTGGGCTACACTGAGGAGCTGTGTAACAGCTTTCTCAGAAGACATAAACCTGCAAAGTGCAAAATGGTGTATAATGGATGTATGACAGAGTTCTGACAAATATGAGGTAGAGTTGTCATTCTTTACTTGCTTAGATTATATGGCAAAAAGATGGAATAAAATATCAAATGAATCAAAGACATCTAAAATACTGTTGATATAACTATATATTAGATTTTAATATGCTTTCATTCCATATGTATAAAAATAATTTGCTTTAATATTTAAATTTCATAAACCCATTTCACAAATAAAATCCATGGGGTTTGTAAGCTGCATTTTACTGTGGAACCCCAAAGCTGAAAATAAAAAATTATGATACTGGATGCTAGCTGTAGAATCTACATCTGTGGTGTAATGTGTGTCTTATTCTCAGTCATACTTACCTTTTGGTTGCAATTTAGAATAATATGAAACGCTTCTTAAACCACATTTTTAGTGGTGTGGTTTTGAAAACATCTCTTTATAACTCATAAACAATAGCATTAAATTCCTGTGCTAATTATGCCTTAGATAAACAAAAATTAAAGCTATTAAGAAAAAAAACATAAACCTCTTGAAATACTATTTTAAGAAGCATTTAAATAAACATATATACACACTTTTTTATATATCCCTGCTCCTGCACACTGGAAAAGTTCTGAGCAAATGCTTGAGCAGGTTGTTGAGGAGGGCCAGATTAAAACTCTGCGGTGTCTTGTTAGAGGCTCAGGTGGGCTGTAAGCATTATTTCAAGCAGGGAGATTCACTTGTATTTTCTTATGATACAGTCTGACCGGATGCTGTACTCATCGATTCCCATGAAAAGCTTGTTTTTCTTATTTGTAATGCTCTTACCTATATTTAATTGTAATGTTATGACCATAAAGTGGATGTCATGTAGAATTTAAAATGTGTACTTCTCTGAAAAAAGAGTAGACAACATGTTTTATCTTTTTCCCATGTGCATAATTAGTGCTTTGCAATGCATAATACCGAGACATGCTTAATGTATAATACTTGCTTCTTGGCATAGTTTTAGTTGGTAGTAAATGCTAAGTATAGTTAAAGATACCTGGATAATCATAGTCCTTTGCATTATTTTCTGTGTGTATTGTCTCACACATTCTCTACTTTGCCATAGCATTAAATTTGCTCATTAGGAACCAATGTCCTGTAAATCCCAGGAGGAAAATTTACTGTTAGCACAGGGTGTATTCAAACACCTGTTTATTGCAGAGCAGTGGACCACAGAATATGCCTCTGATGTCCAGAGGTAAAATGATCCTATATAGGGTGAAATGTACTTCATTCTGGTCTTGGCTTTAAATGAAGTGTGACCAAAATACTTTACTCTAATAGTGGATCTCATCAGTGCTTTCTTTATGTGCCTGTACAGACAAATTATTTATGTTACGGTTATGGTTAGTGTCGTCTATGCTTGCTCATCCTGAGTGATCCTTAGTTTTTGTATTTATTTTGATCTGTAACTGCTTCAGGTATTCTTTTCAGTTGCAAACTGCTAATTTTCTGACGAGTTAAGGATAAATAAAGTTGTTCATTCTGACAACTATAATCCTCTCTCATTACATGGAAAATACTGGTCTGAGTATGCAAAAAAATCCCACTAGTAAATGTCCTTTCCTTTGGTGGGTTGTTTGGCTTAAGACAGTGGAAGTATTCCATTGTCTGAGACTGAGGATGAAATCAGTATGAGAATACATCAGTATGATGAAACACCAGACTTAGTTTAGGTTTTACAAAGTGAATGGAGTTTTAGGAAAATAACATCTGGCTCTGAAGTCCATTGAGACTGGGAAAATACGGGGTCAAGGAGGAGAGAGACATGATACAGGCTTTCGCTGTCATACACACTTTTAAAGAGCAGCTCTTTTTTCTAACTGATACCAGAAGGGTGATAACGAGTGAGATGAAATCCTTGATCAGGTTCACTGTGGCTGTTCTTATGTTTTAAGGTAGTGAAGAGGGAAATGTTGTAAAATGGTGGTTTGAATAGTCAGACTTTCTATGGTGCTTAGTTGCAAAAAAAACCCCCACCACTTTTATTTTCCTCTGCCTCCCCCCCAAAAAAAATCTGCCTAATATTGATGACACACCAGTTAAAAACATTACTAAAACTGTCTTCTTTTTTAACTGTAATGAACTCTTCTTTAATCAATTATGTGACTTTGAGTCTCCATTAGAATGAAAAGATACACTGGATCTCCACTTCTGGCAATGTATGGAACTAGTCCTTTAGGATCAATAAGACTGTATTAATTTGGTTCTAATGGTCCCAGGAGGCAGCAGACACATCCAGAGATTCCTGAAGCATGGATAAATCTCAAAACCATCTCCTTCTCTCTTGGAGGGCATTGAATTGGACCTCGCAGGAATAGTTGTGCTTTGAAGCATTCTTTCATGGTAATCTTATGCAGCTGGCTGTGTTGCCTGCATAAAGAAACAACAGGCTACGACAGAGGGCAAGGCAGGAGTTTTGTACCTGAAGGCATGGTCTTGAGGTTTTCTATTTGAGTGTGGTAGTGCAAACAAAAGCTTAATCTGTGCAGAACTTTTCTAGCATGACAGGCAGTAAGAGTGTGGAATGTAGGGGGACGCCTTATCGGTTACACTTTCAGCTTTTAGACAGAAGTGGTTTCAAATCAGAACAGCAACTGCTGCTGTTTTTTTTTTTTCTGTTTTAATACATGAATCAGAGTCTAAGTATTGTCTTCTATAAAAGATAGTATAAACTATTACTTGTGGAAACTATCAAGCCTCTGTGCTTTCTGTTGTAACAGTATCACAATGTCTCTTTGTTTCTTAATTTAGACAAGAGAGACAAGAAGTTAAAAAAATAAAGACATCTGTGTTTTCAACTAGATTGCATATGCTGCCTAATGAAATGTCTGGATGAAAAACTGCAGGCTTCTCTGACTTGACTTTAGCAACGTGCCCTGCTTTTGCCAGGACGGAATCCCAGGCCAGCGTTAGGCATTAGCAGTTCTGAGTCAGCCAGGATAGCTGATTTGACTCACAGAAGTACCCCTTGCTATCAGCACTCAGTATAAAGGAGGAAGTTTAATGAAGGCAAGGGAACATCTTGTTGTGGTTTATGCTAACCTTGCTCCTCTTCTTTCTCCTGCTCTCGAGGACTGCATTATTGTGACTGCTGTACCTTTGCTGGGTTGAGTATATCTATATCTATCTTTGTGTGTGTATATATATATATATATACACATACGCACACACTTTATACTGATGCTGATATCAGTTTTGTTGTTTCATCAAATCCATTTTCATTTTAACCCAGGGGGCTTCTCTCCTGATTCCTCTTCTCTCCTGGAGGTGTCATCAGGTGACAGAGCAAATTCTGAACCCAAATACAGGTTAAACATAGATGCCATCCACTCATCCAATCCACAAATTGAAATGTGCACACAAGCGGCAACTTTTGTATTTTACATCTATTTGTATTTTATCTGCTAATCTGCAGTTGCTGATCATCAGGTCTTGAATTTTGCTTGCTAAGCTACCTATAAGCACTTAACAAACTAATTGTCTTGAAGATGATTGTACAAGTGCAAAGGATATAAAGGATAAGGTATATAAAGGATTTTATCTCTATGGAGATAAACTTTGCTCTAACTGGAGCAAAGTAGGACTGTTTAAAGACACAGGAAGCTCTTGAATTTGTGATTGAGGGATGAAGGAAGGGCTGGTTACTACAGGAACTGCATTAACTATTATGTCCCTGCCTGTGGCAGGGGGTTGGAGCTGGATGATCCTTGAGGTCCCTTCCAACCTAAACCATTCTATGATTCCATTCTATTACAACTACTTGGCTTTATAGAACCTAAAAGAAAATTAATTAGCTATTTGTTATCACCTCAGTGTGCCACAGAAGTGAGATGCAGTGACAGCACCTGCATTCTTTGAAGCAGGAACTTTATTTCCTGTAACATTTGAACCACGTGTAGCATTTGAGTAGCAGCATGTAAACCTCAATCTGCAGTAAGAAGTAGGAGATGCTGTCAGTATATAGCACACAGTAATTTGATTTTCAGGAAAGAAGTCTTTTGGTATTTGTAACAGATAGTAAGATTATCTGTTTTGTTGTCATCATCATTATCACCTGCTAAGAATGAATAAGAGTGGCAAATCTTCCTAGCTAGTAAGGTTTTACTACACCAATCCCATGAGATACCTTTCGTCTTGAAAACTATATATGATACCTTATATTCATTTCACAATATTATACTGTAGTGGGGTTTCTATATTAGTGCTAATTGAACTAATTATCCGTTATAAAATAAATAGATTTTTTTAATTGCAACATTCTTCTTTCAATATGCTTCTGATCTAAGGAAAATGAATACAAGAACTCCAGAGAGATTTTCTAAGTATGCTTTATTGTAGCACTGGATGCAGAGGGAATCCTTCCCAAAGCACCTGTGTGTCTTTATGTTTCTCACGTGCTTATCTATACCATTTTCTCCCAGATATGGGAGGGAGTATTCCTGTGAATGGTCAATATATTCATATTATTTCCCAGAACTCATTGTAATACTCTCCACCTCTGGGTGGTGGTGATCAGGTGGTCTTTGGTTATGAAGTAAGAGTCTTGCTCTTTCAATGTTCTGTATTTACACACGTTCATTTGGGTTGTTTTCTTCAAATCTGAAGGTTACTGTGACTTTGGGATCATCTCATCCAGTCCATATTGAGGGTGGTTTGTATGGTATACTGCCTGGCTTCTTTTTGTGTACTTTTCCTATACAGTTTTACTGTAGCTTTTTGTCCTTTGACCCCTTTCACAATATCCCTGTTTGACCAGCAAGGTTTTCCAGGACAGTCACAATGCATTGTTTCTACTATTCTACATTTTTAACCTACTAAATCACTCTTATACTCTAAATTCTTATATGTCACTTCATTTTGGGAACAAACAGCATTTTTAGAATATGTTTTTTCATAAATTATCAATAGAGCCTTTCAGATTTATCCAATTAAATCTCAAAATTTAATGGACTTTAAATTTATGCTTCCATATGTGAACAATAAACACAAATGAAAGAGTAATTATTTGAGGTTTCAATAATATGCTGATACTTGGTATTTTTATTTTGTTAAAAAATAAAGTGCAATACGTGGCCTTTGCACTGGTAGTCGGTCATGACCCAGTTCTCAGACCAACCCATGGCATCAGAGGGAGATCATGCTAAGATTCAAAAATTATCTTGGATTTAATAAAAACAAATCAATGCCATATGGCTGAGGAGCTGGGTTTATTAGAGCCAGTGAAAACTCTCAATAATGGACCAGAGCAGAGGGAAAATGGGAAGAAAAAGGAGAGGGGAAAAAGAAAGAGTTAGGAACTCAGAGAAAAAGAAATATATCACCGGTCCTTGGATCCAGTGACGTTTACACAGGTATAGTCCAAGTCCTTCAGTGGCAAGACCCAGCAGTCTTCTCTTGTAAATGCAACATGTAGACCCTGGAAGTTGTGGTCCTTTTTTTGGTGCTGTAGGGGGTGAGGTCTCTCCAAATCACAAAGAGAGGTATGCACGAGGCCCTTGTAGTGCAGTGTATGTCACACTCAGCTGTTATGCCTGGTTTTAAAGAGAGAATTACTTCTTTTTATTGGTAAGATGGCAGTTCTTCTCCAGAGCTATTAAGACTATTGAAACCAGATGTGTCACACCTTGTCTGAGACAAGAGAGTCATTATGGGCTATCACAAGTGTATTTGGGCTAAGAAATAAGAGCCAAATGCGAGAAAGGGTTTGGTAGCCAAAAACCCTGAAAAATCTGAAGCAGGATTAAGCACTAAATTCAGGGAATCAGTGCAGTGATCTTTAGTGTTTAAGATGTGCAATGTGCTTGTCTTCCATTTGATTATGCTTTGGATTCAGAAAGGCATCTTTGTTCTGTAGTCCAGTGAAAAATCATTGGATCCAAAACATAAGCAATGATGGTCCTTTGTACAGTAGCTTGGAAATTGATGATCTGCTAAGCTTGGGGATCATAGGCGCTTTTCAAGTTGAAGGTGTCTAAGGCAAATCCTAAGAGTATTTCAGAAGCTCTCCATGTCTCTTTATTTGTGACTGTAACCAAGAATAGGAGGATGCTTCTTACTCTACTTTATGGGCAGATCTTCTGTGTTCTGCTAGAAGAAGGGAAAGCTTAATTATAATATTGGCCACTTCCATAGGTTTCTGTTCTACAACGAAGGATTACTTTTTTCACAGTTAAGACATTTTATGTTTCTTATAATACCTAGAAGAATGTCTTACTAAAACTCCAAGTTTGTTTCTTATCGGAAGAATTGTTGCTAGCATCATGTTATTTGGAATGAATTACACCTGCAAGTGGTTGAGTAATGAAATTCCCCAAATAAACAGTCTCAAGATAAATGAAAGTCTAAGTGTGGCTACCTGGGAGTTTCTGGAGTTAGGCATTTGCTTCATATAATCAGTTGGTTCACAATTAAGGATATGCATCATTTAAGACAAGCACATAATGAAGATAAAGAATGGCTGTGAAGGCTTCCTAATCTTAATATGAAAGAATTAATTAAATTAACTCAAATATAGGAAGCTCTGACAGTTACTAAAAGGTTTGGCAATTTAAACAGACTTTTGTATATTGATGGCCTGAAGAGGCCTGCAATTTTGTATGACATATTACAAATGCTTTCAAATTTTGTACAGAAGGTTTGTATATAAAATTCAGTAGATCAATCAAATATAATGATGCACGTTTGAGGAAAATACGTTTCTTTCAACTTCCAGCCACAAGGATGCTTTGGAAAGATCACCCCACTGGCGGAATTCTGTTTGTAGGTTCATAGCAAAATATGTCTGGAGAGACTGTGAGAGAATCATAGAATGCATTGAGTTAGAAAGGATCTTCCAAGATCATCTTACCCAACCTCCATCTCCATCTAGATCAAGTTGCTCAGTGCTCCATCAAGCCCCATTGAATGTCTCCAGGGATGGGGCTCTCACCACATATCTGGGCAAACCGTTCCATTAATTTGCTACCCTTATTGTGAAGAACTTCCTCCTAATGTCCAATCTAAATCTACCCTGCTCCAGTTTAAAACCATTGACGCTCATCGCATTGCTACATACCCTTCTAAACAATCCCTCCCCAGCCTTCTTGTAGGTCCTCTTCAGATACTGAAATTAACATATGATTAAGGGTCACTGAAACCATGAGGTGTGCTTCACCAAATCCAAATGACTCCTTGCATATTGAGCTGTGCCCACTACTGAGATATATGGATACTAATTCTTTTGGTATGAGGTGAGAGAAGAAAAAGCCAAGAAACTACGATCAGAGGTGGCTCTGGGAGCTGTGGTGACACTGTCTGAAGAAGGGATCTGGAATGAAATTGGTGCAACAGAAGCAGGACTTACTGTGTGATGGAATGAGCAGCAAGTGATGTAAGTTGATGATGTGAGGTGATGGGGTGCTAGGCGTTGGTCTGCCCTGGCAGTGCTTATGATGGTTTGTAAACTATTTCTTTAAATTATTTTGAAAAATATGCTGGTTTGATGATCCCTGAACTTCCAGGCATGTATTTTCAAACCTCGCTTACCATTACAAATATTTTTTTTTCTTAGTTTCTTGCCTTGTTGTCCACTGCTGCTATTTCAGCCTATTGCTTTTTATCCCGTCTCAACATAAAAGAACTGTTCATTAACCTTCTGTTTATGATACCTTTGTGTGTCTTGAAGACTGGAAGACTTTAAGTCTTTAACTTCTATTATCTTGTTATATTAAATAAACTGAACTAATTCTGTGTTTTTCCTGTAGATCATATTTATAGACTTCTGATTGTTCTTATTGCTCTTCTCATAATTTCTGGATTCTCTGAAGTTTGTCCAAAATTTTCAGAATTGTAGTGTTGAAAATAGGACACAATATTTCACTTTAGAAATTAGTACCGATGAATACAATGGAAAAAATGCTCCATGCATTATACAATCATAGAATCAGTATGTCAAGTTGCTCAAAGCCTCATCTGACCTGTTGTTGAGCAGATTATATGTAATCTAAAAAAATCAGTTTGTCTACTGCTATTGGTAAAACAAATAATTGATGGCCATACCTGGATTTACTATTGATAAGAAGAATTTTATGAGTGGTTTATGATGTAGTATCATAGAATCATAGAATGGTTTAGGTTGGAAGGGACCTCAAGGATCATCCAGCTCCAACCACCCGCCATAGGCAGGGACACCTCCCACTAGAGCAGGCTGCTCAAGGCCTCATCCAGCCTGGCTTTAAACATCTCCAGGGAGGAAGCATCCACAACCTCCCTGGGCAACCTGTTCCAGTGTCTTACCACTCTCACTGTAAAGAACTTCCTCCTAACATCCAGTCGGAATCTCCCCTCTTCCAGCTTATACCCATTCCCCCTCGTCCTAACATTACTAGACCGTGTAAATAGTCCCTCCCCAGCCTTCCTGTAGGCTCCCTTCAGATACTGGAAGGCCACTATAAGGTCTCCTCGAAGCCTTCTCTTCTCCAGGCTGAAGAGCCCCAACTCTCTCAGCCTGTCCTCATAGCAGAGGTGCTCCAGCCCTCTGATCATCTTCGTGGCTCTCCTCTGGACCCGCTCCAGCAGTTCCATGTCCTTCTTGTGTTGGGGGCTCCAGAACTGCACACAGTACTCCAGGTGGGGTCTGAGGAGAGCAGAGTAAAGGGGGAGAATCCCCTCCCTTGCCCTGCTGGCCACACTTCTCTTGATGCAGCCCAGCATACAGTTGGCTGTCTGGGCTGCATGTGCACACTGCCGGCTCATGTTGAGCTTCTCGTCGACCCAGACCCCCAGGTCCTTCTCCTCAGGGCTGCTCTCCAGCCATTCATCACCCAGCCTGTATCTGTGCCTGGGATTATACCGACCCAGGTGCAGGACCTTACACTTGGCCTTGTTAAACATCATGAAGTTGGCCTGGGCCCATCTCTCCAGCCTGTCCAGGTCCCTCTGTAGTACCTTACAGAGAGCTTTATTCACCTCCTTTGTTTCCTCAACATTTTGTGTGGTTTACTCTTCTGTTTATGATGTCTATGAACTCTGTGAACAATTAAATTCCAAGATCTTATTGTTTTTCCCCAGTATGTCCCAAACCAGCTCTGTTAGGAGATCAAACATTTTGTTTTTGAAACAACATTGCAGTGCTGATTCATGTTCAGTTTGTAAAACACTTTGCCCTAAATAGTTTTCCCATTGCAGAGAGGGATAATATCTCTACTCAGAGGGAAGCCAGCATATCTAATCTCTGATGGTAGGCAGTCATTCTTGTATAAAAGAAAATTAAACTTTAACATTTGTGGAATACCCTAATAAAGAAGATGCCATAGAGTCATAGAGCCATCCAGGTCAGAAGAGACCTCCAAGAGCATCCAGTCCAACCTATCACCCAGCCCTCTCCAGTCAACTAGACCATGGCACTAAGTGCCTCATCCAGTCTTTTCTTGAACACCTCCAGGGATGGTGACTCCAGCACCTCCCTGGGCAGCCCATTGCAATGGCAAATCACTCTCTCTGGGAAGATCTTTCTCCTAATATCAAGCCTATACCTTCCCTGGCACAACTTGAGACTGTGTCCCCTTGTTCTGTTGCTGGTTGCCTGGGAGAAGAGACCAACCCCCACCTGGCTACAACCTCCCTTCAGGCAGTTGTAGACAGCAGTGAGGTGACCCCTGAGCCTCCTCTTCTCCAGGCTAAACAACCCCAGCTCCTTCAGCCTCTCCTCATAGGGTTTGTGTTCCAGGCCTCTCACCAGCTTTGTCGGCCTCCTCTGGACACGTTCCAGCATCTCCATCATTGAGGAGCCATCATTGAGGAGCCCAGAACTGGACACAGGACTCAAGGTGTGGCCTGCCCAGTGTTGAGTACAGGGGCAGAAGAGCCTCCCTTGTCCTACTGGCCACACCGTTCCTGATCTAGGCCAGGATGCCATTGTCACCCGGGCACACTGCTGGCTCATCTTCAGCCTACTATCTACCAGTACCCCCAGGTCCCTTTCTGCCTGGCTGCTCTCCAGCCACTCTGACCCCAGCCTGTAGTGCCACTTGGGGTTGTTGTGGCCAAAATGTGGAAGCAGGGTTGGGCACTTGGCCTTGTTAAATCTCATCCCATTGGCCTCTGCCCACCACTCCAGCCTGTCTAGGTCCCTCTGCAGGACGATCCTACCCTCCAACAGATGGACATAATACAGATATCGCTGATCTTGAAAGCACGTTCTGAAAGAAATAAAGACATGAATGTATTTCTTACAATATAAATTACATGTTTCCAGTCATCACTGGAGCACAAGGTAAATCATTCTACATTATCTTCTTTGGTGAGCCTTTTTAGAGTGAGTTTTGCCAGTGGCATTCAGTATGCAAATAATTAGTTTTTCTTAGCTCATGTGTTAAAGACATTGACATTCAGATCATTAAAGATAGGATCCATCTGAAGTAGCACTAGAGTTCTAGAAGTAGTCATCTAGGTTCTTGTAATATTCAACAGAGAGGAAATAACCATCTTCAGGGGTTAATTTGTCAGCCTGCAAGACTGTAAAGTAAAACTGCCTGAATAATTTCTAAGGTATTTTTCTTCACTGACTGAAGAGGTAATTTAGATATCTGGCATAAACACTATATTGACATCAGATGCTTAAAGTCAGTTGAGGTGAATCCCTGTATGGTTTAGAAATTGTTGTTTATAAAACATCCATGAAGCCAAAGTAGCTATAGTATAAACATCTCTATCCTGGTGAAGTTTATACTCATTAATTTTTTAAAAGAGGGTTTATGGATTTCTATGGAGATAATAATCGTCACATGCTGACAGATTCTCTACATAATTTTGCTTAAAATGTAAACTTCTAAGAGTATGCCACAGTGCATGGGCCTGTTTAAAGGCATTTCCATTATCTTCTTTATGTATTTGAATAATATTTTGGTTGTGAGAACTTTGAGTATTTGCTCAGAAATTTCACACAGAGAGCATTATTATCCCCAGTCTTAAATTCACATTAGCTGGTGCTGTTTTTTAGAAATGCATTGTAGTGAATAAGAAACTGTGATGGATTCTGAATAAACTGTTTTGGTATGCCTCTAACAATTAAACCAGAAAGTAGGTTCATAAAAGACTATTTCAACTATTCAGTCATGCTAATTTTGCAAGCGCTACTTGCTCATTGTTGAGAACTTCTTACTCATGATGAAGAAGGAAATAGTAACATGGCCTTGAGAACTTCTGCGGAGGTGATACTTGTTTACTGTTGCTCCTGACATGATGATATTTTTTATCTTCTGCTGCTGCTTTGTTTGCCAGTAAGAGGAGATAATGAAGGCTGACTTTTTTAAGGCCTTCCTGCATGCTCTGAAAGGTTTGAAGATAAAAGATTTCAGATAGAACCAGTACACTAGTCCTTTTATAATAGACTGTCTTCATTATCTTATGCATATAATGGAATGGAAATCCCAGAAAATCAGCTAAATGTATACTAGAGACTCCATATGAACCAGTATGTTTTGGAGTTCTATTTCTGACCAGTATGCTGAATCCTTCCTGTGATTCTATTTAAAATGACACCTGGGTTTTAGCTGTGACTAGATCTGTGCTGCTTCTTGAGTGGGACATAAAACAAATTATGCACATCAAGTTATTCAAGAAAACTTAGGTTTCTGTTGATTAAAAGAGACACTAAAAATGTAATGTGCTTTATTGCCACAGGAAATTAAGGAAATCTGTCTCTGCTGGCACCCTTTGATAATGATCTCTGAATTCTATCTATTTGTAAGATATGTAGCTCTGTGTAATTTCTAAACTTCATTCTGCTGTCTAGTTGAAGCATAGATACACTACCACTTAGGACACCTCTGAATTTGCCAGGCACAATCAGTGGTTATGTTTTTCGCACCCTTCTTTGTTCACTCTGGAGAGTTCATCTTGGATAAATATGTAAGTAAAGCCAGTTGGATTGGAAGTTAAAGTTGCATATGAAAGTTATGTGGGAATTCATCGCAGCAATTTCTTCACCGTTTAATGATTACCAGTTATGCATATCACTTGCCAAGCTATACATCTCATCCTGGCCTTTTAGTATTACACAGAACCTACTCAGACATGCACATGAATTCTGTGCAAAACCCATCTAATCCATGAAGCATTATAGTTCTAACTCATCTGTACTATTTCAAGACACAGGTCATAGTTACATGTAGTACTGCCTGTAGTTTTCCTTGGTCTTTCTTTTTGTTTGCTTGAGATTTTCAGGGTTTTTCCTGGGGTGCTGGGAAGGCTTTACCTTGTCCTCGAGTTGTGAATTACTTTTGAGACATGTAAATGCTTTAGCAATTTTCTAATTCCTGCTTGAAATAGGTGGCTCAATCTGAGACTCTGACATGTCAGAACTATGAGATACTTCTTTCTGATTAATATTTTAGGTTAATAATCTGGTCAGCAGTGTAAAGCATATAAATGTGCATTGTGATTAAATTCCATTTCAATAGAAAATTTCAGATATGGTTTTATAAAAAGGCCAGGGGAGCATGTCAATGGGAAAAAAAACCCCACATATTACAGAGTATTCAAGTCTATATTCAGATCTTTGCAAGACTTAACTTAGATTCAGACAGTGATTGAAGCATTATAATATGCACTTAAATTATAATATTTAGATACCCTTTGCTGAGTGAAATTTGGTATCCGATTTTTATATGCAGTGTATGTGAAGAAGAGCCAGGATCGAGATACAATATTCTGGTGCAGTATTGGCAGCAAACTTTGACTCCTGGGAATATGGGCACCTAGTCTAAACAGAAAGGTAGCAGCTGTATGCTCAAGCTCCTAAAATCTGGCCTTCAACCTGTAATCTTTTTAAAGATAAAAGTCCACGTTTCAGAAAGGATGGAAGAAGGATGGGTAAAAGAGTGATGTAGTACTGTTTGTTCTTTCACTAATGGCCCCGTGCCTCGTGGGTGGCTGTGGCTCACAATTTCTCTGACACAGATTTGATACCGAGGAATATGCCATGACCATGGTGCCATAGGGTATTGTGGCATAAAGTTTCTTTTCTTTTGCAAGCTTTGCAACGTAATCTTAGGCTCTGAGTGAACTGAGGTGCCTGCAGGCGTTTGTGAACATCAGAAATGTTTAACTGTTGAAGTTAAAATCACTTAGGTGCCTTGTCTCCTATGGTTTTACTTTAAATTTCTCTCCCTGAGAATACATAATGAAATAGGAAGTTATGTATGTACAAATTAATATGTTTTTTATAACTTATCTTTAAGTTGTATTATAACCCTAGCACTGAAACTAATTTTTTGAATTGGTATACTTTCAATGGATGTCAACCATTAGAAATGTTATGCTTCAATCAACATGTCACCTCTTCTGAGAGGAGGTTACAGGTCGAAGTTAAACCTTGAAAAATTCTCAGGTGTCTGATTCTCAGGTCATGCAAAGTAATCTGTTATCACAGAAGTTAATGGAGTTGTATTATTTCATATAGGCTATAGGTTTGATTTATTGCTTGTAGGTATAACGAAGATGATGCTAACTATGTCCAAAAAAAGTTCAGTTTCTCTTGTCTAAATTGCTGATGCAGTAGGTAGTGCTTTTTGAACTGTATTCCTGAATATGAATTTCCATTTTAATTGCTGAATGTTCTCTTTAAATTGCATTTAGAGTCAGAAAGTCATAGAGAAAATATGGTAAGTTAAACACACTGAGATCTCCACAAGCTGGAAAGGTTTAGTGCTGCCTCTGGTTAAAGCAGAAGAGATCTTTTTTTCCCTATTCAAGACAACCAAGTTCTGTCTGAAAAGTCTTTCAGACAATATGCCCTTCATTTTATTTCTCTTGCTTAAAACAGTTACTTGAAAGAAGTGATTATATTATATGATGTGTAAAAAACAAATAAACAAACATCTGAATATTCCTAATCTTTGAAGAAGTTGTGTTGCATTTTCCTCTAAACTTTTTGTTTACTTTGTATTTCTCTATTAGAAATACTCTAGTCAAAAAGAGTGTAAAACACTAGGGGTAAGACAAATCATATAATACTTAAAATCTGAACATAATATTGTAAAATATCATAAAGGGATTTATTGTAGGTGTATTTAGGTGTAGCTTGTGTTAGATACATTTGTCTTGAAGTAACAAAAAAGGGACTGAGAAATTCCAACCTTTTTTTGTCTCTTATCAGTACTTGAAAATGTCTTCTTTATGCACTTAAGAATGCTATATTATCTTTCATTCCTATTGGAAAGTACTTAGGTTTTGTATTATATTTTGTATTATATTTAGTCAGAAAGATTGCTTTTTCATGCACATATTTAGAAAGCATTGTAGACCTTTAAAAAGGCAGAATATACCATCTTTAAAAAAAAATATTAGAATTGTGTGGTCATTGATAGAAGCTTTTTCAATCTGTAATCTCAGTAACATTTGTATGGTTGCATGGCGTTAAGGTAATATATGGTTAGACAATCTTAAAAGTTTTTTTTTTTTAAACCTAAAATGATGCCTCTGGAAGAGAAAATTCTTTTTGTTTTACTTGCTGAAAACATTGTGACTGGGAACTGAATATTGCTGAATTGAAATACTCAGTTTACATCTAATGGTTAAAATCTGAATTTCAGGTAAACATATTTATATCCTGTGAAACCATTTGGAATTTCAGGATCCTTGTTACCATAGCCCCTAGTATTATACTGTCTGCCAAAAAACTCTTTTGACATATACAGAGCAGCTACTACTTATTTACAGAGAAGAAAAGGGCCAGTGGAAGGCTGTTTGAGGTTTGATGCTGAGTAGACCACATGTGTGCAATTTGAAGAGACCAAGCAGGGAATTGTTGCAGAATGATAGAGCCTTAATGGCCCTTTGCAGCTGTGGGTCTCTGTCACAGTATAGGTAGATGTAATGCTTCCAGAAATCAGTTTATAATGGATAGCTTTACTGTGGCAGCTTAGGGCTTAGGTCCAGTCTTTATCCAGGTGTTAGAAATTACCTTGCATCTATTCTATATAACTGTAAAATCAAACAACTCTTCTGTCTTCCAAAAAATTAATATGCCACATTGCTTCAGTGGAATGCTATTAGTTTTTCTAGAATAAGATAACTTTCGGTTTAATAACTTGTAGTACAAGTAACCAGCCCTGAGCATGTTGACATAGGTACACAGTGTATAAGATATTTGCAGTTCCATGACTGCTAGCATTTAAAACTAGCCATCCCATCTGGCAGACGGCCTCCTCTTTTGGATAAAATATACTGTGAGATTGAGCAGAACATAATCCTGTGTGAGAAAAATGAGATTATTCAAAATTGAGTAAAACCATTTCAACTTGAAGAATCACAGGATGGTAGGGATTGGAAGGGGTATGTGAACCTCATCTAGTCCAACTCCATTGCTAGAGCAAGATCGCCTGGAGTTGATGGCACAATAACTCCCTTCCCAATAGCTTTTCCAAGTATATTACGAATTAATGTGTTTACTTTTTCTTTGGAAAGCTTTGCATAATGGAGTATTTCCATTTCTAGATAACCTCTTTGTACTTTTCCTTTGGAAATCTGGGTATCTTTCTTTTTAGGACATTTATACTATATTTCTCTCTGTGTGTGGATTTTCCCTGGGTTGAATTTAACAGATCATAACGAGTTGTATTCCACTGAATCAGTATGTTTCATTTCATGGATTATTATTGAAGTACTGGAGTGTGATGGCTGTCTCTAGGCTGTTAGGTTTATCAGGATAATCTAGCTACTTAAGAAATATTAAAATGACATACCAAAATCTTGTGAAATCTTTGAAAATTAGTGTGGGTTCTACCCAAAGGCAGTAATACACATTACAGACTTAATGGCCTGTGAAGACTTCTAGAGGGCATCACAAGGACTTTGAAAATAGTAACTTCAAGAGGGTTTTTTTTGTTTTTAGAGTCAATGAGCGTTATAATCAATATGACTCCTATTCCTCCTCTTTAGAATTTAATATGCCACGGCTCTCCAATGTGAACAATATGCAAAACATCAACCTGAAAATAGTTATGTTCAAAGCATGTAAAATGGGGAAATGATGCTGACTAATAATACTGACAACTAAGATATCAGAAAGAACTAAAGCTTCCTTTTTTCCCCCCGTAATTCTGGGTTAACCAGTAAACATTTTAACTGAGGAGTTAATCTGATACTAGAAGATTTCTCAATTTCTCCACTTCAGGTAATGCTTATTCATACTATTATACGTATAAAACTACTTTTTAAACTTTGTGTAGGTTCTGGGTATTTAAATGAAACCTTTGTAGCAGTTCATACAGATAATTGTTGTGACTGGTACTTTTTTCTTTTCTTTTTTTTAAAAGCATTTCAAAGGATGTGGTGGATGTGTATAGGTCAGATGTCTCATGAGAGTGTTTGACTCAGCTAGTATTGCTTATAGACTTCAGAATTTCTCATGTGGTTGAGAACTCTTACATGAAAACTGGGCATTTTAGTAAGCTTGGTTTTTAGTTGGTTCTCTCCTTGTAAACAATCAAGTGAGAACTATTAAAGTATAAGAAACATTGCTTGCTCGCATAATGAAATAAATATAATGCGAGTGTAATAGTCTTATGCAAATCTGCAAACATTAGCTTGTTAATAATCTCAATAGTTCGTTACCCTGTTTGCAGTATTTGTGGCTTAATGAAGGCATGCGTAGATATTAGTAGCAGATCACATCTCAAAAAAGCATTTCTGCCAGTAACTGAATCAGTAGAGATTGCTTTTATAACTTTATACCATGTAATTTGCATACATATGCAAATTATTCCCAATATCTGCATAGTCATAATATGACTTTGTGGATATTTATGTTTCAAAGGAATAAAGCATTTAAATCTCTTCTTGCAGAATCCTGATTTAGTATCCTGCTTGCTTTAGAATGAGTGGAATTCACCTCACTCAGAATAATAAAGCAGCGTTATGTTTTATTGAGATAGAATGATAATTTGGTAGTTTAATGAATATGGTGGAATTGAACAAAGTTTATTTATCGAGATCCAATTTGATGGCAAGGTTCCCTCTGTTCCCTACTATGTGGAAGAATTATGCAATTGAGTGGTGGCAGGAATAAGAGGATCCTACATGACAGTAATATAGGATTTGTTAATAGAATCACAGAAGCAACCAGGTTAGAAGAGACCTCTAAGATCATTCAGTCCAACCTATTACCCAGCCCTATCCAATCCACTAGATAATATTGTTATTGTAAATCACAGGATGAAGTATTGATATTTATTAGCACTTAATTATTAGTCAATTATCAGGATTTAACAAAATCTACCATAATTAACATAGCAACTTGGTTAAAGATTCAAGAGTGGCGAGATTCACACAAGATACGTAGTAGGTCTCTAAATCAAATCATATGCACAAATACAGATATCTACAAAGATTAAACCATATGCACAAATTTATGTATTCACAAAGTATAATTCATACAGATACATGCATACACACACACACCTAGAGATTAACCTATCAATAAGATGTTTCTTTTTTTGTACAGATTAAAATTTTGGTACACAATAATATTTGAAAGTTCATTAAATCAGCTATGCTGAGTTACTCACTTTTCCCCTCATCAGCTTTTACCAGCAGATGGTCTTTTCCCTTTGTCAGCTGTTGCCAATGGTCTTAAGTTACGTTGCAAGATCTACCTTGATGTTGTGAAAAATCTACCCTTAGGGGAAGATGCTTTAGCACAGCCAACTGGGATGCCAAAGAACTCAAAGGACCTTACTTAGGATCGGTATTTATAGGGTTACAAGATGATGATTGACTTTTCCATTGTGGCCAAGCAATCTTGGCTTCTTTCGGAGGGAGCTATGGTCCAGACAGGAGGAATTTTGAAGCTGTTTCCCAGGCAACAGGGTTTTCAGGTGCAGTTAGGGAGTACCTAGTCCTCCCACAATGTTGATTGGCATTGGCATTGCAGTGCAGCCCAAGGGAGTGTTCACCACAACAACTTATTGTACCTGTTAAATACTGGTTAACATGATTTCTGTACTGTGATACTTGTAGTAAAAGTTTTAGCATGTTAGATATTAACATGCTAAAAAATTTATTTCTAGTATTATATAGATTGTAGATGCACAAAAGGACACTTCTTGATTTTTTATAGTGTAAACTGCTTCTAAGACTTATTATGCTTAGTCTGAAAACATTCCAAATCTAATATTTAACTTACCACAAAAGTAATTGCTCTTGTTACTACAGTGAGGAGCTTGTATACTCTTCCTTAAATTAAACTACTAGATAATTATCTTTATTTTATGTGCAGTGTAGAAATACTTTTTCTGCTGTAGACAAAAGAACATTGTAATCAGGCTTCTTGAAGCCCTACATAGTTGTTTTATTTGCCTCCCTAGACATTAGCACTTAAAAGCCCTTATGCTAACAACAAATATGTTAAGGCACTCATAGGATTGTAACTATGATTTTCTAAGGAGAAAAGCTTTACAGGCTTTGTAAGGAGGTGGTAATGTCCGAAAATAATTGCAATAACTGGGAAACAGACCTTTGAGCATGTGAGCCTCTTTAAATCTGAAACAGTAGAAGAGGTCTTGAACTGCAACTCTTAAGCTGTTACAAGTTTAACCTGTTTACTAAGCTGCATAATCTGAGAGGAAAATGAGTGGATATCTGTGAAGCAGCAATGAAGGAGGAAAAAGGGTATGATTCAGAGAGGAGTCCATAGAGTCGCTAAGTCATTTTGGGCAGGGAGACAGAGATTAATATAAAGCATTGTGTCAGAGATGAGTGAGAATTGTGAAGCAGAATATAAGAAATTATAAAGAGAATCCTAATGTTCCCCATTGAATTTTTTAGCATCCTTTGGAATTTATGTTTCAGCTTTCATAATCTTCTGGGTTTGGGGATTCCCTCAGAGTCAGAATTGAGAGGTTTAGAAGATTCAGTGAAAGATCTGGCAGGTTTCTTTAGATGGTGTGTTTATGTAGTTAAGGATCTAAGATTGCTGAGCTGGGCATCATGAGAGTACAATATACAGTGAATGTAAGTGGTGTCAGGGCTTACTGTATTTGATAGCTTCTTGGCGTGTTGCAATAGTCACCTGATTTTATAATGGCTTTGTATGTTTTCTGTCTATAGTAGTTTGTAACTTGGTTTTTTTTTGTGCTGAGTACAGGAGCTAAGAATTTGATGCTGCTGTTGGTGTATTTGAGGTTGGGTTTGATGGAGAAGTAATGGTTATTGAATCTTCTCATAGAAGTCTGAGTGAGTCTGGAGGATACAAATGTTACCTCTGTATTTTGTGTGGATAATGAAGTGGTGCTATATGTAGTGACTTCTTTGTACCTTGGCATAGCGTCCATCAGTCAGTATTGGCAGGTAAAGTAGTTGTAGGTGAGAATGGACTCCACTTATTTACATAGGAAGTCTGAGTATTGACCTTGTCCTTACTGAATTTCTGTTGTGGGATTGGCCGGGATGGTGAAGTCCATAAGCTTTGATGGATCTGTGAGTGACAGTACAGACTGTACAGGTTTTTTTTTAGGAGTTCATAAGGATGGGATTTGATGTCATTGTCAGTAGTGCAGAGTAACTTTTAAGACCTAATAGCAGGTGGGGTCAATTGGTTGTTACTGCAGTTTATAATTATCACATATTTATGTTGACTGCAGCAGAAGAAAGTGAGGAAATAATGAACAAAACCAGCCATAAAGCTTTTCTTCCTCTAAAGAAAATCTATCAAACACTTGGGTGGCTGTGATTCTCAAATCAGCAGACAAGAGAGGAGCTTAGGAGGGGCAGGATCAGTTATGACAATAGACCTGTGTATCTGAAAGTTTAGCTGTTCAGCTCTTCACTTTACAAGACTCCAATGAAGAGGGAAAGTGAGACATGGATGAAGTAAGTAATTCTTGAGATTGATTTTATTTCCTTTCTTCCTCTCTGTACTTCCCAGGAACAAGAATAACTTTTGAAGTGCATTTCAGACGATTACAGTGGAAAGAGTAACAACTTGCAATATTTTAAATTAAAATTACATACAGGTTGCCATGACCAAAATTAGGTGGTGACTACAAAATTAAGATTATAGGAGTACTTGAGAAAGCTGACATTAAACATCCCCCTATTTGATCACTGTTTTTTCTGAAGTAACTACTCTGCAGAGCCTGAACCTAGATACCCTTGTTAGTCAGTGCAGGAGACATCAGACAAGCAATACAACCAGACAACCAGAAGACCATTGGTCCTCTGCAGTGACTCTCAATATCTGCACTCTAGATAACTCCAATTAGTATTGACTGTCAGTAATTAAATAGTCTAGGCTTAATGAGCTGCTGGACAATGCTTTGAAAACAGTCAGAAGTCCAGACAATGCATGAGGAAGGTTTAGCAGATTTTTGTTTGAAGTGTCTTTTTATCTGTGTTTTGTTTGAAACTAGCATTCTGTTGTTTATTTCTTTTTCAGTAGAAGGCTTTGTCATTTTTCTGTGGAAAAATACTTGCCATTGCATATGCAGAATTAACCAATGCTTACAGAAATTCATGGAAGATATTTTTACAAGAGCTATGACAAGTGGGTCTTTAGAACTTTTGCACTGTAGTGACAAAATGAATTTTTCCATGAGGAAGAGCAATGACATCAATATTCCTTTGATCGTTTGAAGAGCTGGATTGTTCCCCATTGCTTTTCTGACCTATAAAATCTGCTAATCCATTTGTAGATAGGAGGAAAGAACAATTTAACATGTGATAGGAGGAAAGAAATGTTTCTCTTGAAGACCTGAGTGTAGGAAGATGTGGCTGGTACGTAGGTTGGCTGCTGCTAAGGAATGTGTGTCTTCTGATAATTGCTATGTTTTGCATAGCTTAGGACAGAAAATCGTAGTTACAGACATACAGAGAAGGTGTAAATCTCAGAGCAACTGGAGGATAGGATTCTAATAAAAATTGCAGTTACTTAGGGGAACAGAACAATGTACTACAATCATTTGAATGCCAAGGTCAAGTCAAAACAGAGACTCCTGTTGTATTTCTTACCTGCTCTTGTCATTTGCACATGAATGGAGGTGTGTGGAACAACCCCAATGATAGTTTAAGTGATAAATATGTTCAACAATAGGAAAATCAGCATGTTTTCAAAAGGCCCTGCATGGAAGAGGTAGCTTCCTAAGTAGAAAGTACGTGGCAAAAAAAACAGGTAATGTTTTAACTAAACCCCATACTTCTGCATCAGTTCAGTGGTAGAGGTGTGTGTGTATGTTGGAAATCAGTGGAATGAAATATCTGAAAACGTGTAAGTAATTGAACTGTAACCGTTGCGTATAACAGATACGTGCTCCTTAGTGTCTCATCTGTGCATGCTTTTTTTTTCCATTCAAACTAATTCAAGATTCTGATTTATAAGATCATATCAATTTGCAAGGTATAATTACCTCATAATCAATTAAAGTAAAATGACAGACTTCTCAAAATTCACTGCGAGGCGATACTCAAATTCTAATTGTGTGAACATGTCCGCTGCAAGGTGACATTACATTAGAGTGACCTTGTAGCAGGTGTTCCTTGTAGTCAGCAGAGCTGTAGGGAACGCTGACAGGAGTATTTGACAAGTGCAAAACATTCTCTGCTGACTGGGAATATATTCCTCATTGTGTTATGGTTAAACAAATCTGATACTGAATTCTTCCTTTCCTTGCTATCCAAACCCTTGTTTCAAAGTGATTTTCTACATTCAAAGGCTAGATGATACATGAAACTCGATTTTGTTTGTGGATACAAGTCTCAGTGTGAAAAAGAATGAAGTGACTTGGGGGAAAACCGAACCACAAACACTCCTAGGTAAATGCTTTGAAGCACAGTGATGAAACGATCTTGTTGCTCTCAAAATGGAACATTTGCAAGTTAATTAACCCGGTAGCATGTCCTACCAGCAAACAGGTGATATGAAAACATTTAGAATCAGTGGGAAAAGAGTGCTTTACAATACTGTCAATAAGTTTTTTAAACCTGGAATCATCACCCTTCTAAAAACAGATCTTCATAGCTGAGTAAATCTTTTGCTATATCCTTGGTAAGTTTTATTTCTTTTCTGTAGCATTTGCAGTTTTCTTCAGGAAGTGAGCATTCTATTTGCAGTATTGCTTCAGAAACATTCATCTTACCTGGGTAGCGCATTTTACGTCTAAGAAATTAAAAGATTTTTATTTTCTTAAGGATTTCCTAAATCTTGATATTGAAAGTTTAACCTTCAGGCTGCTCTGTGTATTGATGAAGTTTCTTGTTCAAATGTATGTGCTTTTCAGATTGTGCTTTTTTTCTTAAAGTCTGATTGGTGACACAGTAAGTTCTATCCATATAAATCACGTATGGTAGCAGGAGCAAGATTTGCATTTTGTTCCAACAAAGTAATAATGAGCAGTATTTACAGGGAACTCCAAAACCTGCTTTTATACTCTGTTCTAATAATCTATTTTCATTGCTCTCTAAAGGTGTTTTAAAAGGAAATGTCTGCTTGCATTTTTTTTGCACTATGGATTGTGTTTTCTCCTAGGCAACCTGCCTGGTCTGTATTATACATATGTGTATTAAATTCCAAGCCATTCATGTACATTACTGCCATGCAAATATTATTTAATGTATGAAATACTTCTAAAGTAAAATTCAATAAATGCAGAATTCTCCATGGAAAGGCAGTTAAAAAACTCATAAATTTAGATTACACAGTCATATCAGTGGATTCAAATTAATGAAATGGCATCCCACACAAGCACTACAGTAATTTACATATTAATTTCCACTAATGTTTTTTATGGCTGTAACAGACTTGTACTAGTCATATTCGATAAAACACAACAGATTGTGAAACAACAAACAGTGAGCAGTTGGCTATGATTTATCTGTTGTTCCATTGGATCCTCATTTTCCCAGGAATATGCTCTGTCTACATTATTAATGTCTGACAATTTTCTTGCATTCATGCCCTGAAGCACGATATCTGTTAATTTTGTGTAACAGCTTCTTTCCTAACAAATGGTATTTATTTTTCATACTATGACAATATGAATAAATAGAAAGTAAAGCTAGCTTTGTGAAGTTGGACACTGATGTGAAACACGTTTCTGTGTGTACCAGATGTACTTTTTCAGGTTATGGAGACATAAATATAATTTTCACCAGATTTTTGCATGCCTTCATTCTAGACTGTGGCCCCAGCTTTGATATCCAATGTTCCCTTCTGTCTTTTTTTTTTTTTTCCATGCAATGAGTTCTACAAATGTGGGAAAAAAAACCTTTCTATTGCAGAATGTACTAGCAAACTGCTTCCTTTCAGAGAACAGCCTGTGTCTATGAAGTTGTAGTAACCTCCTCCGGAACTCAGGTCTCTTATCAAAAGACTTCTTACATTTCTTGCTTAGCTTCTCCTCTGATTGAATGGCAGTGTAGAACCACATACAATGTGAGTGGAGAAAATAGTGTTCTCAGAAGCTCTAATGTTGTTCTAGCTAAATGGTGGGTAAAGTCACATGCAAGGTCTCTAGAAAGTCTCAAAAACAACAAATGGGTTAAAAAAAATGAGTGCATGCTATAATTGAAATAGTACTTAAATATCAGGTAACTTTGAAATTAGTATTTATATCTTTCCTTAGGAGGAGTATTAGCATTATGTGACTAGTCGAATACTTACTGACACACAATCCTAGGTTCTAGGAAATAAATGTTCTGCTCAGAAAGATTTGCGAGCCTTTGTGAGAGGGAGAAACATGCTGTAAAATGTCCACTGTTGACAGGGTGAGTAGGGATAGGGAGACTGTGTTTAGCATCAGGGTTTTCAGTGAAGAACCTGGAATGTCCGTATCTGTATATTTGTATTTAAAATATCATGCTTGGCTGCTTTTTGTTGTTTGGGTTTGTTTGTTTCGGTTTTACTTCTGGCAATAAATTTCTCTCTGAAATCTCAGAAGACTTAGTTTATTTCTTTTTACTACATATAATTTGCATTATCCTCTGCTACACTTTATTACTGATTTTGACTTTAGAACTTCAAAAAAAAGAAATATTGGATAATTTTCATGTCTAGATTGAAAGAACAATAAAATGCTGAAAGGTTTTGAAAGTTTTTAGGCAAGGGAGTAATAAAATTACAAACCAAACTGCTTTAATAACATTGCTGAAATGTAATACTTTAGTATATGTTTTGGAAACAGAGTACCTACTGTCTATTCCAGCCCCTACCTTTGCTAATTATTCACAGGTGTTATCCATTCCTAGCTACCCAGAAGACATGATCTCAGTTTACGTAGTTGTGTCCAGTGCCAACCTGTATCTATTCGAATGGGATGGTTATTAGCTGATTGTTCTGTCTTTCCCTAGCTGTAATTGCTTAAACTTCTGCACGATTTTAGCGATTTCCAAGCTATGCAAAATCTTGGTTCAATGCCACATGTCCATTAAGATCTTAATTAGACAAATTTTAGGCAAGAAAGTGTTTCCAAGTAAGATTTCTTTTTACTTCTACATGAATGGAATGAAATAATGAGATGGCTTTTTCTGTGTTCTTCTGACCTCTTTGATTTCATGGTGATAAATTCCTATTCAGATTTTGTAGCTCAGCCTGCAGCCAGCCTTGTGAAACCTGATGGGTCCTCAGACCTGACCCGATGAAGGTAAAATACGCCTCTAAATACTGCTCTGTTCTCTTCAGCACAACATGTGGTTGTACAACTATGATCCTCTTGTCTTAGTAATGGCTGCGGTTTCTTAGACATTTGAATAAAGAACCAGAGGCTTGCCAAATCTAAAGGCACTATGTATTTCAGTGTATTTTTACCAGAGTAGAATGCTTTCAGAGATATATTCTGGACGCTGAGAATGATTTGCTGCTATGCACAGTGGCAGTGGGAACAGAAAGTTAAATCTTGTGATAACATACCTATGAATTCTTTTCCATGAGTGTGCCCTTTTTCAGGAGATGCTAGATTTGCAGTGTGATGAGGGATGTAGTATCCCGTAGCTGTCATCTAATAATAGTATTTGAATTACTGCAGCCTTTGCCAAAATTTATGGATTTTTTTAGGTAATATTATATATAGAATTACTTGAAAATATTTTAGAAATGGCTATAATAACTAGCAAAAGGAAGATGAAATTCAGGCCTTATACTTTTATAATCCCTTTGAACTGCACATAGCTTGCATTGGAAAAAAAAAAAATCTGACTATACTTTCTTTATCATTATATTTTTTTCATGTATGGCACTGACCTTTTTCCAAAGTGACATTAACTGTACAGGAATGACTGCTGGCTCAGATCAAGGTCTACTCAGCAAACCCTTGCTAGAAGTACTGTCCACCCGTTGTGTTGAGCTCTTCCCCTTATTATAGGCAGAGAGTATCTTTCTTCTTGTATAAAAATTACATTATATACTTCAAAGGTGAGACACAAACTGTACCAAAACCTGTATTTATAGCTGTGTAGTGATTGATGTATCCCTACTAATTGCTTCTGTTTGAGCTGTTTGAAACTTCCCCTTTTCCTAGATGATGTCAGTATACATGAAGATCTGCAAATAGATCACATAAATGATCACAATTACTTGTCCACAGAAGGCTGTTTGAATTAATCAAGCTTGCTAAAAGTTTGTCCATATAGAAGCTTCGAGTGTCTGGGGGAAATTATAAGTACAAAAGACTAGAAGAAAATAGATAGTGGCCATAAAAGTGTTTCTTATACACAGAAAAAGGTGTGAAGGATGTGATTTTTCTTACTGCATTAAAATAGATGCTTATGAAGATTTCAGTAATGAAGTGGTGCAGTACTGAAGGCTGTTCTTGCATTAGTGATACAATTGTGCATTTCTTCATGCAAATGTTTTATGCAGCTTTTATGATATCTAAAATTACTCTTGCAGGAAAGAAAAATTTTCTTGGGTGGTACAGATTATAAGTTAGAATGTCATGCTTAGTAAATTAATGTTAATTGATAGCATTTTACAGTATTGTTAATGTGACTTCTGCTTAAGTGGTGGAGATAATTGCTAAGTGATCTATTATTTCTAAAACTTTCTTAGGAGAATAATTTGAATTACTATGAAAAGGTAAATCCTATTTCCTGCTCTTGTAAATAAAGAACAAATATGAACATTTTCCTATGGGGTACCTCTGTGGTGTTGTGCTTGTTACATGCCATATCATAGACCAAAATGTTTCATTACACTTTCATTACTTTTCCTCCTGTCTGTGGAAAAGGTAGAAGAGAGAAGGAAGAGGAAAATGTTCTCCTCTCATTCTTTGAATAGAACCTGCAGGTAAGAGATGGAAATATCTGAGGAGCTTGAAGAGAAATAAAATACTATTTCTTCAAGATCTTTTTTTATCTATAATGTGCATCCTGGAGTGGGTTTGTTATTGGATGGGTGATGGAAATAGACAATAGTAAAATTGTTTCATTATAAAAAAATGTGGATAGGGACAAATAAACTCTGTCACGATACATTTAAGACCCTCCAGTAAAGTCCATGTTCACTTAAAGTTCACTGTAGCTAGGCAGATCAGATATGAGGCAGCATGTTACTTAATCTTACTTTGTAATAGATCAAGGAAGACAAGAGAATTACCGGTTCACAAGCCAGATCCTGCAAAAGCTATTTTGCAGCCTAAGACAAAATTCTGCCTAGTTTTCAAGCTATCTGTATTTTGTAAATTAGGTTTGCCTTTTAAATGTTTGTGCTTTTTTCTAAATTCTCTATGTTGCTCTGTTCTGTCTCATTTCTTTGTACTTCAGTGATTTATTACAAAACTCACAGAACTCTGTGAAAAGAACCTATGGGAGTGTAGTGACCACTGTTCCTTTAGGTAGTTCTTCCCTGTGAGAGGAACTGTATTTGACGCTCCATAGCACTGATAATCTGTTTATAAAATGGTAGATAGATGTGTTTAAGGTACTGATTACTTTTTCTCAGATTCAAATATCACTTTTCTTTTTTTTTTTTGTTTTTTTTAAGAAGAAGCTCATTATTCCCTTTTCACCAAAAATGCAGCATAGGAAAAGTATATCTTCTTGTTGTAGAAGAATTAATATAATTTTGGGTGGTTTCAAGTCTATCAGTATTCTTTTTATAAGTATTTTTTCTCTGATACTAAAAATTCTTCATCCTCTTAACCTTTTATTCAAATGCTTAATACAAGCACTGATATGCAATTACGATAGCATGTACTAAACAACTTTTAGATTTGGAATGAGACAATGCTTACTAGTAATGTGTCTGGTAGTCTGTAGTGAAGCAGACAGGAAAAAAGGCCTCTCCAGTGCTTATGAGCTTTGAAGATAAAAATATTTTAATTGAAGCAGTAAGTAGAGGTTCTGATACACTGTGTAAAGTTGGTAGTAGATTTTATGGCCTGCCCAGGGAGGTGGTGGAGTCACTGTCCCTGGGGGTGTTCAGGAAAAGACTGGATGGGGCACTTAATGCCATGGTCTAGTGACTGGATAAGGCTGGGCAATAGGTTGAACTAGATGATCTTGGAGGTCTCTTCCAACCTGGTTGATTCTATTCTATTCTGTTTTTAATACACAGTTGGCTAGGGCAACCCATGGCAAAACTTCAACTTCAGCATGAAAACATGGCTACGATCATAAGTTTAATTTTCATTTAGTAGCAAAACTGCTATCCCAGGTCGAAACAAAACATCTCTGAAACTTTATAAAATGGACTGTTCTGACACTGCAGTGTTAATTGGGAAACCCCCCCCAAACTTCTACAATTAAGGTAGTATCACCCTCTAGCATGGTTTCAGTTATGCTAGTAAAAATACTTTACCTAAGTATAGATCTTTAAAAGGAGGATGAATCCCTGTAGCACAAAGAATTTTACACTAATGGAAATATATTTAGAGTTGAGGTTGTTTTGTAGAAATACAGCTCAACTGAGAATCATGTATAAACACTTGGTGGATAGTCATATGGTAAACATATGTAGCTGCTTGTTAAGTTGGTCTGTGCTTCTGCCCTTCTATAGATAGTGGACACTTAGGTCAAGGGGACGAAAAAAATCCAGATTCTTTTAAATTACTTTAAAGTTAAGCAATTGCATCAAGATTTAATGCAAGCTGGCATCATATTATGATAGAATTGAAATGCTTTTTACTTTATTTATGGTGATTGTTTCTCATAAAAACTAATTTATTTTTCAAAAGGTTAAGGAAGGATGATAAATTGGCTTGCACTTTCCTGTGTCATTAAGCTGCACTTTTTAACCAAAGAACATATGGACATTTATGAGAACTGATGTAGATCTGAAAGCAGTGGTGACAATTACTGCTTCAATAAATGCTCATCCAGCTGAATCCAGCAGGAAGGGCCATTCATTAAAAAGTATTTTGTGGTGTTTAAAGCTTACTTATATGCTTTTGAGAATTTTTTTTTTCCCTGCAAGATTTTAGATGATTTGAATATGTTATTCTCCTACAGATGTGAGAAGACTGATACTCAAAGCCTTTTTGCCTCCTTTACAGAAGGTAGAGGAATTGATCAAATTATTTATTCATATCTTGTGTGCCATCATGTTTATTTGCTAATTCTGTAATCCAAGTCTTTATTCTTTGAATATAGTTACAATAAACAGCAAATATATCTCTTCTGACATCTAAACCTCTTTTTTTTTGCCAAGTGTCTTCAGCAGAATCTTTGCTTTGCTTTACTCCTCCTTTGCATCAAAGAAACTTAGCTCTGAATTGGACTTCATCTTTCAAACCTGTTTCTTGCCCTCGTAAGAGATGGTATTACATTCTTTTGAGCTCCTGTGCTTTCTACAAGCTATGAATTCAGTCCTATGCTACTGCTGAAAATGGCCACGATATTTCTACAGCGAGGGTGGTGAGACACTGGAACGGGTTGCCCAGGGAGTTTGTGGATGCTTCCTCTCTGGAGGTGTTTAAGGCCAGGCTGGATGAGGCCTTCCTTGGGCAACCTGCTGTAGTGGGAGGTGTCCCTGCCTATGGCGGGGGGCTGGAGCTGGATGATCCTTGAGGTGCCTTCCAACCTAAACCATTCTATGATTCTATGGTTCTAATTAGATCACATGAATCTCTTTGCACCCAGTATAACTTTCCTCTGGTAACTGTGTTAAATTACATTAACAATAATTTTTAAAACTATGTTTTTGATACATTCTTGGGTCACAGAATACATAATTTGGACACTCAGAGCAAATAAGTTCTGGTTTGATGGATTTTTTCCCCCTTTTTTTCTCCATTTCAAGAGGCTAAATATTCTTACTTTAGAAAATTATTATTTATTATTTTTAAGGATATTTTAATTTTGCAATTTTGTTATGTATTGGATGATTGGTACATATATTAGATGTGCATACATAAACATTATAATTATAAATATAACTGGGAAATTATGATATTTTCTTTTTACTATTTCTGTGCTAAATTTAATAAAAGCTCACAAAGAACTTTGGAGTTACTGTCTAAGATAATTAGCAGTTAGAACTAAGATAATTAGCAGTTAGAATCAGGTAATTCAAGCATAACGATCCTAGCTGTAGAATATAGACTTCTCAAATTGTATACATAGATAAGAGTTGAGGAATTTTAGACTGGATATTAGGGAGAAAAAGCAACATGTATAAGGTGACATTTTTTGACATTAAAGTAAAAGCACTGGTGTTTATTGCCATAGAAACTCATAGATATTTTGACTTTGGTGGTACAGAAAGTATTTGTCAACAAATCTGTAGGTAAAAATGAACCTGTTGTGGACCATAAGGATAAATTCTGAGACCTTTTAAGGTGCTTTATTCTCTCTGCTTCTGTTTAAGAATTGAGATTTCACTGGAAGGATGCTCCATAGTCCTTGCAAAACAATTTGCAGAAATAAAGGATATATATCTTAAGAATACTTTGTGTTCTTATTGAAGAACTTATATTGCCTTTCTAAAATTCCTTTATGAAATCACTTTATCGACATTGTTTAGGATGCTCTTTTCTCATAAACACTGAGTAATTTTTTTCTTTTTGTGGAATGATACTGTAAGAAGATTATTTGGGAGAAATCAGAAGTAGTTAATTTATTCACTCATTCTGCTTGCTGGTGAATCATAATACTGTTTTGTGCAATGGAAACTCTATCAAGAGAGAGAACATTTCAAATTCTTTTTGTGTATTCTTTAACAAATCCTTTGCATTTCTTTGTAGTTTAACAAACTTTTCCGTTTCATGCCTCTAGTGTTTAATTTTCTATACTGCTTGTTAGATTTCCATGTGTTAGTTTGGGGAAAAGGAATTTACAACAAAAGTTTCATTCTCATAGAATTGATGTACATGAGTAAGGAAATACTAAAACTTCTAAATTATTTGTAATTAAAAATGTATGTATTTTTTTCTCTCAAAGAATCCTTTTCATTGTGGGAACAAAAATAATGCAAGTGGTTGCTGAAACTTCAGATGGCTTCCAGTCTATCCATCCAGATTTATACCTTTGAGCCCTTTTATAGCCTTTCGCTTTTGGCTAAATAGAACAAAATAAACTCGAAAGATTATTGGTTATGAAAGAGATGAGGAGATGTGAGAAGAGATTTGTCTTTTTTTACTGGTTTTACTTTTTTTTTGGGGGGGTGGGTGGGGTGGGGCATTTTCTACTACAGTTTTTATCTGCTATATAGAGATTCTGCCAGGTGTTCTGATGTTAAGAATCTGCAGAACTCCAGAATCCTCTGGGCAATGTTCCTGCCAAAAAACGCATAGAAAAAAAAAATCTTCAAATGGAAAGAAAGTATAAATATAGAAAAGTCAATAACTGGGTACTAAAAGGAATTAAATACAAATGTACATACGTTTTTACATATAATCTATTGGATCACCTTGTCTAAATTTTGAAAAATATTCTTGACTGCTGCTTTACAGTCAACAGATTAACATAATTTTGAACTTAATTACTTAAGTAATTTTTATGGGTGTGGAGAGGACATTGACTGTCCTAAGAGGTATGTTTCAGAATGCTTTTTAATGTGAGGTTTTGGAATGGCAGCAGTACCATATCAGAAAGTATAAAACATCCTACTGAGTGATTCACATGTGTGTAAGTTGTACTCACCATGAGAAGCTATGTGATTGATTTTTTTTTTTTTTAATGATCTGATTTAGACTAAACTTAAAAAGCAGATGTCAAGTCTGCATGCTGTCCTAAAACAATTTTTTCCTAAAACCAATGATTAAGATACTGTGGTAACTTTAAAAAAAATATTCTTGTAGTCAGTAGTGAGCATAGGTTTTGTGGAGGTGCAGGACCTAGAAATTGATTTTTGCTATTACTTAACTTATTTTTTTTCTTTTCAAATTTAATTTTATTCTGCAATACAGTGGAAAACCTTTCAGACCAGGATATTTCCTCAAAGGTCTAATCTGGAGGAATTATTGATATTTAGCTTAGATCTAACGATTTAAAACATTTTTGTGTTTTGAGACTCCTAAATTTGCTGTTGATCTAATGATGGTTATGCAGAATCACAGAAGAATCATAGAATCAACCAGGTTGGAAGAGACCTCCAAGATCATCCAGTCCAACCTAGCACCCAGCCCTATCCAGTCAACTAGACTGTGGCACTAAGTGACTCATCCAGTCTTTTCTTGAACACCTCCAGGGACGGTGACTCCACCACCTCCCTGGGCAGCCCATTCCAATGGCAAATCACTCTCTCTGTGAAGAACTTCCTCCTAACATCCAGCCCATACTTCCCCCGGCACAACTTGAGGCTGTGTCCCCTTGTTCTATTGCTGGTTGCCTGGGAGAAGAGACCAACCCCCACCTGGCTACAGCCAATAATTCAAAATATGATATATCTTTCTTGAATTATCCTGATGATATTTAGAATTCAAGAAGTTTTTTTCCTGTAGAGTTTTCTGCTGTAGGCTATATAGTTAGTAAAAAAGGAACAAGTAACTTAATAAACACTGCATCACAGCCAATACCTTCTCATGGGAAACTATCATGCTATGTAGTATTTTTTATAACTTTTGTATCCAGTGCATTACATAGAAGATTTATTCAGAATTTCTTCTTGCAGGCTCAGATAATTTTAACCTAAACTTAATGATGATAAAATTATTATACGGTACTGTCCCAGGTTGAGACAATAGGGTTAAAAATCTTCTGGGGACTAGACGATTGCTATTCAATCCTACAATTCTGCTATCTCTTTATAGACTGACAACAAGGTCAGCTCTCTCTCCTTTCCTCCTCCTCCTGCCCTGTGTGTGTGGTGTGAGCCAATTTATCGGGAATAACATGTGAGCAGTAGGCCTATTAGGATGGTGGAGGCATTGGTGGGAGAGGGGGAGGATTGGAGCACCGGGGAGTGTAGATTTAGTATTTTTTTGGGATGGGGAAAAATTCAAGGGGGTTTGCCATGGATGGGGTAATTGCTTTATAATGTCTAGCTCTGTATTTTCTCTCTTTCAATACAATTCTGTATTTTCTCTCCACTTTGATTTGAGAGTTTAATTTCTGTCGTCTCTCTTTAAAAAAAAACACACAACAGGTACTTACGTTTGTATTTATTTGTTCTGCTGTTACTATCTTTCAGCTGAAATAGTTCTCCTTTCCAAGTACCTTCCTTCATAATACATCTTAATGTGTCTTCATTTTATGTTAACCAAACAAAGCTCTTAGAATTAACATGCAAGACTAGTGTGATGCATTTTTACGCTTTCGTTTTCCTGAACATTGTACAATTCTTCAGTGAACAGTTGTTAGCACTATGGAAACATCCGTCCATTTTGTTGGAGTTAATGCTGAGCTTGAGTTTAGCTGAAGTCTGTAGAAATGAAAAATAAATCATGTCTTTATCTGCTCACAACAAAGAGGCTGACTTTGCTCACATTCTTTTTTAAAATAGTGGGGGCAAAATTAACAGTGTGCATCTATATCATCACCAGAAATTGCTGCTTTTTTGGTTCTTGAAAGGAAGCAATTATGGTGGAAAACCTTGCTGGAGAGTTATTTTCCATTTCTTGTTTTGAGCTTGACAAATTCAGATTTATTCCTGACAGCTAAATCTGCATTTAACCACCTGCTTTGTCACATCAACTGTGGTGTTTTGTTTTGTTTTGAGACTGAAGAAGATAAGGGCAGTGCTAATCTTGTCCCACTGCATTCAGTGATTTCTGAAAAAAAGAATTTTGGTTTAGTTCAGATTTATAAGCTAACACTGGTATCAAAATATAGTACCTATTACTTGAGCATGGCCATAAAATAATTCAGACTGAAATATCAGGGATTGTTATCTTCAGATATTCCAGATGACTTTTTTTTATGCCACATGTGTCTTGCAGAGATACTGAAATACAGAAATGGCCATGCTAATCATGTAGATAGCAAAGTAAGAAATGCCCTTGTAAAAGCTGAAACACCTTAAGCTGCCTTTGTGGTGGTTTAGATAAGAGGATATAATTTACAGTAACTGCTGCCCAAATTCCCTTGAAGTTGGTATAAAAAAAGGAATGCAGGCATGAAAATGCCTCCAGGGTGGTGGGCAGCCTTTTCCTTTGCTCCCTTTTGCTATCTGAAATACAACTTTGTCAGTTCAAGAATCAAAATGAACAGCAAAATGGAATGGCCTGCATATACTTACTTCCTTCATGTATGTAGGTAACAAGAAGATACTTTATCTTGTACACTTCAAAACACCAAACCCCTTATGCAGATTTAATTTCACTCTTTTCTATTAGGTCAGTATTTCAGGATTATTCCAAACCAGGCCTGGATGGTTGCTTCTTTGTTACTTTTATGGATGCTTTTGTAATTGATACGTTATAATGTTTTTAATTCTTGAAACAGGAAAGTATTTAGAGATAGTAAAATAACCTTTGCTTTCATTCAGACTTTTCCTTTTACTTTGAAAGACAATTCAGTGAAATAGCTGTGATCATTCCCAGCTGATTTCTGTGTTCTGCACCTTAAAAAGATAAAGGCTGTATTTATTCTGCAGTTGTTTTCATTACACCCTAAAAATATGAAGGCTACATTTGATCTGCAGTTGTTTTCTCTTAATTTATGAAATGAAGTATTGTTTCTTAAAGTCAGGAGCCAAGAGGGAATTTTTTAGCATGAGCTGCTGAATTCTAGTTTTGCAGCTTTGTTTTTTTTTCTTTCTGGGAGAACTGATTACAATAATGGGCCTTTACTTGAAAGACTGTGTTTTGGGGGCAATTTGACATAAACAATTAAACAGCATATTAGATACGTAGATAAGAACTAGGTTTCTTGTAATGAAAAATTAAAGAATGCACTTAACTACTCACAGGTGAGTAGAACTCCTTGTCCAACAAGTGCTACTCATAAATAACTTCTTTTGCATATGTAATAATGTCTGTATTTTGCAAGGGCTGTCTGCAAAATAGGCACCAATAAAACAGCTGATGTCACAGGTCTTTAGTAATAGGTGGAATTGAATTAGAATTAAAGCCTTGTCACCAAAGACAACTATGACAACGATAACGTATGTCAGACCTGTGCACTGGGAAAGAGGTAAAAGATTATCAGTCTTGCACATTGTTAACGTTGCACAAGCCACAGTATTCTGCGATGGACAATATGTGAACAGAGGAGGTTCATATTTGTCCAGTGCAAGGTTGAAGTACTACAGAAAAGGTGCTGAACTGGATCCAAAAGTAACTCTTCAGAATCAGAGGCTTTAGTGTTAGCATTATAGCCTAGGTGCACAAACCACTCTGAAATTATAATTTGCTTTTTGGAGGGAAAGATGTTTCATAAATCATTTCCTGGCCCTGGAAATTATTCATACCCTATATATGAGTGGTCAGGAACAGATCACTGAGGACAGAAACAGGCACAAAATGCTAGAATGTTTACATCCTATAAAACGGGTAAAATGAGAGAAGTACCTTTTATGGGTGTCATTTTTTAAGAGCTTTTAAGTAACTAGCCATCACAAATTCCTGGCAGCTTAATTTGAAGGGGTACAGACTTTGTAGCTCATCTATCAAAATCACAGGTAGGATGGAAAAAAATTGCTCAGGGGAGAAATATAATAAAAAAGAGCACAACTCCATGTCCCAACAAGGTAAGCAATTTTTCACTTCTAAAAGGTAACAGTCATATGTTCTGTCTTCATCAAATTACTTCCATTAGCTTTTCACAGGCACAATCATAAGTGACCTTAATCTACGGTCTCTATGAGCTGAATCAAGAAGTTATTTTCAGAAAGGTCTGATCATCACATGTCCCTACATCAAATCGTAAATAGATTCTACTTTTGCTTCTGGAGATGTTTCCAACTTTTATCTTGCTGTGCATACTTTCACTTTTATGTAAAACGTTGCACTGTGTTACATAACCAAGATATTACTTGCTATGTGAGTTCTGTACTTGCTCTGTATTCATAGACTAGAGAGGAGAATGTGTCCCAGATAACTTGGCAGAAAACATAGGAAAGATTATAAGACAAGTTGCCAAAAAAAAGCATATTTCTGAGTTCTTGGGGATTTTCTTTATTTTGATTCTCTGTTTTTAAAAAGTAAAATCTGTTAACGCTTTTCATCTCATCATTTTAGAGCTCATGAATAAAAGTTTGTGTTTCCTGTATAATAATTGTACACTTAAATGCAACACTGAATATGGTTCACCGTTGCTACATTTTAATTGTTTCTTCTTCTGTTTTTATGAATTATGAAGTTAAAAAACACGTATGTATGGCCAAAAAAAAAATTACCAAATGAAGTGACATGAAAAGACATTACAGACACAGTATTTTCAAAAGAAAGTTCAATTCCAGCACTATTAATGTACAATATTTTAGGATCACTTAATTTTTTTTAAAAAAAAAGGAAGTTATGAAAAAGTGATTTAGCTTTTGACAACAGTGTGATGCAAACTGCATCCTCAGTAAGGACAGTAATGAAAGGGAAATTTGGCAGGTAATAATTACCTCTTTACAACAACAGGAAAAACTTTAACATCATGATTTGCTCAGTTCATGACTGAATTTTCAAACACGTAGGGTGCTTGTGGCCTCAGATCTCAGATTAAAGAGCAAATTTACTTTTTAATCCTAAGATATCATTTACTCTTATCCATAAACAAAGATCATGTTGTTTGGCAGTCCTTCTAATTCGTTAATTTGATGATTACGCTTCTGCAATGCTTCTCAGTAATAAAAGATACTCAGATATTTCAGCAAGCAAGAATGATTCAATTGATCTCAGAGGACCTATTGTATTGTGTAATTAATATCATTGTAATCAAAGTAAGAGTTTCTTTTGTATGTCACTAGAGCCCATTCCTGCTTGACATGCTATAAAGGGACCTGACTGCTTACAATATTGTAGAAACCAGATTTGTAGAACAGTTTTGTCAGGTTTTACTTATTTACATGGTACTACAACTAAGCAACTAAAGTGGTGGTTTTATGGTTACATACACTCTTTTCTGCCTTAAATAAGAACTCTCACAGGGATGCAAGATACGTAGAATTACAAAATATTTACTTCAAGTATGTTTCCAACAGTGACTTATTCCAAGTGTTAAAGCGCCATGGGTATATTGTATCTGAATACCACATTGTTTCAGGCAATTTTTATCTGATTTTTAACAAATTGTTATACCTGCAAAGATATTTCATATCAGTTTCTTTTTTGCAGTTACATGTTCTCAACTTTGTCTTGTAGCTTATTTTTTACCAGTGGCAAGCAGATCTCAGTATTAGCTCTTCTGAGTGCCATTGCTTTCTAGGCATTCACTCTCAAGATTAGTATTTATTAGTCCTGGTGTTTTGTATGTTCTTTCCTATTGCCTTGTATGTACTTTTTTCAGACTATCAGTAAAGCATTTTTTGGGTACTTATATATCCCTACTTTAAAGACTCTGAATCACATTAATAATTCACTAAATTGTCACCTGTGGGTCTAAATTTTAAGTCCATCTACATTTCTAAGTCTAACATACCTTTGTGTTCTTTCTTTTTCTCTGAATATTACTATACCAATGACACTTAAAAAACATAATTATATTGTAATTTTACATAGCAAGGTATTGAAAGATTTGTCTTCTTCCATCATGATTTGTAAAAAACAGCAACCAAGGGACTTCTTTCCTGAGTGTCAATGTTCATTTAAGAAGGCAGTACTGTTTTATTTCTTCTAAGCAGCAGCTTAGCAACACATTGAGATGTGTGCTACTAGTTTGTTGAGATTTCCAAAACAAGCTGTTTTTTCAGAACTGTGCTCCAAGTGTTGTTTTGATTTTTGGTGCCTATAAGAAAGGCAAAACTTAGAAAAAAGGGGCAGGGTTTTGGGCACACAAGCCCTAATGTTAAGTGCAAGTAGTGCAATTGTATGATTTTTTTTAATAAAAAACAGTACTTCTCCCTCTGAATCATAACTTATAACCTTAAATCCTCACAGCTATAACCATATCATGACTTTTGACTTGACTGGTAAACTCCATAAAGGCTGCGGTGCATACCATCATATTTATCAGATTCTGTTTCCAGCTGTGGAAATTTAAAACTTTACCTAAAAGTACTATATAACAAGGAATAATTTAACAATAAATAATATTCCTGGTAAGATCACTGATAAGACTACAGTCTTTTTTCTCCCAAGGAGAGCTAAATTTGCATTTCTACAGTTTACAAAGCATTGTTAAAAATATTCACCCTTTTTTAAAGTTCTTGAATCATAGGAAGGTTCCAAAACTTCATGCCTTCTCTTGAACTTTTCCTCCAGTTGTAAACTTACTTACTGTAAGTTACCATTGTAGGAAGAGTTTAAGCAGGAGAATTTTTTACTCTAAGCAGTCTGGAGTGTTGAGAAAGTCTTGTTTTAACAGCTATTCCAAGAAAAATCAAGCTGTTCCATAATAATTAAACTGTCAATAGTATTTGTCATATGTACTGCTATAATAGCTGGAAGAATTATCTGAAAAAAAAAACCCCATTCAGTTGGTTCCAAAATGAACTGTAAAGGAAAAGAGGAAATTTATACTAAGCATGCCTGTTACTTTCTTTTAGTATTTTTTCCTGCTTTTCTGTAGAAAAGCCTTGGCAGAACCAAAGATGTTAGAAGGTAAGCAACATTTCTCAAATGGACACTGTTCAAAAGGAAAGCAGGCAGTAAGGATGTATGTTAAAGTGTTATACTACTAGTGCAATGTATTTGAGCTCTTTGCTAAGACACGTGTTGCTTAATGTGCTATTATTAGCCAGAAGATGGAGGAAGACACACCACCATTTCAGCAACTTAAATTGGGAAGACTGTGAAGTACTCTAGCGAGGCTGACTTAGTGAGTTGAGTGGCTAAATTGCAATAGAAATTCATCCTGACAACTGCAAGGCAAGACATTATAAATAGTTACCAGAAATGTCTCTGAGTCCTAAAATTACAATACACTCAAACAAAAGATGGTGGAATCAGACTGGCATCAGAAATGGGTAGCAATACATAAAACTAGCTAGCTGTATAATTACACTATTTTGTATAGCTTAATTAAATCTTGTTGCACATTTTTTTCTCTCTGGTACGCCTCTGTTAGCCAACATCAACTTCTAAAATAAATAAATAAAGCATATAACACTCACTAATGAGGAAAAATGAAGAATACTGAAAGAAATCAAAAGTGGAATTGCAGGACTGGCAATTTTTTAAAAATCATAAGAAAGGTAAAGACTTTAAAAATAGAATGGCATGAAATTACAGGCTTATAAATTACTTGAAGAGCATGTCTATGTCTTGTGGTGATCACTGCAACTGGATAATATAACTTCACTTTGCAAAGAGCGTGAAATGTGTGATAGTGTGTGTCTTAAGGGGTAGGCAACACTTGCTTCAGCATAGTAACTTATTAGCACAGTTAACCAGAATCATAGAATCAACCAGGTTGGAAGAGACCTCCAAGATCATCCAGTCCAATCTATTACCCAGACCTGTCCAGTCAACTAGACCATGGCACTAAGGGCCTCATCCAGTCTTTTTTTGAACACCTCCGAGGATGGTGACTCCACCACCTCCCTGGGCAGCCCATTCCAATGGCAAATCACTCTGTCAAGAACCTCCTCCTAACATCCAGCCTTGAGTACAGGGGAAGAATAACCTCCCTTGTCCACACTGTTCCTGATCCAGGCCAGGATGCCACTGGCTTTTCTGGCCACCTGGGCACACTGCTGGCTCATGTTCAGTACCCCTAGGTCCGTTTATTCCTGGCTGCTCTCCAGCCACTCTGTCCCCAGCCTGTAGCACCACTTGGGATTGCTGTGGCCAAAGTGTAGAACCCTGCACTTGACCTTGTTAAATCTCATCCCCTTGGCCTCTGCCCACCCATCAAGCCTGTCAAGGTCCCTCTGCAGGGCCCTCCTACCCTCCAACAAATCGACACCTGTGCCTATCTTGGTGTCATCTGCAAACTTACTGATGCTGGGACTCAGTTCCCTCATTTAGATCATCAATAAAGATATTGAACAGGAGGCAAACAGCTTTATTTCAGCCAAAGTACTTTTCTGTAGTCCACTCCACTAATTTAACCACCTGGGTTAACCACTCTGGGGAGGAGAGACTTTTATCTAACTGTGAAGCAGGCCATTCAGATCAAGATTCCTGCCTGGTGAAGGGACAAGCAGTCTGCAGCATTACATGCAGTAGGATAGGCAGAGGAATAGCTTGTTCTATGGATATTACTAGACTTCAGATGGTCATTTGGATTAAGCCCATGGACATCCACAGATATTAATGGTTATAGAAGCATCTACTTCTAGGTGTTAAATTTTCACTCTGTCTACAAAGATAGCCTCTTGCACTCTTGTCCAAGTGGAATTACCACACTTGGACAGGACAGGAATGGTTTAATCTGTCCTCAAAAGACTGCCAGTAACAGCCTATAAGCTGCAGAAGTGATGTGTTTCTGGTTGGTTTTGGTTTTTTTTTGTCGTTGTAATATGTTATGTTGTTAGTAAAAATAGATGTATTTCAATAATTTCTTAGTGAAAACACTGAAATGCTTTGATCTGATCACACCATCACTGCTTTGGCAAGTAATTTTCATCTCAGATTTCTGGAACACTGCCAAATGAAGTGCCTCTGATATGAGTGGTGGTTGTGTATAGTCTGAGATCTGATTACTATTTTCCTTGTAGAAGGAAACAACCTTCCATCAGTTAAACCTCCAAGTAAGAAAATGTGATCTTTCCAAAAGATAACAAAATCCTTTAGAGATGGTGTATGTACTTGGTATTTATCTCTGGATTAACCTTGACATGCCGTCATCTTCTACAGATACATCTTAAAAATGTAGGTCTGAAAAATTGCTAGGAATGAATGTTAAAGAAAATGGCTAGAGCTGTGGGAAAGCATCCACAAAACAGAATGAAATTATTGGAGCAGTACATTTTTCAATGGGCATCTGAAGTGATGGAAACATATAAGATATTTTGAAAAAACATAAGCTTCGGATTAGTCAGGGAAAGAAAAAAAAAAGATGGAACTCTGATCCAGAAACTGACATTTCACCTAAATTGGGTGGTAGCTAAGATTAAAATAAATTTAGGATGGTTAATAAAGCAATGAAGTAACACTGGTTTCATATTGAAGATACATATGATAAAATACTTCATTTTTAAATAATTATTTTTTAAACCACAGTTGTGTAAACAAATAGGCTAATCAGTTAAGTTGACATCCCTGTTTGAAATAAGAGGTACAGTGATGTTGGACTTTGTTTACTTTGGTGTTTTTTTTTTTTTATGAAAGGATTATGGAAAAATAAGAAGTACCTGCAAATACAAGCCTGTGGTTTAGTTGCTGTCTTTTATCGTGTTGAAAAAGTATTGAGCTATTTAGTAATAGCAAGCTAGTGTTAGGCTTTATATAATCAACAGCACAGGGGGATGAGACATCAACTTTGCTAGCGGCTTTTGCTGGTAATTGGTGATACACAACTAGTTTTTATACCTGGCAAACACAAGCTACATTCTGAAAAGGAGTATGCAGAGTTGCAAAGACAATTTTCTGTGTTCCTTATCCTGTTCTTCTGTTGTCTTCCCTCTGTTGCCCGAGGTTATTATATAGTCTGCTTCTGTGTTCAGCTCCCAGCAAGACCAGCTAGTGTTATTTTCTCTCGTTTCCCTAGATGCCTTTGGTAGAGCTATTGAAAGTGCAGGAGACACATTCTACTCGGTTTTGGTTTTCATGCTTGTGCTTTCAGAGCTACCAGGTGGCCAGATAGAAACCTGATAATTAGGTGGGTGGGAAGCCCAACCCCCAGGGGAGGGGCTGCTGGGTCATGTTTATTCCCGCCCATTTCCTGCCTACCCACTATATAAGGGGGAAGAAAGAGCAGTTCACGCCTTTGCTCTTTGCTGTCCTTTTTGAGAGCTGCTACCTACGTGAGCAGGTCTGCTTGCCGGGTGGTCGGGCCTGTCTCCGGGTGGTGGGGCCTGTGGTCGGGCGTATCTCCAGAGGATTTACTTCAGTCTGTGACTGGACTAGGTAAGTGTTTGTAACTATCACCTTTCTTAATTTCTCTCTACATTCCTTTTCCCTTAATACCTTTTATTTTTTGTTAAAATGGCGTTAACTTCCAATTCCAAGTAAGTCCCTTTGTTTGCCCCTTACCTTCCCCTGCCTTCTTTTTCTCTGTGGGGGGAGAGGAAGTTGGGAGTGAGGTTGTAATATAAATTCTGTCTGGGGGGTTTTGCCCTGGAGCATTAAACAGCAACAGTACTGTACCTCTGCTTCATCTAACACATGGAGGTGAGGAGCAATTGCCCTGAAGCAAATATGCTACTAATTGCCTACCATGACACACGTAGTGTTGTGTAGGATTCACACAAAATGTCGAATCAAGGACTAGAAGTTCAGTTTCTGGCATGGTTAGTTTAATTAGGAGAATGAGTCAAACTGATAAACGTGCCCAGTTATCCTTTTAGGGGTGCATGAGCTGTGCTGGCTCTGTGTGATTGAGTGTGCTCAGTACAAACAAGATTGTCATAAAGTGGGTGACCTCAACAGAGTACAAGCAAAAAGCAGTCTTTGCAGGATTTAGATAGGTTTTTGTGGGCTCAGAAGATGGTATAATTTTATAGAAATTTAACCTCTTGAGAGATTTGAAGGTCTTGTTTCAAATGTTGTTAAAAAAATCTCACGATGGAATAATTGTAAAAACTTCCTAGTATTGGCAGAATGTTATATTCTGCTTCTATCTGGTTTACAATAATAGTTGAACAATTGTAATTAGAAACGTTAGGTGGAAAAGATTGGCTTTTAATAGAGTCCCATCATGGAAAATTCTAGTCTAAATAGTGGAGACTATAAAAACTGGGCCTTAGAATTAGGCAATAGGTGTCACTGTATGTGCTGTCTGTAATGATCCTAAGGAGAAAGTAATTTAGGTGTCAAAGCAGGGAAGAAATATTTCAGATTACCTGCTTTCTGTTGAGGCTAATGAAAGAAATTTAAACAATGTACAGGCTAATTGTAGTCCCTTTGCAGCAGCTGTAGTATGGTGCTGTAGTAACTCTTCAGATAGCTGCTGTCGTTGGTCTGGACCAGGATATTTAAAGACACAGTGACAAATCTAGATCAATAACTTGAGTTAATCACTTGTATGCTACTTGCTGGGCTCGAAGAGTGAAATATTATCAATGCACATACATGTGAAAATAGTATGGGGCACTGTTCTAACAAATATTTGAGTCTTTGTAGTCTTGTTATATAGACTGAATTAGGAGTGAAATATCTTTACTGACAGGTGCTACATTTAATAATTTTTGGCTTAATAGCTTAGCATTTCTGGAACCTACCACAGGTTATTTAAAGCATTTTTAGCTGAGAGCTCTTTTTAGCAATCTGTTCCCCCCACACACTTCTTCTCTATATTACATTTGTAAAGACTAATAACATTTGTATTGCAAGCTCTCTAGGCAAAGGCAAACCTGCCATTGTGAAGGGCTTTGCACAGTGACACACTTTTGGGGCCTAGACCTACTCCTGCTCGTTATAATTATCCTCCTATTCATGCAATTAGAAATTCAGAAAAGCTATCACAAATAAATGTATTTTAATATCTTCTCTTAAAATATAACATTATAAATTGTATATAATCCTAATTGGCACTTGACCTTTATTTTGTTGTATCAGTTACTTTCTAAAATGGTTGGGAGCGAGTACTATTTCTACATTAAATATTTTGAGTTATCGTTCTTCTGAGTTAGGCTTGAGTTTGCTGCTCAAATGGATAGAGATAGATGATGTGGAAGTACTTTTAATATGACATAGTCTGTTGACCTATTCGAGTTGCCTGAAATACGTATAAGCCCAGTTTAAAAATATCTTATGCAGCATTCATTTCATGAACATGGGTTAAAGAGCGTTGTCTGTTCAGGATAGTACTGTGTCTGCCTGAAACAGGCCATCTCTTCTAGTATGCTTATAGAGCTGTGACGTGGAATACCAGATGTTCTCCTTTTAGAAATGCCGTTTTTGTACCTGTTGTAGTGTAAGCTAGTAATGTTTAATGAGAGAGATGAATATAAACTCAGTATTTGTGACTGCTTATTTTGCCGTCTGGCACTGATGCAATTTACACTCAATCTGTGAAGTCAAAGTGGAATATTGGAATATCATTCCAAAGTGGAATATCATTCAGATGATTTTTATCTTAATATTCTCTCTGTTCATATTGGTGAATGTGAGGTCTTGGGATCTTTACAAAAACAGTAATACATGCTAAGTACAATGTTCTTTTTACTACACATAATTTGTTTAGTTTACTAAACAAATTACTTTGGTTTTACTTTCTATTATTTTGGGTTTGTTTTCTTCATTTGTGTCTTGGTGATGTCTTGGTCATCCTAAAGAAAATTAATGTAGCAGAGCCTCCCTTTTTTTCTGTTGTGCATTGATTATTAGTGCTACAAATAATATAACTTCCAAAACTAAATCGTTTTCCTTAACCTACGTGCTAGCAGTTCAAAGTGTCTGCTGTCCAGTCATCATCATCCCAGATTTTCTTGAGTTAATTGAATACTTTTATGGCAATGTAAGATAATCTCAAATTCACCTTTAACATTAAAGCCAAGATGGTAGCTTGTGCTGTATCCTGCCCTAGAACTAACTGCAGTTGTCTGACAATAGTAGAGCTTTTGCTAAACAGAGGAATCCTACTGCATAGGTTATACATAATGCTGTACAGTATGTTGTGCCTTGATAAGGGTTTAAAATTGGCCAAATGAAAAATTACTGGTTGGTTTTTATTGTATATAGAGTAAATTTGTAGCTTGTTGGTTCCTGCAGGACAACTCTTTTTAGTTATAAAAATAATAACCATAATTGGCATTAATTGCACATCTGTATGAGTGGATTAAGCAAGCTAGTCAATAATTAAGCATTCATTGTCTTACTGTTTTCTAATTTATTATCAGAAGTTTGAAAAAAAATAGTGTAATAGAAAAAATGCTTGGTTGATGGTTTTAATGGGTACTTTTTATGTAAGTTTTTTTTGACAAGTGTTTATCACTTAATGAAACCAAACCCCAAAAATAAATTTTGAAAGACAGTTGTCAGGAGTAATTGCAACATACAAGCAGAAAATATTGTCACAGCAACAACAGAATTTTAAAATAGAAATCACCACTGAATGTAGGCCATCATATGTGTAGAATGTCTGGGTTGGGAGAAAAGGCAGTGTGGTGGTTGTGGGTTGAAGTCCTGAGGCCTGAACAATAGGCTTTAAACCAAAGCTGACATCTGCATGAGCATCACATTCCAACCAAACATTGTGTTCTTAAGGTCTGCTCATTAGAGGAATATGTATCTATTCCTAGTATATAACCATTAGCAAAATACGCATGCTTATTAGTGAAAGATGTAGCTTAGATAAAATATAATGATTGGTGGGGATGAAATGTTATGAGAATATATTTAACTTTACTTATTTAGTAGAGTATCAAGGCTATGTGTGCAGATGTCTGCCCTTATTTGGTAAATTTTCAAGGCTCTGTAGGCACATGGTCTGGCTTCATAGGTAATGTAAGGACTGTATCTTGGAGATTGTCAAGGCCACGCAACCAAGTGTTTGGCCCTGTTGGGAAGGATATGGTCAAAAACAAATAGATAGGTGCGCTGCCTTAGTTCTCTCCTAAGACCTGGCTAGGGTATGGAAGGAATCTAACAGGAGAACAAAGCCAGGATACTGCTTTATACACAAGTAAAAGATAAGTTTACTTCTTTAACTTGGTGTCTGTGTCCCTTGTGCTGACCCCACCAACTAGCAATATATAAATGGGTGTCACAGGGTTCAAAGGACCCTGTGTTGTATGAAGGTTGGGATTCATTCTTGATGGTTCTCAGAGGGACTCCTTGACACTAACAGAGGTCCAACCTACTGATGTATAGCAGAAGCAAAAGCTCTTAAAAATCCCAATCAAGAACTTTCTTTGTTTCTACTTGGAATCCCACCATTAAGCAATATGTAAATTGTTTTCTGTTTTGCAAAGTTGTTTCTGACTTTTTTTTTTCCTCCATAAAAGAGTTGTAGCATGAAACACTGACACTTGGTCCCATGACTGAAATAGTAGATTTCTATATCTAGAAAAGTGATCCTGTTAACATCTTCTCAGTAATTTAGGATAATAATCCAAAGAGTTTCTAATGATTAAATCCATTTTAGATGCTGTATTTCCTGAATACCAATTTTTTTGTTATTTAATACGATATTTCATACAGTAAGTGAGTCCTTATGCTTTACATCTTACTATGTTTTTTTTATTGCCTGAGTTTGCTCTGTTGTGTAAAGCTAATCATAAGGTTGCATAGGAGCCATTGCTTTCTACTCCTTGAGATGCTTTTTTTGTAACATTGAGTTTTAAGAGCTGATTGTTCTCCAATGGGTACACAGGAAATAAGAAACTGGAACTTGCTGCCCAGGGAAGTTGTGGAGTCTGCCTCTCTTGAGATATTCAAGAATTGTCTGGATGCGTTCCAGTGTGATCTGCTCTGGGCAATCCTGCTCTGGCAGGGGCACTGGACCAGATGATCTTTTGAGGTCCTTTCCAGACCCTGACATTCTATGATTCTGTGAAAGGCTTTGTAAAATCTCACTGAACACTGAGGAGAGGTGTGGGGTGTGTGGGTTTTTTTTTTTTTGGGTTTTTTTTTTTGGTTTTTTTTTTTTGTTTTTAAATGGAAAGGCAGGTACACTACCTATGTAGATTTTTAAAGAGCAGATGAGCTCTCTGATTATCTGCATTTGATTTTCAGTACATATTTTCAAAAATTGCAAGCTGTACTTACTGTTTTCACTGAAGGTGCAAAGAGAAATTACTATTCTGAACAATAAGATAAGCTTCACATGTATTGATGTGATTTTTCTGTGTATGTAGCAGTTTAAGAGCTAACACTCTATTTTTGTTCTAAATTATAAATGAGAGGAATTTCCTGGGCATTCTTTTGAATATAGAATGAATGAGCAGGATGTTGGTTGTAAAAGGAATAATAAAGGTAAAGTCTATATCATTCATTGGTTTGATAAGAGGGATAAAATGACAGTGTATGAACAATTTCACTCTCTTGGCTCTTGGGCTCTGGGCTCTGTCACTGTTCTTTCACCTCTCTGACTCCTCCACACCATGTACTAACCTTTTGCTGATAGCTTGTGAGCCTTGCTGGATTTCTGTCTGGAGAGAAAAAAGAAGGTAACGTTGGCCCATTCTAGGCTTTCTTCGTCTGGTGTGAGGGGAGAATTGGATTTCTGTAGTAATTCTAAATTGGATATAATTGTAAACACATGTAAATATACTTTGCATATATGCTTATAAATTTAGCTTGCTGTGAAATATGGCTTTATCCTCCAAGCTTTCTGAGTTGTTCTTTATTTGGGGGGACAAATTTCTCAAAACCCACTGCAGTGTGGATCTAGCCAATTTCTGTATAGACATTCTATTTCAGATGGTCATTTTCCTGTCAGATATACTTCTGTTGTTTTGTGGTTAGAAAGTTTTGATGGTACAAAGTTTTGAGAATCCATCAGTGATACTTGAAATTTTATTAAGCACTGAGATCTGCTTTTTCATGTAAAGGCTGAGAATTTCTATCATACCCATTTGTATTCGTATGGTATTTAAATTTGACTTTAGTTTTATATTGTCCTCCTTTCTGATCTGCACCTGATTGTGCTCATCCATATGGCTGTGAGGTACTGAAATCTATGCTTCTGCCAAATATAGCCAATATTTAACACATGCTTATGCCCATATATAGGTCTCTGCTTAGTCATGTTTTCCTACCATATGTTTTGCTCTTTAATTAAAAAATACTGTCCTTTTTTTTTTTAGCATGTAATGGACTAATGACTTTGTTATATGAGGAATGAGCCGTCTTTCACTGAGCTTTTTGCTCCCTGCTTAGCTTTCTACTTCTGTATATGCAACAAATTATTTCTCCCATTTTTTAAAATCTGAAAATGTGTTTTTTATAACCTCAGAATACATATAATAGAGCTGAGTCAAGACTCTCAAGATGGATAAAATTAAGTTTCAAAATTATTAGAGTACTTTCTGGACAGGAGAGAGTGAGCTGGGTTCACAGCACAGGCGAATGTGATTTTTTTAAAAGGCTAGCAAGGCAAGGAGTCCTCTTTTTCTGACCTCTCTTCAGTTCAAAGCCCTTTGTCTTCCTCCATTGATTTTATGTTTAGATGCCACATGACTCCTTATGTTTATTTCAACTATATACATAAAGTATTCACATTTTAATATTCCTTCCAAAGACAAGCTTGTTCTTCTAGTCTGCTGCAGTGGGTGATGTGAAGAATAAAGAAAAGGAGGCTCAGTCTCTGTAGATAGACTTGGTCAGACTAGCCATTGAGCTAATGGAGTAGCATAATTATCTTGTCCACTTTAAGTGGAAGAATGACTTTCAATTACAGTAATACAAGCTTAAAGTTGACTGACTCTAGCTGTATACAGAACTGTACCTTTGCTAGTCATAAACTGCTTCTTTCTGCCCTTAATTGTGAATAACTTTTTTTACTGTAGACCTGACTGTATTTGGCATGATTTCGAAAGGATTAGTTTATGAGATTAATGTGAACAGATGGTAAGGTCAACACCATAGCGACAGTTAAAATACAGACCATGGCTTGAGGTCTGTTGTGGTCCAGGAAAGGATAATAGTGTTGCTGTATAACTTTCATACAAAATGTGATGTTATCCATATTCCTTAAGAAAAGGGAAAATCCTCATTTCTACAGCTGCTCAAAATCACATGGATGCCATGGAAATTATTTTAATTTACATAATGATTTCACAGGCTAAAATATTAGCAGTCCTATAAATGACTGAAATGTCTGTTTGTTAATGCAGACCGTTTATGCAGTTGTTACAAATGTCTGATGTAATCTTTATGTGGAAATACAAGCTGAGGAATTTGAATGTGAAAATAAAACGCTTTCTGGATATGTCTGTGCTGTTTTGTGCTACACTAAGGAAAACATTCAGTCATCTCAGTCATTTGGTGTAATTGATGATTACAAAACAAACTAGTCCTATTAACATATGAATGTGTTTGAAATTGGAATTATAATGCACTAAACTTGTTTTTCTAATGGTCATCAGTGAGAAATATGATTGCTGAAAACTAATGTACAGTTTGAGGCTTAGAAGTAGCAAATGTGATTGTGAGGTTTTTGTTTAGTTTGTTTAAAAAAAAAGTTTCAGGGATTTTCAGAAGTACAGACATGTCTAAATCAGTGAAACCTGAATGAATAATAGAATTAATGAATGAATGGATAAGTACAATATGCTTTTAGAAAAGCAAGGCTGACTGCTGTGAAAGGAAATCTTGCCTCAAGAGATTCGCTTATGTGGATCCTGTTAATTAATACATTTGGCTGGGATTTCTGAAAGGTAAAGAAACGAACACCAGGGGGTATAAAGGAAACTAAACAGTGATTGTTTAAGTGGATAGGTTTGCAAGGATAAATAATTAAAATGCATGATGCTTTGAGCAGTGAAGGTTGGTTTCCAAGTTTGCAGGACTTTTATTGAGCATATGCTTTTCAGTATATTGCTAAATACTTGAGGTGTGGGGATGTAATACAGGTAAATGTAAGGTCATGTACATGAAGACAAAAGAGAATCTTGTCTCCATATATAAAATTATGGAGCTAAGTTGATCAGGAATTCTTGGCCAAAGAAGAGAGGATAAAAGAGAGAAGATAATTAGAAGATTACTTACCGTGGTTTTCCTACATCTTGATGACTGCCTGCAGTTTTGGGTACTGTATTTCAAAAGAGTATAGCAAAATATGTAAAATGCTTGTATTGGTTTAAACCAGTGGCTAAAAGTATATGAACATGATTTATGTTTCTCCCATTGTTAAAATTTTCCATAAGCATCTAGGGAAATTAGATACTGTGGGTATTTTTTGTAATGCTAGTCAAGTTGTGTGAAGGGAGTGAGATCTGTTGGGAAATCTTCAGACTTAACCTTTTAGAAAACTCTACCAATTAGATGGCCTAAATGAAATGAAAACTTATTGGGTATGCCTGCCACAGGGTTTTAGGAGAAGTTTGATGAAAGTTAAGGAAAAGTTTTGAGAGCAGGACAGTCTTTGTTCCATAGAAAAACTAGGAGGACTGCATGTTTTGCAGGTTGTTACCTCACATATGCCTAAAACAACTGTATTGAAAGACCCAAATGTACACAGCACTGAAATTACAGGAGAACTGACAGTACTGAGAACATTGCTTTAAGTACAGTAGTACAATTTACATTTCATGGCAAGAAGCTTCTTGGCTACCTTTTACCATGAGCTTGGTTTCTGTCACATGTAAATTTTTCAGAATTTCAGAGTCTTGGGCTGTAACTCCTATTGCTTCAAAGTAAAGTTTGCTAATGAACATAGTTCATTGGAATTGTACCTTTAAAGAAAATGGTCTTGTGTGCAAACCTCTATAAGTTTATACCAGAACGATAAGAGGTTCTGAAAAAAATGAACATTTTAAAAATCAAACATTCACAGTTTTGTGTTAAAACAATTTAGCTAAAGTTGCTTTAAATTAGTGTAAAAACAAGTCCAAATGAACCCCATCAGCTGGTCTCCACTTTCCTGCACTCCCCAAATTACTCAGCCCTGCCAGATGCCAAACATAAGCGTTCATGCTCATTTTCTTCATTATGCTATTTACTATCAAATGAAAATAAATAATGAGTAGACATTCTGTTTCTAATTGTGACTAGTCTGAGCTTGATTTTGCAGTAGATTTTTATCTGTTAATTTGGATGTGAAACAATAAAAAGCTTAATTCTGAAGTTTTCCATTTTGCCAGACTGTTTCAAATTTGATCAGAATCTCTTGGTCTCTGATGGCTCCATTCCTGGAATATTCAGTATGTTGAAAACACATAGTTAGCAACACAAGCCTAAAATACTTTGCTGTGTCATATTTGGTTCTGGGAGATAGAGCATGCATTCTGTCAATGTGACTGTTGACTAATTAGGCAGTCCTGTAAGTGAACAGAGTATAATTATAGTCACACACTGACAGGGACTTCTAGTACTACATATGTTAGTTTTTGAGAAGCTTAAATTTAAGTTTCTCATTAGGCACATTGCACTGTAGCCTAGAAATATTCATGATGGTTTTTCCATCCTATTGAATTTTCCACAGCATATGAAGCAACTGAATTAGGAAGAGGTGTTAAGAAATTGAACTGTAGAATGGAGCATCATATATTAACTTATAGAATCTCAATTAAGCAAAGATGAACCTATAATGCGTGACCAAATAGTAATCAGCCATCACAACAGGTTACAAGCTATTGTTAAGATTGAAGCATAAGTTAACACAACGTAAGACACTTCATATTCTTTAGATTATCTTGAAGGCTTTTTCAGTGTTAAGCAACTTTTCTTCTAGTTTTCCAGCAACAGCATTTTACATATTTTATTCACTTGACAGTTACATTGCTTGCCTAAAAGTGAGCTTTTGCTTTGTCAAAATGCTGCCATCTCAGCAGTGTTGGGACCATACATTTACTTATTACAAGATTCTTAGCAGGATTGTATGGCCCTGTGCAAGTGTCTGTTTCTTGGAAAATGAAGAATCAGTATGGTACTCCTTGAGTACTTTAGCATGTACTACGTGTTTCTGAAAAATCTCTGGCAGTTCTGAGAACAAAATCATGGGTCCATTAGCTTCTTAAGAAGACATGGCAGCATGTGGAGTACTGGATACACAGGTTTTTTTTCCTGACTGGCAGTGGATCAGTAGGAAGTTACATCTTCCAATGGCAGCTTTATTTTGATGCCTGTAATTTACCAAGGGTTTGACTGATGAATGCAGGCTTTTTCTAGTTTATGAGGGAGGCAAGTTTGAGACCCCTTTAAAACTTCACCTGGAACCCCAGCATACCTGACACACAGTCATGGCCTTTAATCTAGGTGAAAAATATCAAGGTTACTGTCTTCATTCGTGAACTTCCTTACAAAGTTTTCGTATGTGATCAGCAATGCTTTTTTGACCTTGCATGGTTAGGTCACAACTAACTGCAGTACCATGTGGCTAACAATTCACTGGGAGAGATAGTGTTGATTTTTCTGGGAATTACTGCAATGCTTAAAACAAGCACATTTTCCCTAGTATGATCAGATTGAAATAAACTGGAGGAATGCCATTTTTTTTTTCAAATTTAGAATATCAGTGCAAATGAAGAACAATTTTATTCCTTGATTTTGTGTATTTGGTGTGTGAAACTAAATGTCATACAATCTAAGCTGCAAATGATGGGGAGGATTTTGCACTTCAAAGTCTGTGAAGTGTTAATACATTTAAACAGTAATAGCTGTACCGTTTCTATTTGGAATGAAACAGTAGAAGCTACTCTGTTTTGATTCCCAGACATGGAAAGAAATATTTGCTTTAGAACTGTGTTTTGTGTTCAGTGTTGTTGAAGGGAGAAAAGAACAACTGTGGCGTACTTGAGTAGCCTCATCTCTCATTCCTGGGATTTATATATATATCGGTGATTTGTTTCTGTTTGTTAATTGCAAAACAGCATCAATTTTAATTTGACATGCTTGTTAGTAACTGTCTGACAATCCTTTGAGGGATAGTTGATAACCTTCTATGTCCTGCAAAGGGATTAGCAAATGCTACTCTGGGAATTAAATAATGTAGCGTAAATGAGTCTAAAAGGAGCTGCTGCAAAAACTGAAATAGGTTAGAAATTTGGAAAGAGATGTAAAACTATTGCTTTTGGCGATTAGCTCTGCTCATCAACCTAATGTTCAAACTCATCTAACTTTTTTTTTTCTTTGAGGAAACGTTACGTGAAGAACTATTTCAAATAAAGGGCATCTATCTAAGAGAATGACCTTATCTAAACTGTAAGGAAACCAGGATGGTGACACTTAACAAATACTGCAAGGAAGTTTTTAGTTTAAGAAACTGTAAGAAAAAACTGCAATGTACAGAGGAAGATATGGTTCAATCGCAGAATGTTAGGGAGTGGAAATGACCTCAAAATGTCATCTATAGGATCACCTATAGCAGATAACACAGGAATGCATCCAGGCTGTTTTTTAACATCTCCTGAGAAGGAGACATCCCTGGACAGCCTGTTCCAGTGTTTCTCATGTTTCCTTGGAACATTCTATGCCTCAGCTTCCACCCATTGCCCCTTGTCCTGTCATTGGGCTGGCCTGGCCTGGCTCTGTCCTCTTGGCACTCACCTTTTACATAGTCATAAACATTAATGACATTCTTAAAGTTGAAGATAAGAAAATGATCCTAAGTTTAGTGTAGCTCAAATGACACTGCTCAAAAGAGTAAAAAATGCAAACAAGCGGATTGCCCTTTAAAAAAGGTGTTTAAAAAAGTCACTAAATCAATAGCACAGCAACTTCCATATGCATTCTGGAAACCAAAAAAGGGAAAGTGCTAGCCCTATGTCTGAGTTTTGAAGTAAGTTAACTTATATAATGTTGTATAGTTTCTGCTGCTTTCAAAAATGGAAACATGCCAAGAAAACAAAGCAAACTATGCTGCTTTTGGAATACTATCATATTTTATAGAATTTAAAAGCAAGTGACTTCAGTGAGCAGATCAACAAGTAGTAAAGTGGAACTTTGTCAGAAAACTGGGTTCTGTTATACTGGATTAAAAAAACAAACAAACTTGCTGTGCATATGATTTAGAGATTGGAATCCTGGGTGCTTGGGATTCATCTGAACAAATGACAGTGTCTAAGCTTATTGCTTAGACTTTTCTTGCAGTCAATGGACAGGAATGGCTGCTCCCAGGTGGGTAAACCATCTCCTTTTGAAAGAGATGTCTGAAATAAGCTACACAAATTGGGTCCTGAAAGTGACTATTTTCTCTCAATTCAATACAGAGCATAAGGGGGCTCATCTGGGATGCAAAATACACAGCACAAATCCTGCCTGAAATGAAAGTAGGCCATGCAGATTTCAGTTTTAAATTGACAGAAGTAAAACCAAGGAAAACAAGTCATACAAATTGACAGAAAATACAATAGAATTTGGGTTTCTTTGAATGCCCTTTAAAAAAAAATATTTCTTGTCTGCTTGTGGATTTTTGTTGTTGTTTTAGTGCTTTGTTTTGCCTATTGTGTGTTTTTGTGTTTGGTTTGTTTATTTGATATCCCAGGTTTAGAAAGAATACTATGAACAACTAAAGAATTTTTAAAACACTAAAGTTTTAGATATCTAGTGTTCTTTTTACAGGTATGGATTTGGTTTTGGCTTTTGTTTCGTTTTCTGGTTTGGTTTGGGTTTTTTTTTTTACAGTATTATGTATTGTGCCTACAAAGCAAATGTAAAAATAGCTACTGAGTAGTAATTTCCATTCCAGATTTCTAACAAGTGACTTGGTTCAGAATATCTGGATTTGATGCATATTACAGATGAAGTAATCCATTTATCCCCATTCTTTAAAAATATTAAAGCATTTATAAAGTGTCAGTAATAATGGAAGGAAACTGTGATGAAAGAAGGGAAGGTGATTTTAATAAAAGAATTAATATACTTTTTTCCCCTGCACAATACTCACTCAGTATTTCATAGAAATAGATATACTAGTATATTAAGAAAGTCCTAATGAGGTTTTATATTAGAAAGAAGTAAATCAGTAGGGTAAAAAAAAGAGAAACAAAACTTTGAAATAAATTTGCCCGCTAAGATAACATCCAAATTGCTTCAGTAAAATCCCCGAAGAACAAAGTTTTATTGGGCAAAAAATAGCAAATGTATTAATATGGAACATTCTGGTGCAATTTGGAATCTGCCCTGCCTAGACTATTGTGTATTTACAAAATCATAGAATCAATACAGTTATTGTGTATTAACAAAATGGGTGACTATTTCTATAAAGTCATGGATTTAATTAAGTTTTCATTATTGTATGTAGTGAGGTGCTGTAAAAGCAATAGTGTATAATTTATATGAGACCTAAGTCACTCTGCTTTGCAGTATTACTTGTTTATTATTATTTTTAAGTAATAATTAGTTTAATAATAGTTACTACAGCAACCATTCATTTTTCTTTGTTTCTGTTTAGTGAAGAAAATGCACATCTCAGTGGGTATTAGTTTGATTTGTTAGATCATGGTGACATAATCCTGAGCAGAGTTTTAAAATCTGTTCAGTCTCTGGAACCTTTCTAGTAACTTCAGAACAAATAGGTTTAGGTTTCCACTAAGTAAACTGCATCTGTGACCTGAATAAAAGTATAATCTCTAAGAGCAGATGAGTTAGAGCTAATGAAAGAATCATGAAAACATAGGTAGAAATGTGGGTAGGTGTGTGGAGTTAGTCGGACTTGACAACCAGATAGAATTAAAAACATTGTGTAACTCATAATCAACTCATCCAAAATATTCTCATGATCACTTTATTGCGTCTTCAGTAAATGTGAAGCTCTTTTCTGATGTCATCCAGTCTTGGGCTTCAATTCTTATCTGTGCAGATTCAGTGATATGTTTGGTACTTTAAGCTGTATTCTTGATGCATGATCCAATGTTTTAGTGTACTCTTGACACTTTTTTGTCATTGCCCAGTTCTTATTTTATTGAAAGCTTAAATTTTGTGATTGGCGGTTTATATTTTCTTAGGCCATTGGGTCATAAGTTTCAATACTTCCTCCATCTTGTGTTCTCATAATTGGTATTTTTCAACTCTCTGTGAACTCCCTATCATTTTTGCTACTGGCCTTTCATTGCTTTCATATGATGCTGAATAGGAGCAAGTATTTTTGAACCAAGGTATTTCTCCTTAGACTCAGAATTTTAAAATAAATGATGGGAATTCTTCAAGACAGTATTTTATGTGCAGCCTTCTTCAATGAACAAGAAATTAAACATAGCCTAGATTTTGCAAATGAAAAAAAGAGATTTACTGTAAGCTTGGAGTGCAAGATTGTGTCATTTAAAGATGATCTTTTTCCTTTTGCCTTTGAAAATTGCAGCTTTGAAATTCTTGAAGAATAATTGCCAATGCAACAATTTTTTTTCTGTTTAAAGGACTCTTGATCAATGTGTTAGGCAGCCTCTCATTGTAAATTGTTTAAGACTCTGGGTTTTATTGTGGCAGTATGTAGGCTAATTGAAATCAAGTTCAAAGACGATGCAATGAACTATATGTGTATGAATAACTTATATTTTAAAATATTTCTTGTCAACTTTGCCTTACTGTTAGCTGTACATTCTGTTCTGTAGTTTTTTGCAGTACATATTTGTTTTAGCCTTTGGAATGAAATTTGTACATTTGATTGCTAATCAGCTATCTTAATACCTTGTGAGAAAGTAAGCAGGGAAAAATCTGTCAGCTTTGCTGAAAGGATGAAATTTAGTGTAATAGTTAGGATGTTTCATTAATTACTGTTTAAATACTCAATGCTGATGATTCAGAGGATATAGAGGAAAAGATAAAAAGATTAGGTGTGTTTCCTCGTGAAGGCCCTGAAAGCAGTGATAAAGTTATGCTTTTAGGTGGTAGCACATCATCTCAGGCTCATTGATATGTGCTTACTAGAGGTACTTCCTACAGCTGTCAAACATATCCCCAATCAGAGGCTTGCTTAATGCAGGATAGTGTCCTAGATAGAACTGTATCTGCTCTATCTTGTTCTTATTGTAGAGAACTTCTATCTTGTCCTGGCTTAAGCAGACTGGGTTAATATTCTAACTGTCAGAGCAGCAGCAATATTATGTGTTGTCCTCAACCAGGAGTGCTGGATGGCATGTATTTGAGGTAATTCCTGAGTTTGTCAGAAGAGCCTAAATCATTGTGGTAGAGATGTTTCAGTACTTGGCTCTCTCCACATTTTCCTCATTCATTGATGCCTGCATCACAATGCAAGGCTCCAGTTTTGGCCAAATGAAGGCTTTTTTTTTAATGCTATAAGTACTTTTGTCAGTTCTTGTATACAAGATGAGCAGCCTAGGGAAGAACTGTGTAGGAAAGAGATAGTCTTAGGAAAGGCAGATGCATCGAATAATTTTAAACTTCCATATGTTTGTAGATAATTGGAGCATATTCTTTTAAGAAACTGTTAGAATATGCCTCTTAAGTTATTTTTACTTTTCATTGAATGAAAGATGTGTCGTCTTGTTTGAAGAATCCACAACCAATTTAGGAAACACCAGATGAGATGAGAGCTCTTCATTGATACAGAACTAGCCAATTTCTAGATGAGCACAGCAAGTGATTTGCGTGGTTGCTACAAAATGTCAGTATGTTAGACTCATCAGTTATCTAATCAGTAGGTTATTGTGTATTCTGACAGTCCTCCATACAGACAGATTTGTTTTACTTTGCATACAATAAATTGTTTCTATAACTGTCACTTTGCAGAATTTAGTCATCTGTGACATAGCTTTTTCATGTGGTTTTTGCTGCTTATTTCCGTACTCAACCTGCACAGAAGAGGTGATTAATAGTTAAAATTGAATGTATATCAAGAAGAAAATAAAATGATTAAAAGTGAGTTTTTTAAGTTGTGGTTTCCAATAAGATATTTTCATACCTTGTAGTTGAATGTTATAAGCCCTTCAAATACTATAACCAGAAAAGACGTTAAAAGCAGTCGATCACAAAGTTCAGTGAAATACTTATTGAAGAATATCCTGCCTAATGCTGTCCTGCACTACAATTCATCTGTACATGCATTTGGTTCTGCTCTAATTAGTACAAACATCAACTAAATTAAAAAAGATTTGGAATTAACTGTTAAAAGCTTCACTGTTTGACAAATACTATTTCAGGGTATAAATATTGTTAATCTGAAAGGACAATCCTACACAAAAGCTTTATAGCGAAAGATAGAGAGGCAGGAAATACAAATCCAGCATGTGAGTACATTTGTTCCTATCTGTGTAAATCGTTCCTAATCTGTTAGTTACTGCAATGTTTTGAACGGGGAGGGGGGGGGAAATCTTTGTGGGACCTAATTGTGAGAGTCTACAGCTGTCCACAACTACCTGAAGGGTGGTTGTAGCCAGGAGGAGGCCAGCACCAGAACAAGAGGACACAGCCTCAAGCTACTCCAGGGGAAATTTAGGCTTGAGGTGAGGAGAAAGTTCTTCACTGAGAGAGTCATTGGCTACTGGAATGGGCTGCCCAGGGAGGTGGTGGAGTCACTGTCCCTGGAGCTGTTCAAGGCAGGATTGGACATGGCACTTGGTGCCATGGTCTGGCCTTGAGCGCTGAGGTAACAGATTGGACTTGATGATCTATGAGGTCTCTTCCAACCTTGGTGATACTGTGTGAGATGTGTGGGGGGGGTTATGGTTGTTTTTTTTCCTTGAAAGCTGTGGTCTGCCATGACTTTTTAAAGTTAAAGGCTCTGAATGATGTTGAGTACTGTAACTTTTAACAGAAATTTCATCTGTAATATTGTTGACCTTCTGTCATATTTTTTTAGCTGTGTTAGTGCTAACAAAAACAAATCTTGTGATTAGTAGTCCAAAGGCTGACTACAGTAACTCTAGATCTGATATGATGCACCCAAAACAAAAAAAACAAGTGCAAAGGACAGTGCCAAACAGTGAAGAGTCCTGGTGATGAGTAAGGAACAATTGGAGTGGAAGTCTGTTCTGAGCTAAATAAACATGGATCAAAAGCAGAACAGAATGACTATAAAGGCAGGAAGTATTTGGAGGAAATGTAAATTCCTGAGAAGAATACATGCAGAGTTATGATAAAAGGGCATTTGGAAAGCCCTTCACTCCTCTGGTACAGACCTCAAGAAAAGAACATATTACCAGTGAAGGTCAAAATCCTCTTTCTCTGGAATTTTCATTATTTGAAAGATAAATTTTGTTGGTGCTAAGGGAAGTAAAGAATATATAACTTAACATCTGAAGGAAAATATACTAAATCAGTCATATTCTGTAAGGATTTTTCAAGGTGAAGTACTAGGGAGCTCAGATCCTGCAAACTTTAAGAACCTACATACAGTTAAGACTGAATCATTGAGAGGTTCTAAGTAATAGTACCTGTTAAAACCAATGTGACAGGAAACTTCAAAACAGTATACATAGTTCCTACATGTTACAAAATAGAGCCCTTTTTTTTTTATTTTTCCTGATAAATGGATAAAACTGAACAGTGTTAAGTAACAGCAAGAGTATGTAATTTTAATTGTTTTTTGTTGTAGTTAGTTTAAAAAAAAAGTATGTTCATGAATTCTGTGCACATGCCTGTAAGCATGTGTTGCTATACAATTGTATTTAATACATGCAAGTTCTTAATTACTAAATTAACTTTCTGTTATTAATATAGGCATGATCCTATTTAGTTTCTTGTAGCAGGTTTTAGTATTTAAGGGATCTGTAAACATGAAGCTGTTCCTGAAAAAGTGTAACATCATTTTCCCGATACAGTCCTACAGTACAATATAAACCAAATAACCTTTATATGGAGTAGCATGGAAATTATGTTTTTGTAGAAATCTCACATCATAACTATATTTAAAGCTGTATTTCAGTAGGCAAGTTTTGATTACTTGTAATTGCAGCGGAGAAGTAGTAGATTCCTTTTCTAATTACCCTGTTTTGAAGATATTTGCTACTGCAAAGTCGAATTATGATGACACTGAAGTGTAACAATATGATGTTAAGAGCATTAGGGCCACAAAAGTACAAAGTAACACTGCATATATTGACCAGATTAGTCAGATGAATTTCTGTAGGAGTATTTGATGTACTTTTCCAAAGATGCCAAATGTGCAGCTTTGCAAAAAATTATCAGCTAATTTTCTTTTACGTAGCCATTAGATTTTTTTAATCTATTTTGGCAAACATATCCTAGACTACAAACCATTTTTATGGTTTTCTTTTTCAGACTTTCTTTTTTATTCCGCAATTACGAAACATAAGAAATTGCTGTAGTTTAGCCAATAAAACTAAAGATTAAATAACCCTTACCAGAGTTGAATCATACAGTCAAGAGCCCCCCCTGCCCTTTTTTTTTTGGTGTAAATGTAGAGTAGATAAACCTATAAAATCCAGTAAAGTGAGTGGATTTATTGACTCTTTTGCTTCCTATTCAATTTAGGCATATTCCTTTCTAGTTCTTCAAATGGCTGTCAAGATGCCTACACTGCTGCTGTATTTTAAAAAGCATTATTACTGGGAAAACATAAGACTGTAAGAAAATATGGCTGAGTTAGTGATGAAAGCATATTTGTGTCTTGTATTCTCCAATGCAAATTGGCCTCATAAACAACTTTAATGTGATGTTTAGTGTATATATATAAAAAAAGCCACCCTTAATTAAGAGACAGTGTAAGATGAAAAGAAGCCTTAGCAGGGGAAGGAAGTAAAAAAAGAAAGTATAAGAAGACATTCAGAAAGTCTTTCTGGCTAATCTTCAAAGAAATGGCATTTCACATAGGAGTCTCTTAAGCACCTACCATTTCAGCATTCATCAGGAGAGACAAAAGTTCTGATCCTTTTGAGATACATGCACTAGTAATACATAATATGTTGGAAAAAACCTCTACAGATTAGTAATATTGTCTCCATGAATTTAAAAGATACAGTATAGGTGTGGTGGTAGCAAGAGAAAAAAAACAAAATCATTTGAAGTGATTACCTTACATTATTTGAAGTAAAATATGGCATTAGGTTTTGTGAAGACCTTTGCTGTTTTCCTCACATTAAGGCAATGTTTCTGTTTTTCTGGTAGTACCTTTTTTTTTTTAAACTAAGAGTCTGGCATGCTTCTAAACTAGTATATTGCTGCTTACTGGAGATATGACTTGTGACTTGTTGAACCAGTTAGTTACAGATGTTGTAGGATGACAACTAATGCCACTTACAACAACCCTTCATTTTCTGCCATTGATACAAAGGTCATGTATACAGTGAACCAAAGCCTCAAAGTGCTGCTATTACCTTATCTGAAGCAAAATAACATCCCAGAACTGCCATTTCTCAACAAGTATGAATTCCTTTTTAGAGTAAAGGTGTAAGCTTTGTAAAGTAAGGTTCCAGTAATATCAAAAAATAAACGATGAGATTGTCTTTATGTGCTGAGAGATATCTATACCAGTCTTTTGTAGCAACAAATCCTGAGAGACTGTCACCAATGAGATTTTGAAATCAGAAGTTACTCAGAACACAATCAGATTCAAAAGCTTCCCAAGTTGAGCTCACAGACAGGGAGCTTTGCAGAGCTTCCTACAGAAACATGTAAAGAATATGTACAGAGTAATCTAGCGTTCTACTCAGGGTAGTGTGCAACATTCCAACTCATACCTTTCCTATTATTAATGCTCTTGCCTTAGTGGCTTGGTAACTGTGTTACAGCAAAGCTAATGTCATCATTAATTGCTAATATTTCTGTTGATATATTTTTCAATATTTTTTTCTATCTTCTTGTAATTTTTATACTTTAACTTGATTATATGACAACTCTAAAACTCAATTCTTTGACTAAATTCCTTCAGTAAGTCTCACGTTAAGTAGACCTATATATTTAAACCAAAGGCAATTATACACATATTTGGCAAATACATTCCTCAGTTTAAACTGTCCTGTCACATCTATCGATATTTTCCCTACTGCTAACATATATTGCTTATCGCTCTACGCTGTGTCTGGAAAATCCCATTTCACACATCACTTCTCAGAATATTTTGTAATCGCACAGTCAAAAGATTTTTGCATAATTGGCAAAACAAGCAAGTATTAAGTCAAACTGTCTTTCAGTTGACAGTCAGATTGCTGGTTTTACCTTTTTTGACAACAGCTGCTCCATTTGAACTTTTACACAGTTTTAAGTTTATTTGCATTGTGTATGAAGTACATATTTTGGAAAGCATCACAATATTAAAAGCAAAGTATGGGAGAGTTTATTATAAACATAAATACACATTTCTCATTTTCAGGTTAAGTCTTGGGAGTCCTATCTCTCTGCTTTGCATTCTTTGGCAGAGAAGATTCTTTTCTCTTTTTGCCAAAGTTCAGTTATCATTGTATGTTGTTTGGAGATTCTCAATGATACCCCATATCTCTTCTACTTCTATTGCATGGTATATTTGGGAAACTGAGAAGAACCTGGTTTCCTCCCTCCCCTTTTTTTTGGTTTGCTTTCACAGTGGGAGAATAAAACAGTTTTTCAGTGCTTCATAGGGGATCTTTTTCATGTTCGGTTATTGGACAACTACCAAGTCTGATTACCGGAGATTTTGTGTACCTCTATATACTTATTGTCATTCTGCACTACTCTTGAGCGGGTGCTAATTAATCCTATTTCAAATACAGATGATCTTCATTTTATAGTTCTCTGGTTTTGGCCTTTGTCTCTGTTCTAATTTAAATTTCCCAGAGACTCAAATATAGTTAATAGAACCAATAATAATTTATAGGATGCCTTTTCCTCTTTCCCCTTTTCCAAAGAAAAGGAATTAGATGTAGAGAGAGGAACAGTAAGCACACTCAAATAATCTCACTCTGATTTGGAAATTAAGAAAACTTTAACAATAAATCAAAAGATATTTGAGGTAGGGAAGTTACAAAAGGTATAGGGAAGGGAAAACAAGTTGAAAAATGTAGATATACAACCAGATTTGATGGCAATGGGTTTGTCTGCTTTGAGGGTTATGGTCAGGTGGTAACACGGAGAGCACCAGGAACAGGGAAGTGATGCTGGTAAGCTGGGAGGCAGGGTGAGAGAGAAACAGGAAGTTCTCCTGCTTTTATATGGATCTTAGGCAGTGGGAGTGGGCTAACCACTACACCTGGTAGTGTTTGGACCCACTCCCAGGGAGGGGTCAGGATCACCTGGGGTCAGGGACAAGACCACTCTCCCAGGAGGGTTAACCCTTTACAGCCTTTTGGCTTTCTTCTCTTTGAATATTTGCTTCTTCTTGGGAATACAGAGACAATTGTCTTTTCAGGACTCTTTATTTTTATAAGTTTTCTTTCTCTGCTTCTTCTTTGGAAAGACAGATCTCGTGTGCATTATTCCTTTGCTATTTTTGATAGTTTTTAAGTCTTGGAATTTGAAAATTCATTTTAGGTGCGTGTAAAATTACAGCTTTGCTTCTAGTTGGTGAAATTACTATTTTCTCTTCCTCTCTTCCCCTCTTCTGTGGATTTTTTTCTGTACTCACTGATTACCATTTCTGAAAGCATTCAGAGGATTCCTGCTGAGATTTCAAGACAGCACCTCTCTTGTAATGTTGCCAAGTGTATCCCTACTGTTTGATGTGTAGTGGTCTTTGGTGACTGGGTGATGCACATGTGATCTTGGTGTGGAGAAATGAAGTATCATAGTATCATATGATACTTCATTTCGCCACACCAAGATCACATGTGCATCACCCAGTCACAAGTGTCTTGGTGTAGATGATAACAGCGGGAAAAGGGACAGAAATGCACACAAAATTGTAATTGATGACCAAAATTTAGGTATTTAATTTTTGTCAAGAGAGCTTAATTTGTAATAATATCAACCCAACTGATAAAATATTTATTAATGTGTTAGCTAATGTTTTATGATTTCAGTCTTTTCACAACAAATCCAGTGAGAATGTTTGCTTTTTCAGTGTGCTTTCAAATAGCATATGTAGTAATTTTAAAACATCATTAATTAGAAAACCACTTTTTTGCAATGGTGCTTGATATATGGGACTGCCCTGGCTGCCCTACTGCCTTGCCGTGGCCTTAGTTAAGAATCTGTGCCCTGCCTGCTTAATCTTAGAGTGTGTTTTACTTTTTTTATAAAGCAAAACTTATGTTAGCTTTCTTAGTTTGACAAAACTTGCAATTTTAACCATGTAAATTGTGAAACAGTTAAATAATGGCACAAAATATAAGTTATAACCAATGAATAACAAATCTGAAATAAGAAGTGCCCACTCCACAGAGGAAAATTTTTAGATGTGATTCAGAGACTATCTGTTTTTGATATCTCTCTGCTTCTAAAAAACTGTTCATCAATCATTTCTATAAATGAGGCTGTAAATTGGTGCATAAATGAAGTGCTGTATCTGTTCTCTCGTTTTCTTTTATACCCGGAACCAATACTCTGCAAGGCAGATTCATTTGTTGTTTAGTTGAAATGGAATGACTGCAATTCTACTTACAAATTTGGCCTCAGTGAGGTGCACTTCGTCATAAATAATCACTGAGGAGATTGGATTTTTCTCCTTGCTGATGTGCTTCAGCTGTATGTTAAACTCATAGCTTCTTAAAGGCACCTAGTTATTGCTGAGCTGCCTGCACCTGTCCTTGTTCTCCAGTGCTGTAGCTGTCTATTTTCTTAAAGCATATTCAGCAAAGTTTGTGGTGGGGACAAAAAAATACTAGTCCATTTTGTGGCTTTTTTTTTTTTTTAAATCTCTGTTCCAATGGTTTTCTTACTCAACATGCTATTATAGAGTTGGGTGGGGTATTTTTTTGGCATGTATTTATTCCTTACCTGGAGAGAAAAGTCATGCTATGGATTGGTTAAGGGCATTTTCCAATCCATTTTGTAGAATTTTTTCTCTTTCATTCTTTGTCCCATTTTTTTTTTTACTCAACTGCATGATACAGAGGGTGTTTTTTTTTTTTTTTTGGCACATATTTCTTTGTCACTGGGAAAGAAATGCCATTTTATAGATTGGTTAAGGGCATTTTCCATGGTCTGGTCATCTAATGCTCATATTTCACGTTCAGCAGTAAGCCACTTTGAAATTTAACAGCATGTCTTTGTCAGCTGCGGGAAATGTCCTTTTGGTTTTCATTTATACATTTTACAGTTATTTTTTTGCTTTGTTATAGAAGTTTGGTCTCCATTTCAGTGTATCTTTTTTTCTTAAAAGAAAGCTGAAACTCCTTTGCTTTGTGGTTGAGATGTGGCTGCTGGCAGTGTGAAAGTGTAATCTCTGTCTTCTTCCAAGATACCTTCTGCAGGTTGTGTAATGGGTTGAGCAGCACCTGCAAGGTTATGATAGTTCCAATCTAGCCATTTCTGCACACAGTCAACCATTCTGATCAGCCTGAATTATACTTCCTTCATGTGAGATTGCATAACTATCTCAATGATTTAAAAAAAAAGTAGCAAACTTTAATTCTTCACATGTAAGTAGGGAATTTTACATTTGATAGATGGCATATTCATACTTGGAGTGTCTTTTCATGTTATCTATTTTCTGAAAAGAACAATATACAGAAGGATTTAAAAGAAGAGTATACTAATTCTTATGTAAAATTCTAAAATAATGGAATAGTAGAAGTACCTATTGGCAAATGAGTGAATGCTTAATGCACGTAATGTATGGCTCATTTAGAAAAAAAAGAGATATAGTTTCACTCTGTCTTATCACATGCTTGATAATGCTGTTGAGAAGATGCATGTGTGGGCTTTTGATTGACAATATCAAGTCTCCACACTGCAGAATAACATTTAGGGAAAAAATAACCAAGAAAGCCATTAATATAAATCCAATTGATAGATTGAGGATGAGTACTAGATATAAAAGCAGCTAGTGAGATGAAATGGTACTTTTCCCCATGTTATTCAGTGATCGCAGATATTGTATCAGCTGCACCTATCTTATAATAAAGTATTGCCATAGTACAGAAGTAGTAAAATTCTGTCTTGCATCATTATATGGTAGTGTGACCTGCATGGAGGAGTGGACAAATAGTCTCAACACTACAAGCACTCTGACTGTATAATAACTGAGCTAAAAAAAGCAGTGCATGTATTAATTTTTTTTATTCTGCCGTGTTGCATTTTGAGTGAGTCAGGTTGCATTTGTGACACAAACCGCCTCACCAGCTGTGTCTGTTTGCACATGGGTGTAAGTAGAGTTGGATGTAAGTGCATATACTTGTCAGAACTAATCAGCTAGCTGTTTTGTGTGTAGGCTGAAGGAAGTATTATCAGAAGAGAAATTTGAAGGCAAAGAAGAGGCCTTTGATGGTGAAGCTTACTAAAAGGGATTTGAAAGATGTGTGTCCAGTCTGTGGTGGATTGGATGTGGAGGACTTGGACATAGCAAAATAAGCTAAAGGTGATGCTTTCAAAAATTTTAGAGTAGCATTATAAACTTCAATTTTGAAGTGGCAGCAAAGGAGGACTGACTATAGAGAGCCAATACCACATGGATTGACAATGTTATTGCACAAAAAATGTCCCTAAAAAAGGATTGGTGAGAGAATAGCTCAGGGCCAGAATGAGAGCCTATTAATGGCTGAGTTATGAGTTGCTGAACGGCAGTGTGTGCTGAAATGTGTGTAGGAATAAAATTACAGGTATTGGAAAGGTATTTTGTATGAACTAGTAGATTATGAAGAAAAAATAAGAACAAGAAAAAAACTATATCCTAGTCTTGAAAAGATTAAGAGAATAATAGTTGTAATAGTGATGGGAAAGGGGCAGAAATATTTTGAAAATGAAGATGGGAGAATCATCTCTTTGAAGTGACAGTGGCATGCCTAAGAGTAGAAATTAACTAAACAGATAGTTTTTTTGAATCAGCAGCACCTAGTATTATAAGCTGTGTTCACAGTCACTGCAAAGTGAGGAAAAACAGGGATTGAGGACCGAGCCCTGCTTTATCATCGCCATCTTATCAGAACAAAATTTTTTTGTAGAAGAGTACCAGTAAATTTTCCAAATTTATGGCTCCCTTGCTCAAGCTTGTGTCTTCTAGTTTAAAGCATGAGAGGAAACAGGTGGGAATTTCTTTCTCATCTAACCAAAGCTGACATGTGATTCTGTTTCTTCAACAGCAGTGTAAGGAATGTAAATAAAGCTTTTTTGTCTTTCTAATTGAAGGAAGTGTGCCTTGTAAGACTGTTCTTGTTACATGTTTGAGTGATTCAGAAGTCTTTGTGTAAAGTGGGCTTAAAGTAATGATGTACTCCAGTCAGGCTATTTTAGTGTATTTGACAAGCAGCCATCGTTTTGCCCACAGTGTGATGTTAATTTCAATAGAAAATAGAGAATCCAAAGAAAAGAATTTCTGAGGAATTGTCTGATTTTTTTTTTTATAGGCCCACAACATGCTTTACAGCATATATTATTAGGTAAATATCTTGCATAAAGAAAAATCTTTCTGTTACTGTGGAAAAACAAGCAGGATGGTTTTAAAAATTCTGCTGTAAAGTTTTTAAAAGGGATTGCTCTGTTATTTGTGTCTTACAAAAGGCTTTTGTGTTTTTTCTATTTCAATTATACATTCTAGATTAAAAAAAAAAAATCAGTGTTACTACCTTTCAAAATTGCTATACATGGTTATGACTGATCATTCTGTATATTAACAAGAAACCAGAAATTTGTTTTGCATGTTGTATACTCATTTTTTTTCTTCTGGCATCCTGTGGTTCTTGTGGTATTCACTGAAGATAACATTTACTTAATTTGTACTCAATACTGTAAATTTTGACTATTTCAGAATTCTCAGGTGCATAATTTAGAAGTGCATTTCAAGGTACAGTAAAGGGCTTTGACTCTTCTGTATGGTACAATGAGATGGACAGAATGCTCTGAAAGTGTTAGAGTTGAGGACAGTGAGTTCTCCATGTTGGTTTTATTTTCTTCCAAAATGTCACTATGAAGCTACATGGACAATATTTTCCTTCAATTTTTTCACTTTGTAGAATGTGGATAATGACAGTTGACAAGGAGAAATATAATTCTAATAGGTTTTTGAGTCAATTGATGTGAAAAGTTTACTTTTTCACAGTTTCATGTTATTACATTTTATTCAGATTTCATCAGATTATAAAAGGACAGTTGTGTACCATTTTCCTATTGTGCTATAGGGCTCTAGTGTGGTTGTTGCTCTCTGTTGTTATGTGTACATCTTTTGAAAAGTGCCTGGAAACAGGTAAGTACCTTACGCAAAAACTTGGAGTTTTTTGCCTCATGAGCCAAACTATAGGATACGTTATTTAATTTTTTCACACAACCCCCTGGAAATTGTTTTGTTGGTGCTCATCATACCATTACTCTCAAAATACTACATTTTTCCTTCAAACTGACTTGATGTCTTGCAAGAATTTCTGAAAAGTTCTCAGTTCTCTTGAGCAGAACAGGTACCTTTGGTAATTACATGTGTTCTAACCAACATTTATCCCTCCTAGCACACCAAAATTAGTCTGCTTGCATTTCTTTATATAGAGATGCTTAATATAAAGTAAATACTGCCCTGTAAGGACCAGGATTTTTCTTATCTAATACTACTCTTTTTTTGTGTTGTTTCTGTGTGGTATCTGTTCATCGCTTCCTGCCACTATTCTGGCATGGAATTTGTACCAATATCTGCTTCTATGGTTTAGAGAATATTTGTGTTAACTGTATATCCAACAATGCTTTGAAATTCCTGTTCTCTGTAAGAAGTTCTATCAGTTTTTCTTTTTGGTGTAGACTGTTTGAACACAGTGATCTTTAAAAGGTCAGTGACCAAATACCCCAAAAGGAGCAACAGAGGTGTTACAAGGACATATTTCCTGTAAAGTTTGGGTTTGTGGGAGTTTTTGTTTTGTTTTGTTTGTTTTCTCCTAGCTATGTGGTGTTGTACTGATGGACGTTCAGGTTTATTGGAAAATTCTACAAATGTAAACCTGTAACTGTACAAGCAAGATGTAGTGTTCAAAAATCAAACAAGATGAATAAATGCAAAGTCTAATGATTAAGACCTGTAAAATTATTTTCCTTGTACCGTGGAGTATAACCTGTATGTTGTCTGGCCACCTTAATTTTCTGTTATATAGTTCTCTGATCATTTTATATTAGGTAATTTTAAACATATTTTCAAAATCTTCTGTGGTTTTCCCATCATTTCTGTTTTCCTTTTTTCCCCCTAGGCAGCTATACAATGTTAAAATAAGCAGTAACCTGATAGATAAAAGCTTCATATTGTGTAGATGTATTTATTACAGAGACTCGATATTCTGATAATCTTATAAGAATATGAAGGGTAGAGACCTGTGATCCTTTAAGCAATAATGTTATTTTAATAGCAGAATTTTTCTTCTCAATGCAACTAGATTTAGAAATATGGAAATGATAGCAATAACGTTGTTGATATCTCACAGTGAATACATGTTACTGGATAGGCTTATGTTGACATTAATAGCATTCATTTATTTATTGGCATACATATATTCTTGAGCAGTAGTGTATTCTATTATATTTTAGGCATGTTTATGTTGTATAAACAATGCTCTTTACATAGTCATAGCATTCTTTGATACAAAGACTCAGGTTGTTGAACATATTTAATATCCAGAGTGGGACCACAATTATGGAAATCTCATCACTCATTTAATTTCTTAAACCTAGTTACAAAACTGGTCAGTTTTGGACAATTTCTACTGAGAAATCACCAGTATGAAAGACTTCTCACTGCTCTAGCAACCAGACTTCCTATGTGACCTAGTCTAGGTGATCCTGCTCTGGCAGAAGCACTGAACTGTATGGTCTTTTGAAGTCACTTCTGACGTTCCTTGATTCTATGTAGCACACTGACAACTGACAGCTGTTCATCAGCTAAATGGAGCAGCAGCACTGAAATTGATCAAATTATTCATCCTTTTGGAGGCTGGTGTGATACATAACACAGACGTCACAAGAGTTGATGAGACATTTCACTGGCCATGGCAAGCAAGAGTTTCTGTATATAGGGATTTAACTTTGTCTACATCTTTGAATTAAAGCTTGTTCTCTCATTTGGCCAGTTAAAGGCTTTCATTCTTGTTTCTGGTTACATTATTCAAATAAACTGAATGTTATTAAGAGCCTTTTGCTCAATCCCTTAGTTACTGTGAAACCTTATGCATGGTCATAATTATTAGACTACTACAAGCACAGTAGAGATGGAACTATGAAGCCTCTTAATGGCATGTTGAGTATTTCTTGTCTCCATTGAATCCCATTATACTGTAGTTTTATCTGAAGTAATCTCCTCGATCCAGTAATTCTAAAGCTTGAAGATTGCTCCTCTAATATATTGAAGTTAGGAAACTATCCAGCTTTGTGGCTGAGCCTCCATGTAATGGCTTCTCTTTTTGGATAACATCAGTTAGTGCTTATTTTCTCTTTCTGTGAGGCAACAATTTGACTTTTTTTGGGGTGTTTTTGTTTGTTTGTTTTGATTTTCATTTTGTTTTGTTTTCCTCATCTCGTGTGATTTCTGTCTGTTAACAGAAATACACTATAATCATCTGGATGCAGTGCATGCAGAAGTAGTTGAATTAACACCTATCAGTGTCATTACTGAAGTCATTATGAAACAGCAAAAAAATCTTAAACATGAAGTATATTTTCTTCTGGAAGTATATTTTCTTCTGTTATGCCTGAACTCACACAGATTTTAAAACTTCTATTATTTTGTTTTTATTAACTTTAGGACATAAATTAGGAGAAAAACATCACAGGAGTAGCTATTCCAGAAGTTAAACATACTCAGATACAAAGATAAGTGTCTATAACTTGATTATTTTTTAGTCCTTCTGAATTCTTATTTTAGAAGAATATATCTTTTCTACAAAAATGTATTTAAAGAGCTCCAACTTTTGCCTCAATTTTCATTGACATTTTTTTCAGTGACTTAGTTTCCTTTCTGCCTGTTGGGAAGCATAATTTGAATTTAGAGCGTATTTCAAGATAGAAAAATATCAAGAGACTTGTCTGTGTCGTTATCACTTTTAGTCTTGAAGGACAGTAGTGAACTTCTTTCTAGACTTTATAAGTAGGTTGAGTCTTCTCTGCTGAGTAGGTGTTTTTACTAGAGATGTTTTATTGCCATATACCAGTGGTTGCTTGTTGGACTCCTCCAGTTACTATGAAGCAAGCTGTAAAATGGTCTGGGTTACTTAGGAAAATTACAAGTGCACAGGCAAGGCATAATAATTTTTTGCCTGCAGTCTTTCAATTTTTTATAGCATTCAGTCTGATTTTTGTCTAAATGATACCAATGTGTGTGATAGCAATGTAGTACAAGGTAACATCTTATTGGGAATGTTCTCTAGCATTTCAGCTGCTAGAAAATGTTTCTGTGTTGAGTACTTCTCAGTGTGTGAGGAGATGCTGCTGTGAGTTTGCCAATTTCTGCTATAACTTTGCCTTCTTCAAGGCAATACCATTTAGCCATTATGTTCTCTTGCAAAGCTCTTCCAGTTCTCCCACAACACCCATGTAGGGGTCGAATGCATTTGACTTAATAAACGTGGTTATACTACTTAAAAATAGAAGCAACTGTGCTTCAATGACTATATAGGAAGTCTGGGATACATATGCAAGTGAAGCATGTAGAGTAGCTGGTGTGAATAATTCTCAAGTATCTTGAAATTCTCTGTTGCTGAAGGTCAAGTGTTTAATAGGTTGCCACTTTCAATTAAAGTAATTTGAGTACATACTGGTGAGTTGAAACAGCAGGTAACACAGCCTGCTGTTGTTTTCAGGGATGATTCTTTAAATATTGAGTGAATCCACCACTCCTCCATGGGTTTGTTTTGTTTTGGTTGTTTTTCTTTTTTCTTTCTTGCATTGCACACTAAGAGAACGTAGGATGTGCATCTGAAAAGACAAGTGAGATGTATGTCTCCGATTTCCAGGATTCTGCTGGAAATCAATTGCTGCTGATTTTTATCTGTCAGCTTGCCCTTGGTTCTCTCAAGGAGGTCCCAAACGATCCATCAGGACAATCCATCAGGAGAGTGTTAGTAGTGGTTGTCATTGTTAACCTGTGGTATGCTGGTGACACAAATAGCCCCCAGCTTGTAGATAATCTGTGAGGCAGATAAGGACAGCATCTATTTCATCAGATGTTAAACTTCTAGGAGCACATACTGCGTGGAAAAAAGCTGTCAGTTAGATGGAACTGCTTTGACTAATAATTGGGTAATTAGATGATTCATACGGATTTAATGAAAATGGAACAAATCACTGAAGTACAGTGGCGGGTTTGTATGAAAATCTTAACACTGAAAACTATTAAAGGAATCCATAAAACCATGAAAAAAAGACCCAAATCAACCATTTGGTTTGCAGTTTAATGAGTTGTAGGTTATGTTGTGACCTCAAACCTTGTCTCAAGGCATATAATTATCATGTTGTGACTTTGTCTCAAACCTCACTGAGTCAGAGAGTGTGTACTCAATGCAATCCTTAACATATGCATAAATTTTAGCATGTGAGGAATCCTATTGAAAGCAAGTACTATTGTGTTGATTAAAGATCAAAGGAGGCTATTTCAGGGCTACAAAAAGACCCTCATGGGACTGAGTGAGGTGATGGCTCTGAGGCATGAGATTGAGCTGCAGCCAGCCTCTGACAAGAGCAGCTAAGAGGGGAACCCAACAAGACTTTCCACAGCTGTAGGCCTGCAGTGACACGGCTTCACTCCATCACAGCTCACCATTTCCATGGACACACTTCTGGGCAGTGTCAGATGCCTATGAGAGGGAAGGGGATAACAGAGCCTCCATAGTGCCCTGATGCTTGCTTTTCCTTCTAAGGAAATTTTTTTTTTTATAAGTAGCCAAATATTTATAGCATATCTATTTCTTACCCAGTTGGATATGTATTTGTGACCAAAGTAGTCTAAGAAAATCATTCAGGTTTGCTTTATGAAGAGGATGGACTTATGTAAAGGACAACTTATCCCATCCTAGAATAGATATCTAAGACAAGTGGTCTTGAAACTCCTCCAAAGTACTATCTTTCCAGGTTCAATTGATCAAGAAGAAAGCCATGCTTAGTTGCAAAAAGTGCTAGCTTTCAGTCCCAAGCAACTCTTCAGTCTCAGCAAGCTCATGATGAATGACTGCACTTGTGTTCTCTTCATCTGTTTCAATTACCTGCATTTGACCTTTGGCAGCAAAATAATCTCTTAAATATGCATTGTATGGACATCATGCTATTGAGATATTCATATATATTTTAAATATTAATTTAGAAGTAAGTATTTTCTAATCTTCAGTGTACATTCTGCCTTTCTGTATTAGATAGCTACCTAGAAAACTAAATTAAAATAGACACATCTAATCTTGCATCTACATCTCATACTCATAAAGGACTTTTATTTCCTGTTTTATGCACCTTAATCAAACAAGCTTGACAATTTTCAGGCATTTCTGTGTAGCAGATTTTAACTCCCTTGTGAAGTTATTTAATGAGATATTTTTCCTCAGTCGTGGATTGAGATGTATATCAAAAGTCTAGCTGGGTAGAGATACAGCATTTTGTACAGTTGTAAGATGTTGAAGGAAAAAATTTTGGTTTTGTTTTCAAAAGAGTTACTTTTCAAGTTGTGATATCTATACATGTGTTGGTGCAAGAATCACCCCACTGATGTTTCTCAGAATTTAGGAAATACAGTAAATCACACAAACCTTACAGACACAGATACACCATAGTACTGCTTCCTTTGTGAGGAATACGTTGGCAGCTACTTGGATAGACTGAATATAATGGATGTGCATATAAGCTTTTCTTTCTCTGCTGGGTAGTTAAAATGTAAGACAGAACAACAGATTTTTTAAAAAATACTTATTAAAATTGACAAATGTTTGCTTTTGGACAACTATTTCATTAAGAGATGAAACTATGCAAACCAAAACTTTTGGAATAGTTACTGAAGTGCATATCAGCTGAACATAGTTAATCAGCTGCAGAGGATGGTATGTAATTTTGATCATTATTTTGGTTTCCAAACTTTTTAGATGAAATGGAATTGAATAGGAACTACTCTCTCTCTCTCTCTCCTTTTCTCTTTTTTCTTTTTTTTTTTTTCTTTTCCCAGCAATATTACCAGAAACATGGGCTCTTAGAACAAAGCTGTTTATTTCTGATTTTATTTTCTTATTCTATTTGGAAATCCATAGATAGAATGTGTCAGTGTGTTCCTGTTATATCCAAATGACGTTTTTAAAGATATGGTCCAATTGAATCAAGAGAAGACTTGCACATTCATGGAACAAGTCCAGATCAGTTTTTCTGGTGCTGTGGTAAATTGGTGAGGAAATGTTTTCATCAGTCTAATACACTGAAATGCTATGCACATTTGTCCATCTTATTGCTCTAACTCAATACAAAAATTTTATAATTATCATTTAAAAATTGCATTTCCTAAATACCTTTTGAAGTTTTGACTTGGTTACACTTGCCTCTCAAATACAATTATTGAACACTCATTTTTCAATATATTGAAAAACTAACAGCAGAAGATTAGTTTCTATTAAGTACAACATTTATTTTTCTCTATAAAAACAGACCAGAAAACCATATTACTTGACGGAGTCCATGTACTTTCAAATTTCTTATTTAAGTGGTTGGGTATCAGAAGTTTAAATCAGGCATTTTGAAATTGAATTGTCTCTCTTCTGAGACATTTTTTTTCTGATAGGCCTTTTTAAAATCAAAATTGTTTTCTGATTACAGTGAAGTGTTCACCTTCCTTTCTCTAGAATGTATGTAATAAATAAAATTGTATTAGACAGAAAAGACATTTATAGAAAAGACATTGTAATGGATTTTTTTTATTGGCTGTATTATAAGATGTCTGTTTACAAATCACAATTCTGTCTCCTTCGTTTCAAGAGTTGTTATATCTCAGCTGTAACTTTTGGGATAGACTTTTCTAGTAAGAAAAATAGTTAGCTATATGCTTACCAGTATGTGAGGTGTGTCTGGCACCCTACATAGTATTTAAAACACATTATCAGCAGAAAGACATGGGAGTAGTAGTTGTAGAAAGTGCAGGTGAGGTGGTTTGGTTTCAAAAGAATACAGATTTCAGGAGTCAAATTACTCTCAAAATTCCAGGAATGGGAAGGAATAAATACTCAGCAACATCTTAGTGGCAAGAAAAACATTCAAATATTTGGTGAGAAAAGTTGAAGTATGATATGTTAGGATGTATATTTTCTTGTTCTCAGATGATTCTTATTATATCTTTACCTGGAAGTGTTATCTTGTTTTACTTACCACTTAGGAAAAAAGTATTTTAAAACTCAAATCTGATTCTTTTATTTAGATAGCGTTTTATAGATAAGTAGTGATAGAGAGTCTAAGTATTACTCTTAAAACAGAATATTTAAGTGATATCTACTGCTACCTCAATTCTGGAAGTTGTTAAAATGTATGAAAAGTACAAAGAGCATTGTATTTAATATGGAAAAATGGTCATACTATGTCAAACTATATAATGATAAAGTTGTTGTTTTTAAAAACACAAATTGTGTACTATAATACTTATTTGGGTTAATTTATCTGTGTTATTAATTTGAAACAGGTACCACTTGCATGTTGATCCATGGTAGTCCATGTTACATACCTAAAATTGTACGTCTTCATCAAGTGAAATGAGACTATGTAAAAGTTGCCCTCTTGAGGCACATGTATAGCAACATGAAGGTGCAATTGCTGTATCAAAGCAGCTTTTTTGAAGATTCAGCATTTCCTGAATCTACTGAAATCAGCAGTATTAATAAAAACATATTGCCACATGCCTTATTATTGGCCACCATCCTCAATGTGTGCCAATTCCACAGCAGGCTTGCTGAAAATATGTGCTTCTACATTCCCACTGTTGATACCCGCTCTAGCTACGCTGTGCTTTCCCATGCCACAGTTGAACATCCTTTGCTGAAGAGATACACCAATAATTCTTAAAAATTGCCTAAAGGCTTTTTCATAAGTAGTTTTGCTGAAAGACTTGCTTATTAAATCTTAAAGGCCACTTACTAACAGTCACGTAGCACAGCAATTTGAGAAGTGCCATTATTGACAGAATCACAGAATGTTAGGGGCTAGAAGGGACTTCAAAAGATCATCCAGTGCAACCCCCTGCCAGAGCAGGATCACCTGTACCAGATCTCACTGGAATGCATCCAGATGAGTCTTGAGTGTTTCCAGAGAGAGAGACTCAACAACTCCACTGGGCAGCCTTTCCAGTGTTCTGTCACTCTTGCAATGAAACATTTATTTCTCATGTTTCCGTGGAACTTCCTATGCCTCAGTTTCCACCCACTGGCCCTTGTCCTATCATTGGACATCACCAAGCAGAGCCTGGCTTTGCCCTCCTAGCACTCACTCATTTATAAACATTGATGAGGTCACCCCTCAGTCTCCTCCAAGCTAAAGAGCGAAGCTGTAGCCAGGTGGGGGGTGGGTCTTTTCTCCCAGGCAACCAGCAACAGAATGAGGGGACACAGTCTCAAGTTGTGCTGGAGGAGATAGGGGCTGGATGTTAGGAGGAAGTTCTTTACAGAGTGATTTGCCATTGGAATGGGCTGCCCAGGGAGGTGGTGGAGTTGCTGTCCTTGGAGATGTTCAAGCAAAGCCTGGGTGAGACACTTAGTGTCATGGTCTGGTTGATTGGACAGGGCTGGGTGATAGGTTGGACTGGATGATCTTGGAGGTCTTCCAACCTGGTTGATTCTGATTCCCTCAATCTCTCCTTGTAAGGAAGGCGTTCTTTCCTTCCTCATTTCTGTGGCTCTGTGCTGGAGTGTCTCAAGGTTGGACTCTTATTCTAGGCTTATGAGAAAGAAGCAGGTGTGGCTACTGCAAATGATGTAAACAAAAAAAATCAAATGTTTTTTTTTTGTTGTTGTTGCTGTTGTGTTCGGGGTGTTTTAATTATTTAATTTAAATGGACAAGTTGGATTATTTCTTTGAGCCTTAGAAAGTCTTGAAAGAAAAGTATAGACTTAGAATTGTACCATCTGACATTCTGACATTTTTCTATGCACATATGTTCTTCAGTGCATAACACTAATTTTGTTTTCTTGTAAAGTGTATGAACTGAGGCATAGTCCCAAGTAGAAAGATAATGCATGTGTAAAGCTGTCTTAAATGATAATTAGGTGATTATAATAGTACTTGCTTTGAGATAGCAAATTAAAAAAACCTATTCCTCCCAAGCTAGATTGAGTAATGATAACATATTAACAACTTCTGAACTTCAGTTACAGCCAGCTACCATAAAAAAAAAAGAAAAAAAGGACAGAGAAAAATAAGTATAAAATCAGGGATTTTCTTATGAAGTCCAACAGGATGATGCTTTACTAAATTTTTATTTCAATAATTTTCTTTATGTGCTTTTTTCTGAGAATTTCTATAGCGAGCTAATGAGTGCTATGAGTGCTTTATAAATGACCTTCAGCCCTCATGTCATACATGAATGCAAGGGTATTCTGTGTTGTGTGGAAGTTGAACATGCAGCTGCTTGCCATTAATTTAGAGGTGGCAGGCATTGATGCATCAGCTTCCATTGCCAAGTCCTGCTAATACTTGTGTAGTTGTGAATGCTGCTCTAATTTATGTCTTTAACTAGCCAGTCTGTTGCCACCTCAGTGTTGTGAAAATAGCGGGATGCACGCAGTGGTTGCAAATTGCTGTTTTTGTCATGTCCCCTTTATTTATAACAACATGAAAAAAAGAAATTCTTGTTTGGTATCCTTTTAAAAATCTAAAGCTCAAGCTGTTTGTAAGTGTTTCTTCAGCTTATTATAAACACTTTACTGACATCATGTCACTCAGATATGCAGGAAAGAGCAAGAGGAAAAATAAGTTTTCGTAGCTTTTATAGCAGGATGCTATACCTGACAGCTTTGACAGCTTTGCCTTCTATAAATTAGCAGATTTTCAGGTTGCAAATGTACTTCAGTCAATTGTTTACTAGGACATGCCTGGAGATGCCAGAATTTCAGTAGTTTTAGACATTTCTCACAGTTTTAGAACAAACTTCAGAAATATATTTTTATTTTCCCACTTTCTCTGTAACAAAATCAGAGAAGAAAACACACTTTTATGATTTCAGAGCACATCTTCCCTGTCTGATTGAAAACCCTAGTGAAAATTAGGCATCATTTTGGGAGCAGCAGTTGTAAATTTCTGATGCTTAACTATTTAAACCGTGGTAAAAGAAAACAGAAGTTCACTTTATAGCAATCCATTTTGTGCTCTAAAAAATTTCTGGTAAAAATTTCGGTGATGTCATTAAGTGCCATAATAGTAATATGTGGGAAATGTATTAGAATGCTTTTTCTAGGAAAATTTGAAGATCAAGAAAAGCACTGAACACATAGCAGTGTGTATTACCTCACTCAGTACGATCACTGATAGCCACTAACATTCTTACATTCACAAAAATGGTGTTAGCTTGTCAGTCTAGAAAAGTGATTAAATCTTTCTTTCCTTTTCCTGTTATTTTCGGAGTCGTATATTGTATACATCAGTGAGAAGAACTTCATAGCTTTATAAAAGCCTTAGTATATGCATTTATATTTATAATGTTAGAAACACAACATTCAAACCTGCAAGTTGTGAAGCATGAAAAGTCATGCTTAGAGAAGCTGAATTACTCCTTCCAAGAGGCAATAAAACTGAAACACATTCATTATAAAAGTAATAAAAACTTATAAGTCCCATTTTATTAAAACTACTATCCAGTTTCCTGATGGAGCGAGATTACTTGGAGGATAAACCAGAGACATTTTATGCCTTTCAATGGAGTTTGTCTAAAGTGAGGTATCCTGAAATGAGATTTAAGGTTTCAATGTGAATTATAATGGATGGGGTTTTATGTTGTAAGTAATATGAGCACCATACTTTTCGTAATGTTTTGCCTCTGTTTCTGTTGCCACAATTATTTTTGTCTCTTGATTAATGAGTGAGAAAGCACTCATTTTGTAATAGATTATCACTTTGTTTACTAAGTCTCTGGGCCATATAATGCAGTTCATATTTGATATCCATGTTGCTTCGTAATCTATGCTAGGTATTTCCTTGTTTATGATTTATCAGTCTTTCAAGAATTGTCAACAAGGCTAGTTCAAGTTTAACTTAAGGGATTTCAATAGTAATAAAATTTGTAGTTACCAAATGTTTTTACTGAAACAATACATACATAACAGATAAATATTAGGTCAAATTGAAAAGTACAGAAACTGATTGTGAATGTGAAAATAAGTTGTATATATTGAATCCGTGGAAGTAGTTTTTTCCCCATTTTTAATGAAGTACAATATAAGCACAATAATTAAAGCACAGCAATGGTGTCTCTAGTCATTAATATGACTAGCTGAACTATTTTGAGTATCCACGTATCTTGACTGAGTTATAATTAAGTTATAATGACAGACAAAGATAGAAAATAGCATGGTAATGGAGAGGAGGAGACTGATTTAGAGGGAATGAATAACGAAAAGGACTCGGCCACTGTGTGCAAACACTCCTCCATATTGTTATGGGAGTTAGAAGAATGAGATCCAGAGGACATGTTGTTTTTCCTTGGTTTGAAAGAGAAAATCACAGAAGGTTAAGATCAAAAGTATGAAAGTTCTGTTCCACATCAGTGATAGGACACCTACTGCTTAAGTAGTCAGAACGCTTCTCTTTAAGTCATTGTAGTAATGTCCTTGAAAACTGCACGTTTTAAAATGTTTCGATGTTTTCAATATGAAATGACCAAAGGAAAAAGATATTTAAGAAAAAATGCAAAATTATTTTTGATGTGCTTGTCTAACATCTATCATGAAAAGCACAAAGAGTCCAATTTTCCCTGTTATTGAAACTGCATCACCAGTGGTGGTGCATTGAGACCTTATTCTCTGGTTTTTAGAGCTTATGACATAGAGCAATAAGAGTCTTTAAAATAATGTGCTTATCTATAAAGAGCAATATAGTAATAAAATGCCAAAGAAAATGGCGTGTCACAAAAATACAGCAATTACACAGAAACTGGATGCTTATGCTATTAGAGTATATTGAATTGTTTTGCTGTCCGTGATGAAATTTAGCTCCTAACTAGATATGTTCTACGTGCTGTTTATAATGAAACTGCTTTTCTTTCAAAACACAGAACTGTAAGTTATAATTGAATAAGAGATTAAATTATGTAAAGGTGCATTTTTTTTTTTTGTGATTGAAGGTCAAGAAAATGTGATAAATCTGGTAAATTCTTGAGATTTTAGAAACTCTCTGCTGTCTTGTAACGTTTATAGAAACTTGATGTTGTCATGGAATTAGTCTTTGGAATCAGCTAGTTTTCTGTAAGCGACATTTGTCTGAGATGAGCAGTAGCATCCATCATATGAAATACAGACAAGATTCCAAGATGTATTACATACTCCATATGTAATAATGGTATTTCAGTTCCTCCTGTTTTCATCACTTAGAATCATAGTAAATAAGCTCAAACAGAAAGCTGTAGTGGAATTCTTTGATATGTGCATCGTGGGGAAATAGTAAGAACAAAGCTTTGAAATATTTACCCAGAACAAAAATATGCTGACATGACAAATATCAGATACTGAATTAGTATAACAATTACTGGCCAAACATTTTGCTTATGCATAATAAGCAGTGTTTCAGGAGATGGCTGACGTTTTTGCAAACATCTGCAGTACAGAAGTTTGACAAGTGCAGTGTCTGTAAAATAAGCACAATTTTTTTGGACATATTTGTACAAATGTAAATTACTGGAGTGTGCTCTTTAGTGAGGAATTTACGGCTCTATGCAGTGAAAGAACTGTTTATTCATCAAAAAAACTATTGGCATGGAGTATCTGTAGGCTCTTGGGACTTGCCATGTAACCTTTGTGTCTACAGATGTGAAGCTATTGTCTAATAGCTAAGAGAAGATTAAAAAAATACGATTTATATGAACATATAATTTCAGACTACAATCACTTGGTTCCTTTCTCATTCTGTGCTCATTTTAGTAGAGTAATCAAAATGGGTACATTTTTATAGGTCTAGATTAAAGTTCTTTTCATCTTGAATATTCTTCTGTTTTTCAATTAAAACAAATTATTAAATGTTAGAAATGTCTTTTCAGTAGTTTTTTTTTTTTTTTAATTCTGATGGCGGTTGGGAAATTGATCTTGAGGGGTATTTTTATTGGTTATTATCTGTGCTGTGGATCTACAGGTATATTTTATGCTGGGAAAGACATTTGTGTAGTCAGCTGATCAATACAAAATGCAAGGAAGGATTGTTATTGTAGTTGGCATTTTAAGGGATTTTCTTGGTATTCTAACAATTGGTATAAAATAGTGCTAAATCCTTGCAATGGGCATAAAATGCTAACATGAAGAATTTGACTTGTAAATGCTTTTCCATCCACTTAAATTTGGAGGCTTTTTCATTCAGCAGACTGCTTACCTTCTTTATTATACATTTTATTTTGCTTTCTTTCTCTTCTCATTTCCACACTGGTATCTTCTACTTTTTCCACTGCAGACTAAGTGGAAGACCTTTGTCTTTGTTAGACACAGGTGGCACACAGAAGCCAGGTTATCATAACCTGAAAGATTATGACATATCACTTTGTTCCCCATTTCCCCACATTATCCTTCCCACTGCATTGTGCTCAGTTCTTTCCTCTGATGTCCACCTCCCTGTTTTCTGCAGGTTGCCATTGCTTTATTGCCCCATAGAACTTGTTGTAACACTTTGTGTAATGCCTACTGCCGTGTTGAGAATTCCTGCCTTGGCATGTGGAGGAGAAGGAGCTATGCTATGACTCCTCTGGCCACAGCACAAGCTGTGTGTAACACAGAATAATTATGGTCACTCTGTAGTCTTTTCCTATGAGTGTCATTAATTTAAGTGTCTCCCTTTGCTGATTTTCCTTACATCTGCAAAGACTCAGTACTGTGAATCTTAATAAACACTTCACACTCCTGCTAAATTAGATGAAAATTGTTCAGCAAATTAAAATTTTTGAAGAGGTGAATCTGTGGAGATAGTGAAATCCTATCCAAGTTAATTCCTTTTTTAATTGACGAAGGAAATCGAAGATATATGACTTTCATCTCAGTGATCTGAAAAATGTTCAAAGATAGAAAAGTTTTCTAGGGCTATTTCAATACACAGCTACCATCTTGTGCTCTTCCTTAAACATCTATTTTCAGCTATTATCAGATACTGCTTTAGGTGAATGATCCTTACTTCCTTAAACTATACTACAATGACATTAAGTCAAGAGACTTTTTTTGTTACAAGCTGGTGAAGAGATTGGTGCACAGGTAGGAAAAATGATATAATTGTGTAGTAACTTACGTTGTTAGAGAAGGGCCCCAGATCAGCAGGTTTTAAGAACTATTAGGGAAAAGACAGAAACAGAACAGGATGAGTGGATTGTACATAAACTGTTACCCAAAACCCACAAATAAATACGTGAGTAGACTCTCAGATTGACTCCAAAACTAGGAGGTCTGGTCATCTGACTTGAGAGCCTTCAAAAATGTTTTGTTGTTTCAGTTTCTTTAAAATATTTGAAGAAATACTGTCAGTATGAGTGTTCAAGCAGGTGCTTTTGACTTTGGAGCACTTTGTGAGCAATAAGCACGACTGACAAAACTACTGTGCAAGAGGCAAATTATTTCCTTTTCTAGCACTTTCTATCATTAATGGAGATATTGTGAATAATGTCATAGATTTTCTACGTTTCTAACTTGTGGGGTAGGTTTTTCTGTTACGGGAATATTTTTTTAGAGCTTTTCTGATCATTGCATTTCTCTGTAATTTCACATACTGGCAAAAACATGCTATGGGTTCAGTCTCTTTAATTTTATTTTCTTCTGACGTTGCTCTCTCTTGGGATTCACATGTAGGCATATTCTTAGATTTCTTTTGTGCCTAAAAATAGTAATACTGCCTGTTCTTAACCTATTTCCCCACATTATGCCCTTGATTCAGATTCACTTTGAAGATTCCTTGAGTGTCTAAATTCTTCCTCTAGAGCTAGAAACTTGACCTGCACTCATACTTTGTTCTAGTTATTGAATGAGCACCAAATATAGCTCACTCTATATATGTTTGTAATTTTAGAAGATTGGGTATTTTTGAGTGATATGTGCAGGCTATTGTTTGCTCTTGTCTTTAGCTTTCAGTAGACATTCATGTTCTCCATCTGATATCTTGTCTAGAAAAAGTAGTCATATTCTTAAGAATAAAAACTTTTTCATAATTTCTCATTTGAATATAATAGAAACTTAGATAACTGTGTATTTTCTTGGTTTTGTCATTCAGCATTGATCCATTAAATCATATATAGGCATAATCCCTACTGGGCAAATTTTGCAAGAGGAGGAGATGTAAATTGAAATTCATTCTGCTATGTAAGTATTAGTTATAAAAATATAAAAAGACTCTTTTCTCATTTACCTGGAGATTTTTGTGCAAATGTTATAGATCTATAAAATTATCATTTTTCTAAATCTCTGTATAGAGCACATCTCCATTAATTGTGTGAATCTATACATTGTAAATCTACAAAACTTATTAAAATATAATCTTGAAATGTTGAAGAAAAGATATTTGATAGGAGAAGTCTAGCAAGCTCTCATGGTTGCTTAAGAAGGCCAGAGCTTTGCAGACAAGTTGCCTTGACCTCCTTTTTGTGGGATTATGCTGAAAAAAGTAAAACAAACAAACAAAAAAACCCACCAACAACAAACTCTTAACAGTTTATACTGGAGAATTATTTTTAAATAGAGAGGAAAGCAATTAAACCCAAAACAGAAAAAAAAAATCAGTGTGGCGAGCCTAGGCAAAATAAAATAAAGTCTCAGTATTATTCTTTCCATGTACTACTGTAGTCCTTGCAAGCTGGTTTTCCATTCATCCCATGCTTGGTTTGAGGAGCTACATAACTTTCTGGGAAGAAAAATTTGAATTATTACCTCTGATCCTTGCTAATTTTCTTACTCCCCTGATGCCTGATTGCATGTGCACTGATGATATTGGCAATCCCTTCTCTTCCATTCCTTGCTGCCTTTGGGATTTTCTATCCTCTGATGCTAAGTTGATCACTGAAGACAGTAATGGAGGGGTAATTTATGGATGAGAGATGATATTTTTTCAAAGTTAATATTGTTTAATTTTGTATTTAGGAGTCTCACCCCTCTGCCCATTAATTTTAATAATAATCAGGATCTCTTGCAATGGTCATGGAAACATTATACAGAGGAATAATATAGGATCTAGAACATTTAAGATATAACTAGCAAAAGTATAAACACTAATTCAACTGGAAGAGGTTCTTGTGGTCAATATACCACTTGCCCACTAGACGGACACAGGAATGGCCTTTCTGCTTATGTCAGAAAGCAGTTGGTGAATTACAAGAGGAGTTAATACTTAACTCACAAATATTCATCTCCTGACTCATGGGGCTAGCTTCAAACAGTACCCAAATGCTTGCATAGGGTGCTGTTGTTGTCAGCTGCTGAGGCTTCTGATTCCTCCCAGGCTTTACAGGCTGCTGGGGAAAGGAGGCAGATGATCTCTGACCTGGTCCTGATTTCTCTGGATGATCTGTGTGTCCCTTTCAGGGCTTCTAATCATGGCAAGTGTAGGCAGGATGTCTTGCAACATGCAGTCTTAGCGCAGTGTCATGCTGGCTAGGCAGGCTGATAATGTGGAGGCGTTTGGAGCCTGCTTCTGGTGAACTTGAAGCAGGCAGTTTCCAGGCAAACTCAGAGTATTAGGGTGTGTTACGTTGTGACAGAACTAGTTTATAGCTTAGCATAGCATAATGGTGCAGAAGGCAATGGCAGAGTCGCTGCTGGAAGCAGAGAGCAGTAGCAGCAGGCAGGCAAGCACGAATACAACAGCAGAGCATGTTACGTTACCTGCTTATCTCTTTTTATCAATACAGACAAGACTGGGCCTTTTGACACTGAATAGCCCATCAGAATGGCAGTTAGCCAAGCTTGGCATGTTAGGTGAAACCATAGGCTTACTTTTCCCAAGTTTGGGAAAAAACATAGGCCTTGCATGAGACAGGCACAAGCCAAGTGTATGTGCGTTGTTTACCACAGAAGGTCAACAAGAGCAAACAAGTCTGGGCAAGCCAGACTTAGTGGCTCCAGATTCTTTGTCTTCCTTCATGTGGTTGCTTCTCTCCACAACAGAAGGAGGGAGAGCAGAAGAGCATGTCTGGGCAAGCCAGGACATGTTCAGGCCTGTTTAGGCCTACCATGACAAGACACCTTCTTCTCCTGGTTCCAGATTGTGTAACTTGATTCACTCTACTTGAACAGACAGAGTAGGCAATTGAGAACAGGCAATGAAGTAGGTCATGCCCATAACAGAAGCCATAATTTAGGCATTTATAAACTTTATATTATACACCTGTGAATGTAGTGAGATTAAACATATATTGCTATCAATGGTCCTTTTAATACTTAAGTCCCAAGGACTTCATCTTATCATGTCTGCTTGAAATACAAGAAATATAGTTCCCTAGCCAGCATTCATATGCCTTAAATGGAAGGTGCTGATTCTAGTGCCAGTGTTTATTTTGACAAATTAGCAATAAATAAATTCAGATAAATACAGCAGGTAGTTAATGGAGGTAAAAAAAAAGACTATCACAGACCTCACTGAAAGCTGATGTATACAAATGTCCACTAAATAAAACATAATGATTCATGTATATAAATTGACATATTGAGGTTAATCTACCATGTGCAACATTTAGGTAGAGAAAAACAACCTTTGATGTTCAAATATAATTCTTTGAACAATGTTAGAATAGATGAAGAGGACCATCACTTTTGGTGTCACAATATGTGGAACGTTTATTGACTGCTACAAGGGAAAAAAGGTCTATTACTAACAGAATGCCCCATCTATTTGTGCCATATTGCTAGCAATCTATTAGAACCAAACATAAGTAAAAAATCAAATATGCCTGATACTGCATTTTTGAAGCTCACATTTATTTTTTAATCTCAGTTATTTTTATTTTTTTCAAGTATATGTGGGTTTTAAGGAATAAGGACTTTCTTTGACAAAATGAAAACATAAACAATATTTAAAACCAAAACAAAGTCCCATCAGTCTACTCAAAATCATAGAATCCTAGAATCAACCAGGTTGGAAGAGACCTCCAAGGTCATCCAGTCCAACCTGTCACCCAGCCCTATCTAGTCAACTAGACCATGGCACTAAGTGCCTCATCCAGTCTTTTCTTGAACACCTCCAAGGATGGTGACTCCACCACTTCCCTGGACAGCCTATTCCAATGGCAAATCACTCTCTGGCAAGAAATTCCTCCTAACATCCAGCCTAGACTTCCCCTGGCACAACTTGAGACTGTGTCCCTTGTTCTATTGCTGGCTGCCTGGGAGAAGAGACGACCCCCCACCTGACTACAACCTCCCTTCAGGTGGTTGTAGACAGCAATAAGGTCACTCCTGAGCCTCTTCTCCAGGCTAAACAACCCCGGCTCTGTCAGCCTCTCCTCACAGGGTTTGTGTAAAAAAATAAAACATTTGGAATAAGAATCATGTGTCTTCGTGAGCTACAGGTTGCTTTGGTATTGTTTCATTTAATATTTCCTATTTAATTTAATAATATCCACCCTCCATTAATTTTGGTGACCCTTTCTGTACCTCTTCAGACTTTAGGTCTGTGAAACATCCTGTGGCAATGAACTTCTTATGATAATAACGATTGTACCATTGATGTTGACAGTAATTCAGAGTTGTTTTGAAATTTGAGTTTGTGGCAGACATATCTAAATTTAAATATGTTGAGACAATTTCCTTTGACTTTACTGTGCTCCAGATCAGGATGTTTTGAACTTTATTTATTGGTTTAGTCAAATGTCTATGCAGCAGAGTGAAAAAGCATTAAGAAAAACTCTGAAAATAGCTGTGTTCTTTTTAGTGCGTATTAGTGCAATCTTACTTGTCCTTAATGTTGAGCTAATTTCCTGTCTGGCAGGCACTAGCAGTATTTCACTTTTTCATTAAAAACTGAGAGAGGGAGAAAGAGGAAAAAAATGAAAGTGAGGGAGTTATAGTAGATGATGTAGATTACGATAGTAATTGACACAGTGGTTTAACATGCCACTGGGATAGCATATAAAGCCTTCTGCCTTTTAAAACTGTGGTTCAGCTACTGCTGTTCAGGAACATGAACAGTGATGGAATTTACTTTTGTCTAAATTATTTGATGGAATCTAGATGAGAGAAAATGATATTTCAGTTATATGAACGACTCACTGAAGCTACCAAATATGAGAATGTGGTTTTGTAAGAGTGTAAGGCTCCTTGCTGGTGATAGTCCAGTCTAAAACTGGAAGCAAAGGAAATTGTAGTTCTGGATGTAAGTGATTGCTGTTATATTTAAGAATGAAAACATTTTATACAGCCACAGTGATTTTTTTTTTTTTCCTTCTGCGAAAGTGAAATGCACTCAGGAAGTGTATTTCGTTGTGTAAGTAAGAGTAGTAGCAGCCAAACACCGTTGGGTTTGGGCTGGCTGCCCTCTTCTTTCACATTCCGCTTAGTACTCTCTTTCAGATGCCTCAGTTCACATCAAATGCTGACTGAGATTTTGCAGCACACTAAGACATCAAGAAGCTAACCTGATCACCCAAAATACTTCAGTAATTTAGCGTGCTGAAATTGCTCACTGATGAGCATCAAAGCCAGAACAAGGGCAAGTAATGTCCTGAACTAACCTCTAGCAAAGCTTTGAAGGATATCACTGATGTGTATTTGATACTAAGTTTGACTTAGAATTGCAGGCCAAATTACTTGCTTGGGCTTCTCCAACAGGTAATACTGTTGAAAAAAGGTATTTTTACCAGGCAACAGATAGCACCCTAGCAAAAAGGATTTCACTGACACAGAATATCCTGCCTGAATCAGTTATTAGCAATGAGAACAGTGGTGGTGTGCTGGTTCAAGTTTAAGCTTTCTGGATGTCAAAGTTTAACAGAACAATGCAATAATAGGATGCCTTCCTCTCTCATCCCTTTGGAAAGAGAAAGATATTAGATGTAGAGAGTGAAAAGGGGTAAAACACACAAAGAACAGTCTTGTTTCAATTAGGAAGTGAAAAGAAAAACTTTAACAATAAATAAAAGTTATTTAAGGTAAGGGAAGTTACAAAGAAGATATAGGGAAGGGAAAACAAGGTACAAAACATATATATAGAACCAGATTGATGGCAGTGGATGGAGATAGATTCAGAAGGAGGTTGTCCCGCCATGTGGCAAAAGCAGGAACAGCAAGAACCAGGGTGCTGTGGGAAGGCTGGGAGGGCAGAGAGAGAAAAACGGGAAGTTCCTCTGTTTTAATAGGGAGTCTAGACAGGAAGTGGGAGAGGGCTAACCACTACACCTATGGTCAGGTTCAGACCCCCCACAGGAGAGTTAACCCTTTACAAGTGGGATATTTGAGGTAATTTACATCAGGAGCAGAAATGCAGCTGAGAGAGGATGACCTAAAGCAAGTTTCTAACACAGGTCATTGTTCATTTTGTGGCAGCGATGAGTCTTATTTAAAATAAAATGCATCTCATTGCTGGATATCTGTACCAATTATGCAGAAACTTGCCAGTTATTGGATCAGAGACTTCAATTTGAACCTAGACCAAAGTGTATGATAGCTGTCAGGCATGTTATTGTTTCATATTGCTGTCACTAAATATAGCAACTAATACCCAAAGCTCATTTTTGGCAGAATGAGCTAATATTCTTTCACTTTAAAATTTGTCAAGTATCAGGGACTGACAGACCGCACTTGTTTTTAACCCAGGCAGTTGGCAGTGTAAAAATGGCATAGAAATGCAGGTCGTCCTCCCAAAAGCTTGATACCCTTCACAGGTTGGTGAAGCTGTCTTTGGCTGAAATCCACTGCCTGGTTTGGAAACTTGCTGATATGTGGTACTGGTTAGTAACAATTGCCTCATGTTGGCAATGTTACCTAGAGCTTTTGTGGCATCCACACAGCAAATACAATTTCCCCCTCTCTTTGATTTAATTAAATGTCATTAAAAACAAACCACTACTTAAAAATAAACTGTGTACCATTTATATGACTGTTCTTCATGTAAGATTACTGTCAGAGAGATTGATCATAAACCCATCCTGTTTTAAGTACCTAAGTATGTTGAATCCAGACAGTTTTAGCCAATTAGTATTTTCTATAATTATGTTTTCTTCCATCAGGAGAAGCATATGTTTAGAGATTGTTTTGTAGTCTTCAAAATGGCATGTTCTCCAAGTGCTTCTGGACTCCATACTTGATTGTTGAATCGTTTGTGCTTTACAGTAACTTTTCTGATGTTAATCCCTTTTATGGCTAGTGGTTCCATCTCAGTAAATGATGATGGTATTTGCACGATTCTTATTTTGCTTCCAGTTACTAAATTCAAGGAGTACAGATTTGAAAAGGTGAGTTATAGGTGATTACTTTTATGTATTAATGGTGCCTATGGAGGGTCTCATTAACACTCACAGCATGGAAAATTCCTGCAGCTACCCTACAGAGCACCGGAAAACATGACTGCTGAGCAGGCTTTTATTGTTTATGCTTCATTTTTCTAATTTATCCTTTAAAAGGATATTTTTGCCACCTCCATATGACAAATAAGATACCATATGGGAAAAACAAACAAACATACAACAGACCTGGACAAAGGCAGAAGGAATAGTTCTTTTAATTTATTACAGATATATTTTTTTTCCTAATGAGGATTTAATTTTAATTGTCTTCTTACGGATGTTTAATTTCCAAGATGGCATTTGGTAGATTATTAGAGCAGAAATCAGTGATAAAACATCATGTTGGAGTGATTACGTTTAGAAAACTGATCATCTTTGTGGCTCTCCTCTGGACCCATTCCAGCAGGTCTGTGTCCCTCTTGTATTGGGGGTTTAACAGCTGGACACAGTACACCAAGTGAGGTCTGAGCAGAGTGGCAGAATCATCTCTCTCCCTCTGCTGGTCACACTTCTTTTGATGCAGCCAGGATGTAATTTGCCTTCTGGGCTGCAAGTATGCACTGGTGGCTCGTGTCCAGCTTCTCAAATCCACCAATCCTTTTTTGCAGGGTTGCTCTCAATTGCATCATCCCCCAGCTTGTATTGGTATCAAGGATTACCCTGACCTAGGTGCAGGACCTTGCTCTTTGTCTTACTGAACCTTAGGATATTCTCAGCCTACTCCTCCACCCTGTCTAGGTCCCTTGGGATGGGATCTTGTCCTTCAGACTTATCGACTGCACCACTCAGCTTGGTATTATCTGCAGATTTGCTGGAAGTTCACTCAGTCTCACTGTCAATATCACTGGTGACATCGACAGTGAGATTGAGGGGACCACTTTTCAACCATCTCCATGTGGACATTGAGTTGTTGACCACTACCCTTTGTATGCAATCATTCAACCAATTCCTTATCCACTGGACAATCCACCTGACAAAGCCCTGTCTCTCCAACTTAGAGAGAAGGCTATTGTGGATGACTGTGTCAAAGGCTTTGCAGAAATTCAGACAGATGAAATCTGTTGGTCTTCCCTTGTCCTTCATCAGCATGGCTTCACTGTCTTGAATAGTTTCCCTGTTGGGTTGCAACATAACGTACACATATTTCAGACAACCTTGTATTTTAAAATGGTTTACTACTACAATATATTTGGACTTTTTTTTGGGTAGATTGTTGGGGGGATGTAGGGTGTGGTGGTGTTTGTGAGGGATGATAAGGGAAACAAGGAAGGGAGACAACTGCTATGTGCTTGGAGATGGTTGTATTTATTCTCCAGAAAGCTGGAGAGTCTTGCGTTGACTCCCTTTAGCATAAATCTGAGGTCTTAAGCAAGATGGTTGATTCCTTGCAATATTGAAGCTCATTCATGCTTTTTGTTTTTATTTTCATGTTAATGTTTTCTGTTTCAAATTCTAATGATGTTCACAAATACTCCTATCTCTCTCAAATGTGGCCTCTTTTCCTGCTTGTGAAACACACTAGTTATTTTATTGATTATTTTTCCTACACATGTTAAATAAAATAGCATAATCAAATTGTTTGTGACTGCTTCCCTGTGAAGACTGAGTGTCCAATGTTCAATATTTGTGTTGAGCTATGAAGTCACAATTTGCAGGTGTATTGTCACTAGATGAAGTTGTAGATACTTTATTGACTGAAAGCACATGTGTATCTGTAAATAATTATGTAAATACACTTACACATAATATTCTCACATGATTTTTTTATCTGATATTTAAAGCCAAATAACAAATTTAAAAGAGAAAATTCCTCAATTATAATGCATACAAGTGTTTGGAAACTAGAAGTTTTCCTCTCTTACTGATACTATTAAGACTTATATGAGGAGAACTTTGATTCTGCATATTCCCTTAGCACAAACTTTTGATATTCCTTCTTATATGTCTTGAATATCTTAATGGAGAGAGCACATTAGAGAAACATCTGCTAGAATTTTGCAATTTTGTAGCTTGTAACTGTGATATAATGAAGATGGGTCTCTGAACTTGACATTCTTTGGCAAATTAGAACATCTGCTGGCATCTGTTCAAGAAAAGTACAAACCTAAGTTCTTCTATGCACCAGTCACTGAAGGACTCAGACACATTTACCAAGTCCTTCATTCCTCTTTGTTCATATTAATTTACAGCTGTCAGCAGTCTGAGTGGATCATTATGCTTATGATAAGGATGGTTTTTGGGATACGGCAATTAAAAGATCTGCTTTTGGGACCTTGGAACCTGAAGAGACTGAGAAAGATGTGACACTCATCTTTCCTGTCACATTTCAGGACTTTTCAGGAACATTTTAAATATTCATTACTTTAGGAAATATACATTTTGATGCTTCTCATTTAGAGAAGACTTTTTTTTTTAAAGGGAAAATGCAGAAAGGAAATCTGAGGAGAAAAATGTAATCAGTTCCAAAACCTTTAAGATAGATTTTATGCGGTTGTGTTGTGTGTCGTGTGTCCCCCCCCAGTTTTACCTGAAGACCTTGACTTTTATCTCTTTATATCTCCCATTTTCTGATGTAAAACCAGTAAGCTCGTAAACCCCAAGGAAATATACACTAAAATGGCAATGGGTTCCTGCCACCTAGAATACATTTGTTTAATATATTTTTAATTGATTCTGCTATAGTTTTTCCTTTGTTGGTCTGAGACAATTGCCCTGTTACTTTGGTTCTTGTGGTATTACAACTTTTTTTGTATAATATACTAAAATATTTTTAACATCAATGATAAATGCTGAGAATAGTGCACATCAAAATGTTTTATTTCACTCAGCTCAAAGAGATGTTTACTGGTGTGAATTAAATGGGGATTTTATAGGTTTGTAATTATACAGTGATACAAAGTATCACTGAGTAGGATATTAGCCAAGTGTAGATAATGTGTGTCTTAAAAATGTTACAGTTTCCTTGATTTCATTAGTTTAGGTGTGCCACATCTTAGTGCTGCTCAGCAGTGTTGGAAAAATTGAATTTTGCCCCCTTGAGAGACAAGATAAAATTCCTTACTTTGCCTTCATTTAATGAATGGTACAATTTTGCTGAAGCAGAACAGCTGCTGTTTTCTAGGCTCCCTCCCCTACCTGTTGGCACAATGGCCTCTTTTAAGTGAAGTTGCTGCCCTAGCAATAAGCCAGCTGTGTTTGCCTGTATCCCAGCTTCTGCAAATGTCAGATGTTTGTACCCCATGCCTTCCAATAATGTAAAAAGGACACTAAGAGGTGCTTCACTCTGTCCCCGTGATCAATGGGAAACACAATGCCTGCTCACCATCTCTTTCTGTGGACTGTGGATAGAAAAAAGGAAAGCAACTACACAAGCATATGCCCCACAACCTGCCATATAGCCTCATCAGCACTGTGCCCTCCTTAGGGAGGGTGATACATCAGATCGGTTCTTCTCTTGCCTATTTCTTGCCTATACTAATCTGACAGCCCTGAGTAGTGACCTTTGATTATGGCTAAATATAACATATTTGGGTCAGACATATGTGAAAATGCAGCAGTTTATATATCTGTTTTAAAAATGAAGTGGATGTTTGGGGAATAAATGGGGAAAAAAACACACCATACCTATTTACAACACATACCAGCAGTCTAGCTGTATGAACACATTTGTTGCTGTATGACAGTTTTATACTGTGGGTTTTTTTTTTGGTTTGTACTACTACTAGAAAGAGCCAAAATTATAAATGATGAGCAAATTGTAGTATGATGCTTGACTAATACTGAGTCATCCAGATACTTAAATTGGCATGAAAACTTTATATCAATTTGCAATTTTTTCCCTTTTTTTTTTTTCTTTCTCTTTTCTTAAATTACCAACTTTTTTATACTGACTCATGTTCCTTTTTCCTTATTTTCTGTAATGATAGGTTTTGGAGGTATTTAAGTGCTAATGGTTGGAGGAGACCATTACTTTGGAGATAAAAGCAGGAAAATAATAACTTTCTGTTCAGCTCTGGTTTTCAGAAGGTAGTTTATCCTTGCTATCGTGACTCTTGTTTAACATTTATTAAAGAAAACATTCTCTGAAATAATTTGCATAGCTGTATATAAGGCAAATAAGAAAATATTTTGTTACCGCATCACCTTGGCAGTGTTAGTAGTTTTGCAGTTGTATAGGTTGTGTTTTCTGAAATAGCTGTATTTGCAAGATGGACTTGCTGGTGTGTAGAGGGAGGAAGAATTGCTGTTTCTCCTGTATCTCATATCTGCTTTGCATCACAAGGCTGGGAGAGAGTTCAGAGCTGCCTTCTCTCTGACACCACTATGACTATGTCTCTCTCTTGAAAGGGCTGCACTTCCTTCATCAATCCTTACATAGCAAATTTGGATGGCAATTCAAATAGCAGATGTAAAACAGCTGGAAATTCTGTGAATGCTAATTTAATTAATAGAAAAATAAAACCAGCAATCTAATTATAAGAAATTATCATCTGCCCTTTTTGAAAAGGATTTTAGGGAGTTTTCATGCTTTGGATTATCGGACTTTTCTCTTTATCAGGGATTAAACATCTGTGCAGCACATTTATGCAGACCTTTTTTTGGTTTCATTTTCTATTTGTAACAAGCAATAAATCAGAACTTCCTGTGCCTTTCTGATTAGAATACTGTATTCTCCAACATTCAATAATCACAAGAGTGATGAGGAACCATGAAATTATCATCCTGAAGGGTACAGGATACCCTTTATTTTCCCCTCCCAAATTGTTAGAATTAAAAAATAGAATGAATGACTTTTTTATTAAAGCTAAGATTAATGTTTAATTATATATAATGTATATTAAAAAAAAATTAATTTATCTTCTAAAAATTGGGTTGCACACAATAAAGTGAATATTGAGTTACCAGTTCTGTAAAGAGAGAGTTAACAGCTCTAAATGGACAGTTATGGGGTTTTTATATTAGCGTATCTGTAAAACATATGTATCTGATATTTTATTTTCTCATCCCACCAAAACTAGGGTGTACTGGAGGGCTGATGGATCAGCCTGTAGTACTAGTATTGGTAGCAATATCGTGCTGATGACTGTTATTCCAGCCTTGGAACAAAATTTCCTTTTGCTGAATTTTAAACAAAAGTAATTTATAAGGAAAGCTATAATGTCTGCTGTGAAGGAACTGGTCTCTTGGGTAGACTAAGGGGACTGACACCATTGCATGTTTAGATTTCTTTATTTAAATTTATTATTTGAATGATGTACTCCACAGATGTGAAACACATGTTGAAAATTAGTCTGCTTTTAGCTGAATAAACCAATCTCCAACTCCATTTTAGCTATGATAATATTTTTCTTGGATTTTTTTCTTTGAAACCAAACAAAAAATATTTTTCTTCCTAATAATGGACTCCAAAGATGTATTATGATTTTGTTCTTGACAATTTTATTTTAAAAACATTTATATTTATTTTATTTCAGATTGGAAAATGAAAACAGGTTACTGGAATTTCTTTTTTCCTGCCTGTGAAGATTGAATTTTTAGTGATTTTTTTTTTTCCCTTTTGTGCAAAGCATGGTCTGTAAACGCTTGAAGAATATTTAGTTTCAAACTGATTTCCTGGGATTCTGTTGAAAATATGGCAACTGTGAATCTTTATTGGCAGAGTATCTAGAATGATTTGCAAAATTAATAGTCTTAGGTTTTCCTGGATGTTGTTGTTCATGACTACCTAGACAATTGTCTGATACCTTAAGTCAGATTTCACTCTGATTGGACATTCTTCTCTTTATGATACCTAGATTTATATCAGAATCAATTTTGTAGTCTGTAATGCAAAAATAGTACATTTAATATATATTTTTTTACAAAATCTGAACTGTGTAATCTGAACTCCTATCTGTCTTCACATTAAGTATCAGAATACCCAGGCTACTAGAAAGTCTGTTTAGTTTCCTTCTTGGTGTAACTACAGAAAAAAACCTTAGTGAACAGAATTAGACTACACTATCCTACTGACAGCAGATGTTGCTGCATAGACATGCCTATGTGGTGACAGTTTTTTGAAGTCTTGCTAGCAAACTAATTGCTGTGAAGTCATAGCATGTGTAAGTCAAGTAGAATAAACTCTCTTACTGTGCTGCCATTATCCACTACCAGAAGGTTAGGCAGTTCATTTTTCAAATAATTTTTTAAAATACAAATTCAAATCTGTTTGGTGTAGGTTGAATGGGTTTAGAGCCTGAGGACTGTTTGGGCTGGAAAGGAAGAGGCTGGAGAGTGTGAAGAATTGTACAGGTTCGAGAAGAGAGATCCAACTTTTTTTTTTAATCTGAAGGGGGCTACAAGAAAGCTGGTGAGGGACTTGTTAAGGTGTCAGGTAGTGATAGGACTAGAGGGAATGGATCCAAGCTAGAGAAGTGGAGATTTAGATGAGACATCAGGAAGAATTTCTTCACCATAAGGGTAGTGAGACACTGGAACAGGTTGCCCAGATAGGTGGTGGAAGCCCCATGCCTGGAATTGAAGTCCAGGCTGGATGTGACTCTGGGCAATCTGATCTAGTGGTGGGGGATGTTGGAACTAGACGATTCTTGAGGTCATTTCCAGCCCTGACAAACCTGTGATTCTGTGAAATATTCCTGATGTTCTTACTGATGCCTTGTCTAGGAGGCATGACAAATGGGGAATGGTAGCCAAGGGGAAATGGACCTGTGTATGGAACTTGGACTATCCAACCAGGGAATTGTATGTATATTCTTCTAATATGAATTTTTCAGGGTGGAATTCATTGAAAATGTTGACCTAGTGGAAAAGTTTTTATTTTTATGCGGAAAGTAAAGATCTATAGAAGAGTGCGATATAACCACACTGTACCTATGATTACTCTTTCTAGCTGCTACATTTCCATCTGTGTGTCTCTCACATTTTCAGCCATGAAATAATTAAATATACTGCTTAAATAAAATAAATGCATAGAGAGAATCCTGAATAAAATCATGTGCTGTCCTCCTTATCAATGGTAAGACAAATTTCATGTTTTGTCTCAATCATATATGACTGACCCTGAATGTAGTGCAGTGAAACATACATCATCCATGTAGTGGATGAATTATTACTTAGTCATCTGCTTCCCACCATTAGTTTTGACTAGGTGGAACAAATGAGATTCCAAAGGTGGGAACCCAAAAGTGAAGGGATATGTTTCAAAAAGTTAATTTTTAAACATTCTTGAATATTTTTAGCAATGTACTTATGGACTACTTTGAATATGTTTTCTTTCTTTATCTAGATGATAGTTTTATAGGAATTATATAAATTCTGGGGTTTAATAATCATTTATTACTACTCATTAGGTTAGCAGTCAGTGATTAGGGTCTCTTAATTTTTTTTAACATCAGCTAACAGAAGAAAAATAACTATGTCTGAAATAGTTTAACAAGTGAATGAAACAATGTAGTAAGTAAATTGACTTCTTGGGACATTTCTGATTTGCAGCTGTATCTGCTAGATTCTGATGGTTATCCCACCTTCAGTAACAGAAATATTTTGATGCTATAAATACCAAAGGCTCCTGTTTTATTCAACCAGTGATATGTATTTTAACATATAAATTAACTAATGAAGTCCTCAGTTCAGATAGGAGTAGTAAATGCTTAAGAAAATTTGAGTGTCATGCTGGAATTGAAGGAAAATCCTCAAGCCCCTCAGTCCAAATCTCTGAAGCCTAATGCATGTATATACTACAAATGTCTGTGCTATTCTGACAGTTAGAAGGGATTTTAATGGTTTAAATGTTATACTTAGAGCTGTTATGGACTGAAGTATTTCAGTGATGCAGAACTAGAGATGTAGTATCATACTATGTTCAAGTTTTGAGCACAGATAACAAGGAAAGCTTGTCAGTATCTAATGACTGTCTATTCTCTGTGCTACACCTCTGCCTCCATCTGTTTGATAGAAAGATTAGGTACTTTTGTATATTTTCACTGAAGGCAGTTTTATTTGCATTGTCTCCTCACTAATAGTGCTGCTCATTCTAATTTTATGCGGGCTAAAATCTACATGGTAGTTCCATTTTAGAAATGCTCTGTCCGAGCCAGCGATGCTCTCGCAGTGGTAGTGGCAACTTTTGTAAAATATCTTAATGTCTTCAGGCCAAAACTATTCTTTAGGCAACGTGATATCATTATTCTGTTGTTTGCTGCCACGACTTTTCCCCATGTTTTCACAAAACAAACAATCCATCAACTGTGAGAGGAAATGGTTGCATTTTTTAATTAAAGAAAATAAAAGTGAGGAAGAGAATGGCATCCTATTGTCAGATCTCACATCGGTGCCCATCACATATGATAGGATTTGTTATGATATTCAGTGAACTTCTGGTCAACAAATTTAGTTACAGATATTCTGAAAAGAGAGCTTGAAGTCCCACAATTATCTTTCGAGTCCATGGCAGGCATTTTTTTACCTGCAGGCTGCTTACTCATGTGAAAGGAAGCACATTTTACATTTAAAAGCATTCCAGTTTTTGCTTGGATTAAGTTTCTCTTGCAGCTGGCAAAGTCAGGATGACCTCAAGGCTTTACAAATAAATATCTGTGCTGTTTTCATGTTACTCAATGTGGAAATTGTTAAACATAAAAACGTTCTTTTTAAAGATAAACCACTATATATGCCCCACAATGAAAACAATCACAGATTGAACATAACAAATCCTGTATGCCAACTTTATAATTTCGTGTAGCAAACTTAGTTTTAAAAAAAGTAGCGTTTATGGTATGAAATGTGACTACAACTCTCCAACTTTTAACTCATCTTAATCTCTGTAATTTTTCTGAGCAGCAGCTGCAAGTAAAAGCACTTGAGTAATGTGCTTATTCTCTTATATTACTATGTGGCCAACGTTTTGAGTTAAAGAATTAATTTGGCCTTAAAGATAAAATTTAACTGTTTAACTGGCAGTGAGCAGTGCATATGTAGTGAAGTTTATCTTTTACTGTGTCTACTTACCAAAAACAAATTTGAGATTTTTCTTTCATTTGATTGAGATTGGAGGACATACCTAAAAATGCATTTCATACAAAGAGACTGTTTTAATCTATAGAATGTGAAGCCAAATGTTCATACAGTTCTTCCAAAAAAGAAAGATGTGTGGTGTAGGATTTTCTTCATATTTTCAATAAATTTCTTTGTAGTATCATTATGAATTATTTTGTATATTATAGAAGCACTGATGTAATTGTGTATTATAAAATGTAGTGTTTGGTTTGAACATTTCGACTGCATTGGCTTTGGGTTAATTAACCATCAGTCTTCCCATCTATTATCTAAATTTTGTTTGAAAATACCAGGTTGTGGTTTGATTTAAGGTGTATAGTAATTCTAAACTTGCATTTTAGAAAAATGAGCTGCATGGTAAATTCATTACTTCTGATATTGATTAAGTGAGTGTGTTTGTTAGAAAGCTGCTTTTCCTCTAAATTCTATTGATTTAGACAGCATAGACTAGGTAGTGGTAGTGTACTTCATTTACTGTTGCAGCTTGTGAAGATTCTTACCTATTATGTTCTATTAAATTTTATTTTGCTTACTATCCTTATTTAGAGAATATGTGGTTATTTTTCACACAAGTGCTGATCATATTCCTTCCTGTTCCTGTTGTGTTGGCAGCTTTTTAAAGTGACTGAGATTCTTTAGGTTCATATAGCTTTTCAAAAATAATTTCTAAATATACCACTATCATAAAAAATGTATTTCAGCTAATGGTCTGAGTACATTATGCAGTGCCTGTGCTAACATGACTGTGTTATCTTGGCAACGAAGCTTGCCCATTTAGAGCTACTTTAAGCGTCTCTGTGATGCACTGACAGCAGAAAATCACTCGCCAAAAAATCATGATACGGGTTTTGCCTGTGCTTATTAAGTATGTACCAAAAAAGACTACATGTCTGCAAAAATGAGTTAATTCTCCTTAGTTATTGGTATGATTTTTCAGTGAGGACTTCATAGATTTCTGAGGCTATCCAAGTTCTAACAAAATGGTCTGCCTCATTACAGCTTCTAACTTCTGTTCATGGATTAATATTTATGGCACTTCCCCCCCCCCCCTTTTTTTTTTTTTCCCTTGATGCAGCAACAACAGATACAGGAATATAAATAAAAGAAAGTTCTCTCTGAACTTTAAAAAAGAGTCAGGAAAACTCAGGCAAATAAAGTGATTGGTGTTATTGAATCAATTAGAGGAGTTAACAAATAATAGATATCTCAATGCCTAAATGATGAATAAGAAAATAGTATCTGGTTTGGTTCAAGATGAACACCTGTTTGCTCTTTGCATATGAACTTTTTATTAAGCTTCACTGTGGCTAGGGAAGATCTACTTCATGTCCAGGATTAAGAGCAAAGCTTTTGTCGTTCATGTAAAGTCACAAATTAATACAAGCATGTCCCTATATTTGAGAAGTAAAAGCAACATAGATGATCTGAGGGGACTTTGTGCCCTTACTCAGAGGTGCAAAGGTTAGAGTAGAGCTAGCATCCAGCTCACATACAGCCAGTGATGAACCAAGGACCAAAAAAGCAAAAGCTGATGAAACCAGAGACGGGGCTAGGAACAAGCAATAGTAGGTATTCAAAGAGTCCCTTGTAAGAGAGCTGGGGACCTCTGCCTCCAGGCATCACTAGGGCAGGGACACAAGACCTAGACATTTATCAAGAAAAATCAAGCACAGGGTACCGCTATCATATGATGGTTGTGTTTGCTATGTGCATATTAAGAGAGACATGCCAGGTTGTTTTTTTTCATTACGAGGCATAGATCAAGTTTTTTAACAGAATTCCAATAAAACTGGCATATGTCAGGTACCAAATTCTATGCTGTGGTTCAACAATTTGGTAGCAATTCTGAGGCTTCTACAACACAGATTTTGATAGTATCTGGTGCATATTGGTCTTTTTAATGCAAATTATAATGAAAGTTTTTAGGAACAGTTCAGTTGAAAAAGGTGTTATTAGTAGCAGCAGGCTTTAAGTACTCAGGGTTTTGTAAAAAGGGATTTTTTTAAGGAGTCCTGTTGATTTTGTTTATGTATGTAGACTGGATTAATACAAGAATTTGCTTGAATAGAATCAGTGACAAGTCATGAGTTCCTTCTGCTAATCTTCCTTAAGAAAAGCCCAAATAGCAGAAGGAGGTTGTTTGTAAAACTAGAAGTGTAAGTTGCTGTCTTGCCTGTTCAAGCCCAAACATACATTCCTCAGAGATTGTAAATAATGCTGATAGATTTGTCTGATGGTATTTTCAGTCAAGAATTGGCAGGATAAGTAGACAAATTGAAAATCTTTTTGTCAAGGTTATAGTAATGTTACACAATTTCTTTGCTTGACAGTTTTCTTGCATTTCTGGAGAAATTAATACATACAGAGTATCATGTTATGATATGAAAAAAACCACGCACACACACAAAAAAGTTAGAAGGTACAAAGATTATCTAGGGCTTCATTGCTGCTACTTTGTACTGAAAATAATGAGAAATCCCTGGTGTTGCTGGCATTGCTTAAATCTTGTTACCTTTGGCAGTATGATCTTTCTGCTTATGCACTTCCTTTCCTTATGTGCAAACCCATTTTTCTTTTTATTTTACCTGCAAACATTGTTTGGAGATTATTGCTGCTCTTCTATTACCATAATACTTAAAATGTTACAGATGATGAACAAACAGGGACAGAGAAACTTTGCAAGTCCTTTGCTTTCTGAATGACTTTCTTTTGTGAGGATATAGTTTCAGTAGCATACATTTTAGCACACATTTTTTCCACTAAATCTGTAAAGTTCACAGAGTAAATGTTTTTATTTTGCTCTCTTTTCATATTCTTTAGCTCAGAGGTGTTCCACTTTGAAACTAGTAACTAAAGAAATTTTAACATACACATATAGCCATTATTTTTTCTTGTGGATCTGCTTGCTTGCATTCACTAATGCATTTCCACTCTTAAGAAGTCCATTGTATGGTAATTGTTCATGTTTAGTGTGGCTGTATTATTGCTAAACACTTGATAGCTTGGATATTGGAAAAAAAAAATCTTCATGGAAAGGGTTATCAAGCATTGGTACAGGCTGCCCAGAAAAGTGCAGTCACCATCCCTGCAGGTATTTAAAAGATGTATGGATGCTTAGGGACATGGTTTAGTGGTTGTGGCTTAGCAGCAGTGGTGAAACTGTGAGCTCTAGGCAAGCAGTTGGGCTTGAAGATCTCAAAGGTCTGTTCCAACCTCAACATTTATATTGCTCTATGGCATTAAAACATTCATTAGTAGACAGTTACTCTCCTAGTATATGAAAATAAAACAACCTATACTCATTGATGCCTTTAATTTCTTCTTTAATGATGTGAAGGTTTACACTATAGTGACCTAAAAAACTGACTTCCACCCAAATGTCCTGTCTGCAGTTGCTACTGGACTGTTGGCCTAGCAACATACTTAATGGACCCATAGGGAATTTGAACTTACAGCTAGGTGAGTGCAGAATGCTTAAAAGGAAGACCAACAGTTCAGACAGAGAAAACACGAAGAGAGGAAAGCATCTTCTGTCACAGAATGTAGAAACACTATGGGTTTTGCACATAGAAATGGCTTCTACTGACTTTGCACTTGCTTTTGGGATATATATATATATTTTTTTACTATAAAGGTAAGGACATAATCTTCTGTTGATTTCTATCTTAAAAGTCCTTTTTTTTTTTCTTCAAACCACAGTAGCAAATGTTGTTTGGAGGTCATTTGTGTTAGTTTTTCTTACTAACAACTACATAGATACGTTTAAATGAAATGCAGCCCTTTGTTTTATTATGGCCTTTTGACTCCATTATAACATTGAAACAGAAGTTCCTCCATATTTTAATTAAATTAAACTGTTTGAACTGTATGCTCTAGTTCAACAGTAAGTTGAGCTCAGGGAATGAAGTTGTGTGATTTACAGCAGGTTAGACTAGATTGTGTAAGTAAATTAATGTCACTTTGAAATTTTATTGGTACTGTTGTTAGATAATCACTAAGCTCATTCCATGCACAAATGGCTCAGGACTACAGGGCAATATTATCTCCTATGCACTGCAGAAAAATGCATCTACCTCAAAATCTGAAAATTTGCTGCTTTAATTTGGAATGCAGTCCAAAGGCAAAATGTCTGTCCCTCATTATCTTACAGCATCCTCACTGTGAGTTGTGTTCACATTACTCTGTAATGCCTTGATTTCCTTTAGATTTCTTTAACAGTTATTAGAAATCTGGAAGTTATGTCCTACATTTAACTTGGTTTTATTTCCACTTCTCCCAAAACATTTCCATCTTTCTCTACTGCCTCATCTTCACTCATGGAGTGAGAACAGGCTACATAAACATTAAGATGGTTTTAGGGTTTTAATTACTACTATCTGAAAAGGGTTACCGTAATTCATTTAAAAAAAACCAAGACAACTCTACTTAAGCTGAATCTGTTTAGTTTAAATGGCTTTTTGGAGAGAAGGCTTTCCCCAACATATTGTGAAACTTGTTAAAAAAAAGTAACATTGCTTTTTTAGTTTTTGCCACTTGGCAACCTAAATAAATAAATCCACAACTGTTTGTTTTTAAAGTTAAATGATGGTCTTTAACTTTTTTATATTCTCAGATTCATGAAGAATAACATTTTTATTTTCTTTCTACAAAAATTGGCAACTAGCAATACACTTTAGAAAACTGGAATCTAATTTCTGATTTTTTTGGTATTTTTAAACAGAAGGAGGTTCTTTTCCCCAATGCATAGAAAAATAAATTGGCGTGACTGTTGTGGAGGCAGGGAATTAAAGTGGCTGAGTCAGGAAATTAATGTGTCTGAGTCATGAATTATAAAAATAGAATTATTTGATTTTTTTCCTGAACACCCCACCTTCAAACTATATATAAAACTAGTTTAGGTAGATTTACAGATTCTAGTTTGATCACAGATTTCTTCAAAAGGATGTTATGGAAAATTTACAGATTTAGGAAGTAAAGAAATGGAAAAGGATAAGCTATAAATGCAGCTTTACCCCACTACCAGTCAGGCTGAGCAGAGAATTAGAGGGAGCAGTGGGTTTTACTCATGGAGGTGAGATAGGTATTTGACAGTGATCTCTTGCTGGATTCCTCTGCAGAAGCAGCCTTCTGATGCTTCAACCAATATGCAATAGCATATGTCCATGCTACAGAAGCCCAAGGCGAGTGACAAAACCATCAGACTCATAGAATCATGGAATGGTTTAGGTTGGAAGGGACGTCAAGGATCATCCAGCTCCAACCCCCTGCCATAGGTGGGGACACCTCCCACTAGAGCAGGCTGCTCAAGGCCTCATCCAGCCTGGCCTTAAACACCTCCAGGGAGGAAGCATCCACAACCTCCCTGGGCAACCTGTTCCAGTGTCTTACCACCCTCACTGTAAAGAACTTCCTCCTAATATCCAGTCTAAATCTCCCCTCCTCCAGCTTAAACCCATTCCCTCCTGGTCCTGACATTACTAGACCTTGTAAATAGTCCCTCCCCAGCCTTCCTGTAGGCTCCCTTCAGATACTGGAAGGCCACTTATAAAGTCTCCTCAAAGTCTTCTCCTCTCCAGGATGAAGAGCCCCAACTCNTTGAGCTTTTCGTTGACCCAGACCCCCAGGTCCTTTTCCTCAGGGCTGCTCTCCAGCCATTCATCACCCAGCCTGTATCTGTGCCTGGGATTGCGCCAACCCAGGTGCAGGACCTTACACTTGGCCTTGTTAAACGTCATGAGGTTGGTGTGGGCCCACCTCTCCCGCCTGTCCAGGTGCACTCAATTCCTCTGTCCATGACTCAGAAGTGTCTCACTCAAAAGTGTTCTTTCACGAGTGGGATGGTCATGGAACAATGCTGCCTCAGCATTGGCAGGAATGAGCCAAGCTATTAGTGTCTTCCCATCTTGGAGCAGCAGCCAGGAAGTTGGGTGCTGATATGGTCTGAGCCGGGTCCAGGTGCCGCTGACAAATCTCTCAAATATACCCTGGGGCTTGTCAAGCCTGCAAGTTTGTACAGGATGGTGCGAAAGTGGGGAGAACCATCCAGAAGGAGGGATGGTGTAGAACTGAGAGCCATGCAAAAAAGGTAGGAGCTGTCAAAAAATAGGCATGGTCCAAAAAGGGAATTCCTTAATGGCAGGAGCCTGTCTTGTTGAGCACTCTGTCAAGGCAGGATCTCTTTCAAGGTGGGGAAACTCTTAAGGCAGGCACCTTTTGCGTTCTCCCTTGCTCTATTTATCCTTTTCTAGACAAAGCATCCATTTACCATTTTATACTGGATGCAATAACCCAGCCAACCATCACCCTGATTCCAGTGTGGGCTTCCACACGGGTCAGCACATATGCAAAAAGCCACCTTTTACTGTTCCCCCTTCCAGCCTGCAGGGTGGGAGGGCAAGCAGTTTTCTCATCTTCTTCCCATTCAGACCCCTGGAGGGGGAAGAGAAGAAAGGAATTTGGAGTACTCTGGAACAGTGACTAACACTTTAAAGTATCTACAATCATTTCCTTTAGAAAAATGTACATTAAAAAAGGGTGATTTGTGCAACAGTATGATACAGGAAGGTCCTGTGACAGATGTTGCAAGGTGTAGTGGTAGTTGGAAGAATTTGAAAATGTTAAATAATGGATTCAAAGAGGAAATGTGATGCAGTAGGTTAATATTTTTTTTCAGTTTGACAAGGAAAGGGCATGGGCAGCCTGATCAAACTATGAAGTTAGAAATGATCTGAGCACAGTGATTTGAGCAGAATCATCTTCTCAGGTCTCTGCCAAACAAAATTATTTTAGGATTCATTTCCAGCAAATTTATATCAGAAGAACAAATTCAATCACAAGAAATTCCATCTCAACATGGAAAAAAAACCTGTTACTGTGCAGGTGGCAGAGCACTGGAACTGATTGCCCAGAGAGCTTGTGAGGTCTTCTTTACAGATCTTCAAATCCTGCCTGGACACATTCCTGTGTGACCTAAGTGGTCCTCTTTAGCAGAGAGGTTGGACGCGATAATGTCTGGAGGTTCCTTCCAGTCCATAGCGTTCTATGATTCTATGATTTTTTTTTGTTTACATTGAGACAACATCCATTTTAGTGATTGAAGTATTTGTTTGGTATTATTTAACCATATATAAGTCTATAATTAAATTATGTGATTCAGGAAAAGCTAAAATACACTTTATGCAGTAGAGATTTAGTAGCATCCAGAAAGGATTTTGCCTCATACTTTGGTTTAATCAAAACATAAACTTGGCTCTCCTTTTTCTTCTAAAATTGGTTAGGATGCTTAGAAATAACATTATGTTAGGAAGTGACTTTTTTTTTCACACAAGAGCTTGATACATGATTTTATTCATTAGATGTTATTTCCTCTTATACAGTTATTCTATACAACAAAAGACATGTACACACAGTTTGCAGTTATAAAATATATTGCTCTAATCATGACACTGGTATATGAGATACTGTGTCTTACTTTGTTTTATAAATTGCTGATAGTTGTGAGAAAATAGACCTCATAGTGATGTGAGGTTTATGATCAGTGTACTTCATATTACTGTTGCAGAGTAATTTCAGTCATAATTCCTTGTTTCTTTGTCAAAGTGTGATGCTCTAAATCCCCTTTCTTCCTTGCTTTAAAAAACAAAATTAAAAAAAACCCAGACATCAAAAACAAAGAAGAAAAAAAAAAACCAACAAAAAACCACAAACCCACAACAAAAAACCCACAAACCTAAAAATTGTTTGAATAACTATAATTGTAACTGGAGCATAAAATCAAGATTTGTCCTTTTGCTACACACCAGCACAAACTGTATGAATATACACATTTCAAAAAATAAACCATTTTCAAAACACACATAAATTTGATCCCTATGATATTACTACTAAAACTAAATAATTCCAATTATTATTTTCCAGAAGAGACAGAGTAGATATATATTTTGACATTCTGAGAAGAATAGACTCATTTCTATTATAGTAAGGTTTTCTTAGAACCAAGTGACACTTTCAGAATTCCCAAGTAATTGTTACAGACGTCAATAAAATAACATTGCTGTTATTTTTTACAGAGTTCCTATTTCAGTATGGAAATTTAGTAAGTTAATATCTTTTTCTAATGTTTGGGCTGTTAATGAATGGTGCAAATGAAGAGGAGACAAATTTTAAATGTAATATTAAATTATTTGAATCAGATACTACCATGGAAGACTGAGGAATTCCAGAGAAACAGCCAAGGTGAATAGGCAGTCTAATGGAATGTAAAATTCATTAGTAACAGATGAATAGTAGTAGTCAGCTGAGTTGCCCTAAGAGTTCCTAGGTGAATTCATTGAATGTACTATTACCATATAGTCAGGTAGAACAATGAGTATCTGGAGAGATTTTTCTTGAAGGCTTAAAAATGACAACTACTTCATTTGGTCACTTCTCTAGAGAAGTGTGGAAAAAAAAAATTGGCACAAGGAAGGTAATTGAACTGTGCTGATTGCTGCTTCTGGAAATGTAATAAGAAATTCAAAAGGCAGAAGATTATAAACACCACAGAGATTTATTTTTTTCTTTCTTTTCACGTTGTGTACCCTTAACTACTGGGACACATGGCATCACTGATAATGAGCAGGAGAATCACTCAGATATAAAAAAACCCCTGCCTTTAGTTGTTTGTTCTTTCTTCTTTCCAGGACAAATTGGATCAAATGCAGATATACTGACAACAGTTAAATAAGGGACCTTTACCAGATATGTTACGCCTGTGTAATTCTCCTGTGAAATTGAAACTGTGTTTGCAGTTGCTGTGTACTTAAACATGCATAGAGAGAATTAACAAAAATACATTTGATATGGCTTTAATGCCAATCATCGGAGAAAAGCAAGAATTAATTCAATGTATACTAGGTAGTAAATATGGGGGTGTTTTCTCAGAGCACCTGTAATACATGTACTATGTATTATTAAGCCATTAGCAAGTGTTTGAATTATTTTCTTTTACAAAGTGATTTAAAATGAAAAACTCTGATTAGCTGGAAATTCCTATTAATTTTCCTTATTGTACAAAAGCAGTAATCTGGTTTCAACATAACAGTGTTATCTGTACAGTGATTGTGTTGTGAGTATAAATAAAAGAAGCATATCAAGAAGAGGTAGAGGTGTATCTGAGGCATATCCTCAAGAACAAACATTAACATCTTTTTATGTTGTCTTGATAATAGACACTGGGTTATTTTTTTGCCAAACTATTCTCCTGAACATCTGTTGTGTTATGCAGTCATTGCATCTTACTGTATCACAACAGTGGAGAAAAGGTTTAGGGAGGTCTATAAAACTCTCAAAAAAGAAAAAAAAAAATGGTCTCTGGCTTAAGTTAATTGTAGTTCTAATCCTAAAAAAGTTTCACTTAATTGTTTCTTTTCTGGATTTCAATTTTTAATGTGCCTGTGTTGTTTAAGTTGCATATTGATGGCTAAATTGAATTCATGCCCTGCTGGAGTTAAATTTCAGTGAAATAGTTTCCAAAGTCTAGTTCAATTTTTGTGTCCTTTTAAGTGCTACAGATGCATAAGGTAGGGCGTTTTGGAAACATTCCATTTTAGAGTAGTGATTAAGGCAATTCTTTTTATGATTATTGTTGTTATCCATGTTAGTAACCTTTTCAAACCCTCTAATCTAGAAAAAAACAAATCTCCATTCTCTAATGCAGTTAGTTAATTTCTAATTCTGATGGTTTGGGAGTTATGTGCACCCCCACTCTTATGAAATCACCCAGACTATACTCAGATGCCTGAAGGTTAAGGAATGAAGCTTTATATTCACAGTTTAGCACAATATATAAGCAGGTATTTACAATAAGTTGAAATATTTACAGCTGTATACAGAGATGCACAAGTGGAAAGTAATACAGAAACACAACAACCCTCCCAGAAATCAGAATCCCCAGGAAGGGCTCCCAACCACCCTTCCACCTTCTTTCCACCCTTCTACCTTATCTCAAAGTTTGCCTGATGTGCAAGGTGAGTTTGGAGGATCGGCAAGGGGGAAGTTAGAAGCAGATTGATTAGCTGCATTACAGAGGAGAAGCCCAGGAAGAGAAACATAGACTCTGAGACAGACGCTCTGTTTTATCCATGTTTGTGTTCTTGGTTTTATACATTTCAGCAAGCCTGTGAGTGAAGTAGACGTCACCATTGTTTTCACAGCTTATAATCTATTTTTTTCTCAGGAAAGTATTCCAATTAGCCTCAAACCATCACACCAATGTACATTTTCTTCTTTTCTGCTTTTTGTCTGTTGCTTATATAGAAATTGTTGTGCTATGGTACTTGTATCCAGGAAGAAGACAAGTGTTGCATGATAGCTTAACTTACTGTAAATATGAGAGCTATGACTTCTCCAATTTTCACATTGAATCTAACAACACAGGTGGAATAAGTAATTGCATATTACCCAGAATGCTTTTCCAAGTTGCATATAGTTCATAAGAAACTATTATCTAAAATGAATCAGGGTGGTTGATGTGCGTGAAATACAGCATTTCCTGATGTTTAGGAATGAGAAATTTATCTAGTGAGGTTTTGATAACACTGCATCTGTATTTATGAACTCAGAATGTTTTGAATGCTTGAATGTAGTGGTGCTTGATTTCTGCTCTGAACAGCAGCTGATAGAGCAAATGATGCAACTACCACAGCATCCTAGGTCTGAGCTTACAGGCACTTACATCCCTAAATATGTGCTAAATTTTATTCTACTGTCTAGTTTGAAGTCAATAATTTCAAGATTAGAAAATATCAAACGTGTCCTTATACGAATTAAGAAAATAATGGCAATGTAAATGCCAATTTTTGTTGATTTTGTTGTTCTTAACGTGGGAATCAACCTTCTCATTTCTGCCATTTGCTGATTTTTTTTTTGTAAGCAATAGTAACATGCAATACAAGACACATGCATCTGTAATTTCTTTATATGTTGGCTACTATTTCTATCAAGTTACTGAGAATCCTTTGATTTTATATAAAAAGAAGGAAGCAAAGGTGTATGAGCTAACTAGAATCCTTCGTTCTTATATAAAAGGAAGGAAGCAAAGGTGTATGAGCTAACTAGAATCTTGTTTTTATATAAAAGGAAGGAAGCAAAGGTGTATGAGCTAACTAGAATCTCTTGTTTTTATATAAAAGGAAGGAAGCAAAGGTGTATGAGCTAACTAGTAGCATATAAAAATAGGTAGAGTTGTTCAGTATAACGTTTTGAGACCATTAGAAAAATAAGATTTCTAGTAAACAGAATTTGAATAAGTAGTAGAAAATATATTTCCATTTTCAAACTAGATACAGTATATTGTGTTGCACACAAGGGAAAAATATCCACGTACTTCTATAAAGCAGTAATTCATACTGACTGTATATGAGCAGTCATTCAGAAAACAATTGATTTTACAATATTGTAGCCCGGGTTGAAAACATTGCACCATTAAAATTTATATGTAAAGTTTACATTAAAGTGGCTGTTTTAATAGGAAAATATTTTTTAAAGGAAACTTGGCCGTCTTAACTGAAGGAGAGGATTTTATTATAAGTATCTCCAAATCAGTTGAAGTGTGAAATCTCTAGAAAAGTGAAGTAAATAGAATAAAGTATTAGAAATGATGAAATATTTAGCTTCACTATGTTTAAATGAATTGTTAAGAACTGTGAAAAATCTTTTACAGTTTTGATATTTCCCAAAGTAATATGAAGTGTTTAGTCAGTACTTTCAATGAATATTGTATTGGCTGTAAGTCTCAAACTTATACAGTATGTAAAAAAAAAAAGAATTGCAGAATCATATAGTCGTAAAATGTTTGGGGTTGGAAGGGACAATTAAAGGTCATCTATTCCAATCTCCTGCAATGAACAGGGATGTCTGCAATTAGATCAGGCTGCTCAGAGCCTTATCCAATCTGACCTCGCATGTTTCCAGGGATGGGAACCTGTTATAGCATTTCACTGCCCTTGCTGTAAAGATTCTCCCCCTCCCGCCGCCCCCTTATATATAGTCTAAATCTATCTTCTCTCTGTTTAAAACCTTTTCCCTTTGTCCTACTGCAGCAAACCTTACTAAAATGTATGTCCCCATCTTTTTTGTAGGCCCTCTTTATAGTGCTGAAAGGCTGCACTAAGGTCTTCCTGGATCCATTTCTCTAGGCTCAACAACCTCTACTCTCTCAACTTTTTTTATCATAAAAGAGATGTTCCATCCCTCTTAATCACTTTTGTGGCCCTCCTCTGGACCCCATTTAGCAGGTGCGTGCCTTTCTTGTGCTGAGAACTTAAGAGCTGGACACAGTGCTCCAGGTGGCCTCTCAGGAGAGGGGAGTAGCTGAATGTTCTCTCTCAACCTTGAATTGAATTGAATCTAGCCAGGGAGGTCGAAAGGAACACCAAAAATTTCTACAGGTGTATTAATGGCAAAAAAGTCTAGGGAGGGTGTGGGCCCCCTCGGAAAAGAAACAGGTGAAATGGTCACAAGTGACATGGAAAAGGCTGAGGTTCTCAACGACTTCTTTACCTCAGTCTTCACTGCAAAGGCCTCCAACCACAATCCTGGAGTCATGGAGGATAATGACAGGGACTGGAAGGAAGAACTGCCCATCATAAGTGAAGATCAGGTTTGGCATCACCTGAAGAACCTGAAAGTGTTCAAGTCCATGGGACCAGATGGGATACATTCACGGGTACTGAGAGAACAAATGGATGAGGTTGCTAAACCCCTTTCTATTTTAGTCCAAAAGTCATGTCAGTCTGGTGAAGTCCCCACTGACTAGAAAAGGGAAAACACAACTCTCATTTTCAAAAAGGGTAGGAAGGAGGAACCAGGGAACTGCAGGCCAGTCACTCTCACCTCTGTGCCTGGTGAGATTGTGGAGCAGATCCTTCTGGAGGCACTATTGAGACAGAAGAATAGTGAATAGGTGATTTGGTACAATCAGCAAGGCTTCACCAAGAGCAAATTCTGTCTGACAAACCTGGTGGTCTTCTATGAACAGGTCACAACATTACTAAATGAGGGGCAAGCAACTGATGTCATTTACTTGGACCTGGGCAAGGCCTTTGTCACTGTCCCGGACCGCATCCTGGTCTCCAAGCCGGTGAAACATGGGTTTGATGGGTGGAGCACTGGATGGATAAAGAACTGGCTTGATAGCCGTACCCAAAGAGTGGCAGTCAATGGGTCCATGTCCAAGTGGAGGCCAGTGACAAGCAGAGTCCCTCAGGGATCAGGCCTGGGACCAGTCTTGTTCAGCATCTTTGTTGGTGACATGGACAGAGGCATTGAGTGCACCCTCAACAAGTTTGCTGATGACACTAAGCTGTGTGGTGCAGCAGACATGCTGGAGGGAAGAGATGCCATCTAGAGGGACCTGGACAGGCAGGAGAGGTGGGCACAAGCCAAGCTCATGGGGTTCAACAGGACCAAGGTGGAGGCAATCCCAAGCACAAATCCAGGCTGGACAGTGAGTGGCTGGAGAGCAGCCCTGAGGAGAGGGACTTTGGGATAAAAAAATAGCCTGATCTAGGGTAGGGTGTCCCTGCCGATGGCAGGGGGTTTTTAACTAGATGATCCTTGTGGTCCTTTCCAACCCCAAGTGATTCTATGAACCTGCTGACTGTGCTTCTTTTGATGCAGCCCAGCATGAGATTGGCCTTCTGTATTGTGAACACCTGCTGTCAGCTTATGTCCATTCTTCATCCACCAGCATCCTCAAGTCCTTCTCTGCAGGGTGCTGCTCTCAATAGAAGTCTTTTCCATTTTTCCTCTTAACTCATAAGCTCTCTGTCATCTTTTAATTTATCTCCAAGTGGAGCTCCATGGACCCCAATTGGTCCTTGATGTAGAGGGCAGCACTCACTCCTCTCCTCCCCTGCCTACCTTTCCTGAAGAGTTTATACCCACCTAATCCTACACTCTAGTCCTGAGGACCATCCCACCATGTCTCACTAATGCCAGTGACATCATAGCCAGTGACATTGATGTGGGATGGAGTGACAGTCCTTTCCCTCAGCAACCCTAGTTTAAAGTACAGTAACGTAACAAATGAAAATGAAAGCAGTTTGTTTTGCCTTTTTTAATGTTCTCTTACCAAAGGTAGTGTGACTAATGAGGCTTTGTTTCTCCAGACACAGTAAGATTTTGACCCTGATTTGTGCTGTCAGCTTGAATAGTTAGTTGTAAGGATCTCAAAGCTAGAAGCAAATGTTGTTCACTTCAGTTAAAGGCTATCCTTTTGCCCATAGACAAAAAGTGAATGATTTTGGCGGTAACATATGTGTTTGGGAAGTCCTAGCCTTAGTGAAATGAAGTCTAAGTGTTTGTCAGCACGTCAGAACCAATAAGCCTGCCCCCTGATCAGCCCCTGCCTGTGGTGGTGTGCTGCAGTGAGAGTTTTTGTGCTGAGAGGGAGATAAAATGTGAAAACAGTTTGAGAAAGTTTTGTAATGAAATATTTTTAAACTAGAAAAGCATTCTTTAATACATAGTAACTGTGAGGTTAAACTAAGCATCACCTCAAATATTACTTAAAGTTTTATTAATAGTATAATCTTAGAAATTGTGTTACAGATAGTCCATCCTATGAATTTCAGGTTGCAGGAGAGTCTCTTTTGGAGTCTATTAGAGCCACCCTTGGTACATTTTCAGACCCAGAGGGGCTCTCCTGTCCTGATGCAATAAATGTGAAGTTACGGTGGTTCTGTGCCTAGGGATCCAGCCAATGGCAAGGCTAAATATATGTTCTGCATAGGCAGATTCATGAATCATGCAGTGCACATACTTGGCTGGCCACACAGATCAATACAAGTGGAAAACAGTTTCTTTACCAGCACCACTATAAACACACAAACATTAACAGTATGGATAGCCTGATCTCATTTCTCCTATCTAAGCAATCAGGACTGGAGTTAGCAATTGCTTACATCCGAACCCACGTATTTGGCTTTCTGGGCTGAGAGTACACATTGCCAGTTCACGTCCAGTTTTTCAGCCACCAAATCCTACAATATCAACCTTTATTGTTTCCTCCTTCCACTTAAAATATCCCATAATCAAATTTATGCAGTCTTTCAATTCTTTTCCTCTCTGTTGCAGAATAAATCTTAACATCTCTGTAGGTAAGAACCTTTAGATAGCCAGATGTCTGGAGAGACACTTTCTTTCCTTGGTTCACCTTGGTGAATTTCAGGTAATGTTGTCTAATCACTCTGTAAGGGTCTCAAGGGTGTTAATGTGCTTTGTTTTCATAGATTAGGTTTTTGGGGTTCTTCCACTTATCCCTATTAGGATGCTGCTTGTGTTAGAATTCTAATGTAAGTTTTACAAAATATTTGAGAATGTTAACTCTTCAGTTAAAAGGAAAAGGTTCTTTGATCTATCTATGCTCACTTAAAAATAAAAGCCTCTGTAATTGCATCTGGCTGCAAAAAAATGACATATCTTGTTAGCATGTTGTTAAAACTTCATTAGAACTCATTGGTACATTAGGCTTTGAATGATAAATATAGATTAAAAAATTGCTCAGAGGAATTAATGAAAGAAGAAGCCAGTTGATCAGTGTCTCGCATGTGTGGATTGATGAGGATCCAAAATTAGGCACAGTATTACAGAGGTGGTCTAAAAAGTACTGAATAAAGGGAATATTGTTTTCCTCAGTCTTTGGTTAATTTCATGTTACTGCAGCCCAGTGTACTGTTAGCCAATTGTCCTTAAGACCTCCAGGATATTTTCAGTAGAGCTGCTCCCCAGTGAGATGCTCCCAGGTTTGTCCATATTCAAGAGATCTTCTGTCCTAGCTGCAAGATTTTACATGTCTCTCTGTTGAATTTCATGACAGCCTGTTGGCCTAATTCTTCAACGTTTCTGTCTTCCTCTGTGACAGCCATGTCCTCAAATACATTGACTGCATCCTCCAAATTAGAGTTGTTGAATTCATAAGGGTTTTGTCTTGTCCTCCAGGAACGGATGAAGATATTAAGCAAAATAGACTCCTGAGGAATGATACTTGTGACTGGTCTATGAGCAGTACCAATCATTTACCAATACCCTTGAGTGGAGAGTTTCAAAACTATCATGGCTAGTTCTGTGTGTTTTAGTGACTTTGTGTATACACAAAGTCTAGGTATATGAATGTGGGATCTTTCCAAGATAATTCAGGACTGGTGGGAGTGATATTAAGCTATTGTGCCTTTCTGTTAGACAAATAATGTTCTAATGACCCTAAAGTAGTAAAGGCTTTGGAGTGCTGCACAGAAATTTATGAATGTACGAATTCAGATCTCTCCAGATTGCATTAGTGTTATCCACACTTCAGTGGTTTATTCAGTCTCTCTTTCTTCCCAGTTTTCAAATGAGTTTAAAAAATCCTTTTAAAAAACTCTTTCTGTATTCCATCTAGCTCTTTTGTGTCAGTATTTTCATATATAAATTAAATATATTTGCTTGTAGAACTTAGTGTTAAATCTTTCATGGTTTCCATCTTTTCTCTTCTGTATTGGTTTTATTTCTTTACTCTCTCCTCCTGCTCTTCTCTTTTCTTTTTGTTCAAGCTTTTTTTCTTCCTGTGTCACAATAATTGACTTCTTTTTTTATTGGAATATACTTGCATTGGGTACAATTTAGAAGGAAACTGAATACATTCCAGTGCCGTTTGTTATTGCATTTATATGGATTTTTTGAGTTAATACTTCAGAATGTTGAGACTTTTTAAAAGCAACAAAAAAAATTTCCCTTGGCTTTGGTAATGTTTAGTAAAATCATAAACCTCAATTTGTTATTAGTGGCATCATAATTAATACTTCTAAGCTGCTCCTGGGCCTTGAACTTTGGCTTTAATTAGAGGCAGTATTGTCTCCTTCCCTCTGAGATTTCTTTGTGAAAGTATTTTGATTAATAACAACAGGGTTATCAACATTCAGTTGTCTTCTGGATGAAACATTTTCAATGGCTGTATTGTATCTATTGTGTCAGGATTCTTACAGCTTGTTTTTCTGTACTAAATATTTTGACCAAATCAAAGCACATATTCTTACTTTCTTGTTTTTCCTCTTTTTTTTTTTCTGTTATTACATACATGGACTGCACTTAATTTATTAACAGCATATGATAACATTTGTAATCTACTATTTTTTAAGGTTTGGGATTTTTGATACATTTGTTTGGTTTTGTTGTCATTTTTTGTTCAGGGTTTTTGTTCATTTTTGTTTGGGTGGTTTTGTTTGTGTTTTTTGTTTGTGTTTTTGTTTGCTTGTTTGTTCTTAGTACTTCCTTAGACCTTCTGTTTTTTTAATATTTTCGAGATGATTTCCACATTCTTAATTTCTTGAATCAAGTGAACCACTACTCACTGGAAACTTGTCTCAGTTTGGCATGTTTTACGTAATGGTTATAGCAAGAAGACTTTGGATTATTTTGATGGAATGTCAGTTTGTGGAAAGGAAAAGCAAGAGTTCTGTGCCAGAATTATAAGCAAAAGAATAGATGCTGGTAGTGGAGGAATTATTTTGCATGACAGACATAAATAGGGAACTTCACGTGTAAGATAATTGAGGCAAAAACATTTTCAAATGAAGGAGACAAAAAAAAGGGAAGACAAGCTAAGGTCTAAGAACTAGTAAGATTACATAGTTAAAGATGAACAGCAGGAGAAGGGTCTTGCAAATTGTTTAGGTCAGGAGGAGTAAGAATTTTAACTGGAATTCTGAAGTATTCTTCAATTGCTGTGGAAGAAATGGAATGGAGATAAGTGCTCATACATTAATTAAAGTGTAAATAAGCCAATTTGTGCAGTCGGGTATTTTAGGAAATGCATTAGTTCCTATTTTGAAATATATATTTTGGCACATGAATATTCAATATAAGATGGAATTAGCTCAACATAGATATGTACTTTCTCAATTTATTTTGTAACTATCCTGCAGATATTTATGTAAGACTTCAACTCTTAGCATGGTTAAACACTGATTTTTCTGAAGTGCAAAACAAATAGTCAATTGGTAGAATATATGACTACATTTTAACATTGAGTCAAAGTAATATAAAATGGATTTGTATAACATTTTTTTCTCAGAAGCTATCATTGTATACCTATTTGCACAATGCTCTAAATAGGTAAAATACATTTTTTAAAATAGCTACCTAAGTATGTATTTATATGTCTCATTTAATACTAAATCTTAATGTAGGGTTAAATTAACTTAAGCAAGTGTAATTTATAGTAACAGCTTGATTTAACTTAATCCTTTTCTTGTCGGGTATATGAACAAAGCCATAGCTGGTTACCTGCAGTTTAATGTTGCTGCTTGCTTTACTGTATTGAGACTAACTCTAAATGATGCTTTTTTTTTTTTGTATGTGGATCTTGTTTTGTTGTGTGTGCACTTTGCACCTAATTTGAAGTTGAACTTTTTATGTAGTCTGTTTTCCTTTAAATGTTAGAATATATAGGAATAAATGATTTTCATCAAAAACTTGTGTGTCATATATCTTCCTACTATTATGTCAGGGCATTGTCTTTCAGCTGTCTTTAGTGTAGTCTTCATGAAATGACACAGTTTCTTTCATGCTATAAAGTATTCACCTGTATGTTTTTATGTTTAGCTGAAATTCATGCTAGAGACAGAAAGAAAAATGACATTTTAAATGTTAGCAGCACAAGCTACAATTTTGAAAAAAAATAAAATCAGACAAGATTCTACTCTCAAATGTTATTCCCAACAGCTATCTCAAGGATTCTGACTTCTGCTTACATGCTAAATGACAAAATTGTAAACCCTTTGACCTGTAAAGTATAGTACATGAATGATAAAAATACCTTCTGTATAGAATCTGTCTGTGCTGGAAGAACTATTTATAGATGAGGATTATCATCACTGCGTTTTCAAAACTAATATTAGATATTTCTCCTTGAGGTTTATCTGTCTTAGACCAGTGCAAAGCTCACATTTATTCTACTCATAAAAAGAGAATGACCCTTCTTCTCTGTTGAGGTTCTGAAGCTTTAAGGTTTGTTTTTGTTTCCTATTTATTTGGTTAATCAGAAAAGCAGCATTCATTTCCTGACTCTATTTTGTGTTGTCCATGCTGTTTCACAGCTTATTTTGGGCATGTCTCGTTCTCTTTTTTTTTTGTCTTGCAGAGATGATCTCTCCATTTATCCTTCAAGGTCTAGTGATCTGAATGGTCTAATTGATAGCTTTACAATTATTGAACAAGGCAATTCTTCAGTGTTGTGAAGTCATTGAAAACCATATTTAGTGAGTTTAATCCTTAAAAAGAACATAAACAGGTTCATTTTTTTGCATCCTGATTTCCTCCTTGTCTTCTGTCTTCTATTGAGAGAAAAACTCTTACTGCTTTATTGACCCATGTTCTGGCATCTAGCACCTAGGTCATCTAGGTGCTGGAGAAGTAAATAAGTACCTGATTCAGTAGGAGTCCACTCCTGTCCACCCCCACTTTTTTTCATTTGCAGCAGTAATCTGAACTGAAGGGATTATCTATTGAATATCTTGTTCTTAAAATGACACTCTTCATCTTTGCTTCCTTCTCTGTGTGAACCTGAGGGCTAGCAACAATGTTGTCTCATCAAATCTACGCTGACAGGCAGTCCCAGGGTAATGCATTATGCTAAATGTAACAGAGGGTCCCATCCTTGCATTTGTCCTGGGAAAAATATAGATCTGCATGGCATATGGAGATAAAGAGTAAAGCTAGCTTGAAATGTCAAAAGAAATCAACCTGTATGTTTCATGATGATGGCTTGGAGAGTAGTCTTATGTGGACATTTGAAAGCAGAAAGCCATATATAGGACAGGAGATATAGCCTTCGTTCACCCTTAATTTAGTGCTGAGCTATGTAGTATCATCTCCTGTATGTAAAACTGTACTGTACATATGTGCAGTTGTCTTGAGCTATAACCAGGACACACAATGAGACAAGTCCTGAATTTGGAGTAGTATGTAGAACTCAATCTGTAGGTTTTGGTAGTCTGTTTCATGGATAATTCTTGGAAGGAAGTCTATATTTACCATGACCGTTACATTCTTCTAAGAAGTTATTTCAGTATTGAAGTATTTTTCTGCATACTTTCCTTAATTTCATTTCTCTACTGTAGTAGAGAATTATTACTAAAGGAAATACTATTCTATGGCTGAGATATTAACTGTAAGCTTTGAAAGGAGCGAGTCCAAGTATTCAACTTGTGAGGGAAATCTCAATTTTCCATATTAGAATGGTCATGTTCTAGAAACATTAGTGTAAATTGTCTGAGATCAAGAAGCTACAAATAACTTATTCTTTTGACCATTTATTCTGATTTGCACACCTGAATACATACAGCATGTATCCTTGGATTCCCAAAAGCTTTATGGCTCTTTGAAGCATAGAACAAAACTGTCATCAACACAAATAATGAACAATAGTTACGTAAGGGTATGGCAGATGGAGTTGTTTTCCACTCTTCCAAACGATAACGTTAAAAAGAATGGCAGCTATTTTAGGATCGGGAATAGGCCATCTGCCCAAATTGCCTGCCCTTTCAGCTTTATCTTACTCCTATGTTACCGATATTCATCTGAATGTCATTACATTTTTATGCTTTTTTTCCCTGAGAGATAATCATCTCATTATCTGATTAGTTTGATACTAGGGTTGTCTTTAATTTCTTTGATGTTTACATTTTACTATTCAAATATTTTGCATCTAATATGATGTTTGCTTGATTTTAATGTTTTAAAAAATTTTAATTAAGTCAGACAACATCTGTCCTTGCTGACAGTGTTGGAAATGATGTGACAGTCTGGCAACAGTAGTAGCAGAAAGTAAGCGAAGGACCTACAGGAATCATGGAAAGGAGAGTATCAGAGCATTTGCATGAAGACAAAGAAAAGGGTGTTAGGAAAAAGTGAGCAAGTGAGAGAGATCTGTAAAAGGCATTTTCTAGCTGCCAGAGGATTTTCATTTGTAGCTTTCAGCTTCATCTGAAAAGAGCAATGGCTTAATAAAAGATGTAGTTGCTTTTAAGACTGTCGATGTATAGTCTTGAATGTCTTTGTAGGATGAGCGTTTTACTTGACTCTCTTTGTGGGATGAGTTTTAGGAAGAATAGTTTTCCAATGGAACCTTTTTAAATCTGAAATTGTTCAATGAATATCAGATGTTTTATAAGAATATCAACATTTCATATGAGCATTTCATTTCCAGTTTTTTAGTAATTCATGTGGTATAAATACTTGTACTACTTTTTTTTTTAACTTGGGAAATGAAAACGGAAGGTTTTCTTCCTGTATGTTTAAAGAAATCATACGGAACTATTTTAATGTTCAGAGAATACTAAAATTTTTGCACACCACTCCCCACTGCACCCTCTTTTTTTCTAAATAAGAATGTGCTTTATTAACTGTAAAATAATGTTTGAGAAGGAAAAAAAAGACACTTCCATCAAATAGCTAATTTTCTTTGGAATATAATGGAATTGCATATGATTGCTCTCTAGTAGATATATTCCTTAAACATAAACTGTTAAATAACATTTTAGATAAAAATCAGTTCCCAGCAGATACCTAATTTCCTTTGGAATATACTGGGTTTTCCTTTTTTCATGCAATTGCTCTTCTGTAGCTATGTTCCTAAACATAAGCATCTCTTACTCCTTTTTTTTTGATGAGATATGTATACAGGGTAGGCAAGACCTGTGAGAGATGGGAGGGCACCTGTCAGCGGCTTAGTCAGGAGGAATGCACTGAAAAGCTTTCAAGATGAGAATGGATATTTGTGTTCTGTTGTAGCTTTATGTCATTACGTATCACAGTTTACAGGTTAAGTGATTAGCTGTCTGTGAAAACGTATACTTCCTTTGGAAGTGAATTTACTTTCCTTTTTAATGAAAAAGAGTATCAACATTCTTTTCTTGACATTGATTAAAAATTAAGTTTATACTTGTAATTTCTAGAAACAGAAATTTAAATGATCATAGGTTTTGTTTCATTCGTATTTAGTAGCTCTGGCAGTTGGTCACAATTTCTTAAGCAGCCAAAGACAAAAAAGATTTGTCCATTATTTGAAGAAACTACTCCAAATTTATGATAATTTGTAGTATTTCTTTTGTAGTTGCCTTTTTTTGCAGGTCAGTCTCCTTCATTTTCTGAGATTGAAAGTGGGAAGACATTTCAATATAACTGCAACTTTATATATGTCAGAATGCTGCAACTATGTAGGTATAAACTACTCTTAAATAAAACTTTTCTTCAGTGTTCAAAATAATTAGCCTTTTATATATGTTGTCCAATTGGCTTAATCATTTTTGACAACCCTACCTATAGAAGTGGAACACTACTTCATGTAACCAGAATAACATAACCACAGCCAGTGACACACCAGAGGGGCAATTTTCATTGTTCATTACTAGTTTTTCGGTATTTTTATGCTATTTACAAATTATGGCTGTACATTTTGCCTCAGAATATTGCAGGCCAGCTGATTATAGATAGACTTCATTCTGATACATTATTTTCATGCTGTCTTATAGCACAACCACTGAAGAGGACTCTGTTCCCTCAATTTTTACTGAATCTGAAATGAATAGCTCAGTTCTCATTTTCAAAGCACAGTTTACAGATCTCACTAAACAGGTTATGGTTGTGTATTTTAACATTCCAGCAATTCAAGTCTTGCCATTTTTCAGTAGTAACTCAAAATGAATGTATACATTTTGCAGAGTAATAGTAATTCTCTTGGTTAATATCCAACTTTAGAGTTTTTATGTGAGTAAATAACCTTTTTGCTTGGTTGGTTTGGGATTTTTTTGTTTTGATTTGTGTTTTTTTATGTAACTTCAGCATCTAAGTTACTTGTTGTCCTCAGTGTCTTGGTTTTTCTGTTTTCTGAATGTTTTGATAATATTTTTGTTGTATTGATAATCCATCTCTTCACACACACACCCTCCCCCTGCCGTGACAGCTTAGCTTTTCCCCTGATCATTTATTTAGCCTTTTCCTGAGAAGATCAGTTCCAATTATTTCCAGTGATACTAAGTTGGAAACGATTCAAGTTACACATTTGGTACACCAACCAGCTGGCCTACCAAGACAATTGGTTTGGAAGGTCTACCTACTTTCCAGAAAGATGCTTTTATTTTTTTCCCCTATGTAGAGTTTATTCCAACATCTTTGTACTTTCATTTACAATTGCTGATGGAATCCAAAGGTGGTCTAAACTGATCAGTTTTATCTGTTGTTGCCTCACCAATTTTATTCGTGTTATGTAAGCTATGTTGTGATGAAATGTCATGATCAGGCAATACCTGGATGCATAACTCTGGATACATTTCTAATCAGCTTGTTTCTTACCTCTAAAAAAACTGCATGCAATTGTTCATTTGTTTCTAAGCATGTTTTCTTTAGCGTGAGGTGAAGTGTTGGTCATGGTGTGTCTCTACTGGCTTGTGGTCAATGGCTGTCTTTCCTAATCCATTTAACAGTATCCTTCAAAATGTCTTCTGTAGTTTTCATATTGAACTTTTGATCTTTAGTAGACACCTCCATCTTTGTAATGTGTCTTGTCGGTGCCACAACTCCTCTCTGGTTGAACTTCGTGTGGTTCATTAATAAAAATTGTTTTGTTCTTTAGTCTGACAAAGTGAAACTTTCCATTTTTTCCCCCTATAAAACCTCATTTCCTCTGCTACTGTCTAGCAGTCTGAACTTATTTTCTAGACTACATAGACAACATTTTCCTGAAATATTACTTGGGATTCTAGATAACAAAGAATATTTTATAAAATTATTGTTGATCATTGCCAGCACAATCCTGAGGGAGGAATTTCCATTTCTTTTTAAAGTGATCTTGAGATCATTGTTTTAAGATTACACAACCAGAATGAATTTTGTTCATGAATTTTAGAAAAAAGCAATTATTTTTGGTAAGTAAATCAACACTTATTCTGTAACCTTTTACCTAATCTTTTTAGCTGATATATGGAGTTGTAATTGTAGCTAAACCAGAAATTTAAGTGTATGTATGGAAATTAGCGTTTGACATCTGATGGAATATTGTATTTTATTTTTGTGAATGTTTTACCAAGAGCTAAATGTCTCAGCTTCTTATGAATAGAACATGACTTTTCTGTCTAGTAGCTGATAGAAAGTAAAGTAACTGAATTAAAAAATAGAGTTAAAAAGTCTTCTCAGTCCTATGTTTTGGGCATTGCCTAGCCAGGCATTTCAAGCGCTCATATCTGCCTTCTCTTTCATTAGTAGCATGTTTCAGAATGAGGTTTGCTGTCAAGTGCCAAGATATAATCTATTTCTGAGTAACTATTTTCTAATTTGATTAATCAGTAAGTGCTACTTTCAGTGCATTGGATTCCTGAGAGAACTATTAAATAAATGGTCCATTTCTGAGGAAATTTAATATAGCTTGTTGTGAGTTCCTACCTCTGTTAATGAGGGTAAACATCCCAGACAGTAAAAGACAGGGTAATTTTAGCCTTCTGCTTTTTGTGGAGACATTAACCATCCTACAAGTGAAAAGGTTATTAAAAAATAAAGTGTACTACTATTGGCGGCTTGAACTTATTCCTATACTTTTAAAACATATTCTCTTTTCCTGGAAAAAAATTGTTTGGTTTTTTTTTAGTATGTCTGTGAAATGATGTGATTTAAGTATAAACTAAGCTATTAAAGATGAAAGGAGGATTTATTAGTTCCTAAGGACCCTCAGGTTTACGTAGCAGTATATCTGTGGGAGGAACAGCTGTTTATTTTTATACACAGCTCCACAAAAATCCCACTGCTCACCTGTATCTTCTGTTGGGATTTTGATATCTTAGGTCGCCAAGAAATACTGAGCCTAAACCAAGCTCTGAAAATACTAATATCATGGAGAGGTTTCTGTGTAGTTATTAAAAATGTTATGTTTGCATAGCAAGTGGCTCACAGAACTGCTATTGACAGCATTGACATGTGTTCTCCAAGATATTACTTTCATATAGTAGGTAAAATACTGCAATACAGTAATGGCATAAAGATATGCAGACAGGTGCTGACTGTTGCTAATAGAGAAGCACTTCACACATAGAACTGTATATAATAAAAAGAATACACATCCATTCATTAAGTAATATACATGTTGAAATGTAAGTGGGCTGAAAAAGCCTCTCTTCCAACATACTTTTTGCCTTTAACACGTTCTTAGAGTATATAAAAAAAAAATCACTTAAGTTGCATTTCTGTTCAAAACATAGAAAAATTAAATTTAAAGTGTTTAAAGCTTCAGAAGAATACTGAAGAATTGTGATGCTGTTGACAACAGTTCTGTTCCTTCTTTGTACCCCATCAGTTAAGCACTCCTACCAAATAACAAATGTTTTATTCTGTAAGTCGCTAAAAATTCTGTGATCTCACACCTTTATTGTAGAGACACTCTTGAACCTGTTCTTATGGACATATTTGTAGTGTTTATTAAAAGATCACTTTTGAGCGATAGCAGAGAAAGCACATTTGCAAAAAAAAATAAATATTGCTCAGTAATGGTTAGTTACAGAAGCTTCATCTTGTTCATATGCTGAGAACAAAAACTCGGTATATTCTTTCAGAAATACTTTCAGTAAAAGGAAACCATATGAATGTAAAATGGCTTAATCAAGGTCATGTGAGAGGAAGATTGCAAGGTTATTTTAAGGAAATTCAATTATTTGTTTTTGTTTTGGGGAAGGGAAGCTATAAAGGAAAGGATTTCCATCATAGGAAAATAGTCCACTTATTCTTAAAGTGCATTTTTTTTTCATTTGATGTCAGTATAAAGTATAGAATCATTCAAATATTTGATATGTATCTATTTCATTTCTTTAAAGTTTAGTATGAGAGTTCTTCTGTGTAGAACCACATTTTGTCTGTCAATATAAATGTTTAATGAGCTATTTAAATAAAGTAAATAAAGTCTGTAGTTGTTCTGTAAGGAGAAGTCTTGTCACTGCTCCCCGTTAGCCTTGTATTTATCTGCTGCTTTATTGTATCATGAAGTGATGTTTTTGAAATAAGAATTTAATTTTATCAGGCAAAGTGGTAAGAGTTGTAGATTCTTAATAGCTTGGTTCCAAAGGTAAACTATAGGCCAGGGGTCCTCAAACTTTTTTTAAACAGGGGCCCAGTTCACTGTCCCTCAGACACTGTTGGGGGCCAGACTATAGTTTGGTTCCAGCCCAGTCCCGGTGGCTGCTTGGGGACTGCGGAGGCCATCGAGTGGATTAATTGGCAGGAAGTGGCTGCTTGGTTTCCCCCCAGCCCCCAGTGGAGGGTGGGTGTGTGTGTTCCTGTAAATACCGGCAGGCCAGATTGAGGACCCTGGGGGGCTGTACCCGGCCCATGGGCTGTAGTTTGAGGACCCCTGCTATAGGCTGTACCTGCAAGGTCTTGCCGAGTTGTACAAGGTAATAAATCTTATGAGGAACAATTGAAGGAGCTGGGGCTGTTTAGTTTGAAAAAGAGGAGGCTGAAGGGAGACCTCATCACTGTATACAGCTACCTGAAAGGATGGTGCTGGACCTTTCTCACAGGTAAACAGTGATAGAACAAGAGGGAATGGCCTCAAGCTGTGACTGGGTAGCTGTAGACTAGACATTAGGAAAAAAATTTCCAAGTGTGGTTAGGCATTGGATTGGGCTGCCCAGGGAGGTGGTTGAGTCACCAACTCTGGATGTGTTTAAAAGCTGTTTGGATATGGTGCTTGGGGATATGGTTTAGGGTGAGCCTTGTAGCTCAATGTAGGATTTGGAGATGCTGAGGGTCTTTTCCAACTCAGCTGTTTCTGTGGTACTGTGAAATGGGCGCTGGCTTTCGTTTCCGGAGGAGCAGCTCGGCTCCGGGAGCTGTGCGCAGTTCTGCAAGCTGCATACCACAGCAGCAGCTCTGGTTGCTAATAATAGTTTTACTTTGTAATTCTAGCTACCTGTGTATTCTGTGATTATTTGCTTCTTTAAGGATGATTTTTTTTCCTTAGTTCTTCTCTCTTTTATGTATATCTGAACCAATATAACATAAAAAAAATTGCTGTTGCTTTTTGTTGTGTCTTTTCATCAGATATCGTAATGGTCGTATGCCTATTCTCAACTGGACTTAGGAACAGTTGCTTTTTGCATCCTAACAGAAGTCGGTTTAGTTTTGTAGTTGGTGCTCATATTAGCAGCTTGTGCGTGTTACCTGCTTACATGCCCAGTTCTACTCCTGGGATTTGTTGGTCTCTTTTAGCTTTGTTTTATTTTGACTAATAACATTTCTGTCAGTCATTTATTACTTGTAACACAAAAGCTGAGGGGGTTGATAAACTAGTCAGTTATTGCTGAGCGCAAGTGTGCGGGTCAGAAAGAAAACCTTAATATCATTTAATCTATTCAAGCTATCTGAGTTCTGTGTATAGCCAGGGAATGTTTCAACAGTATTAATAGATAAATTACCCTTTTCTCCTGAAGACAAAGTATTGGATTTGTATTATCTCTGTCTAAACATAATGTTGTCAGGCTTCTGGGAAAAATACCAAAGCAGCTCAAAATTGTTACCAGTAGCTAACAATCTCTTTCCCTATCAGTCTTATGTCTGCTTCCCACCCTTCTCCCTCTCCCACAATAAGCAACATGTAAAATACAGTATTTTTTATTATGGGTGTGTACTTTAAAAATATTCATTATGTGTTTTATTGCAGTTATGCAGCTTAAAACCAGCAAAAATATCCGTTGTGGACAGAATGGCATTTTAACAGGAGAATATGTAAGGAGATATTAAACATTAGAACACGTTTGTTTATTGTCAGACAAGAGCTCTCAGGATGCCTTTTTTGAAACAAACAAGCCAAAACCGATTTTGGTTTTAATAAAAAATGTATTTTCCTCATAAAAAAGAAATCACATACTCACTGTGTCAACTCTACAGAACTTGTCCATTTCATTACACCATGTGTCAATCCTAGTAGATCTGTTCACTGCAAAATCTCATGGCTAGTGTGTGTAATACAGCACAGGAGGAGGTATTGCTCAGTTCCACTACTTTTATATAATAAAAAAAAACAAACCAACAAAACCCCACACCAAAGAAAAACAAAACCCAGAAATTGTTCTTGGCTATTTGCACTGTATTCCAGACTTAAAAGTCCCATTAAAGTTCTAGAAAATGTAGTTAATTGTATTTGGTTGGTAGAATACTCTTAGAGGCCAGTTAGTGAAAATTCTTTTATGTTGAGTCAGGATATATTCCCATTTGTGAGCAGCTGCAAAGTCCAGGCATCTAGTTCCTAAAAGCAATACTTGTTGCCTTTTTATTCAGCACAAATGCAGTGATGTGCTTTTTATTTCAGGAATTTAGAGATACAATGATGTATTTATGGCATATTTGTTGGTACACCTATTACAGTTGCTTTTACTTCCATCGTTGTGCTCTTTTCTTTTCCCATGTCCCAAAGACTGATTAGAGGAGGATAAAGCTCACTGAGTGAAAAGGACTGTTTCTTCAAGTGATTCTGTAGATAGCTGTGTCCAGCGTCATACCTCACCTCTCGTGAGATGCAGCTGTAGAGATATATCACGGAGATGATTCCCAAAAGAGCACCAATGCAGGCAAGGAATCCTGTCATGTTGCTCTTTTCATAGCCTTTCACTGCCAAGTCCAGTCCTTTTGTGGTCACATTGACACATTGTTTTTTATTCTGTGAATAGATTGTGGAAATATCTAGGCAAATTTTGTATTCAGTTGATGGATTGAGATGTGTGAGATTATATACCTTTATATCAGATGGTACTCGAGCGCTCTGTGCAGCCTGAGAGTTTTCAGCTTTCAGAAAGGCTGTCCACCTAACACTGGACTTCACAAGTTTAGAGCTTGCTTTCCAGGAAACCGAAACAGAATTAGATTTTATATCTTTTACTTTAATGGTCAAAGATCCACTGCTGTCCTGAGGAAAAGAGCCATCCACTTTAATCATGACTGACTTTAGGTCCGCCCCAACTAAGTTTGTTGCTATACATGTGTACAAGCCACTTTCCTTTTGTGTTACATCGCTTATGTCTAGTGTTCCTTCGGAATGAATGTAGTACTTATTAGAAAGAGTATTAGGCAAAAGTTTGTGTCCTGATGGTGTTATCCAGTAGATTTCAGGTTCTGGTTCTGCTGTTGCTCTGCAATGTAAGGAAATATGGCTGCCATTTTTTAAATCCAGAGTGGATGGAAAACTTTCAGGAGCTATCAGAGGGAGACAGATTTCCATCATTTCTCGGAAGTGTATCTGTCGCACATTCTGGCCTTGGAGTTCAGGAGGGTCCACACAGAACAGGGACTCTGGCTCCATGAAGCGAATGTTTGTTTTATTCATGTTAATCCAGCGGATGACACAATCACATCTAATGGGATTGCTGTGTATGCTGACTTCTTTGAGGTTAGGTAAGGATTCAATTGTATTGCGGTACAGGGCACTCAGTGCGTTGCTGTTGAGCATGAGTGATTCCAGCTTGGGAACTCTGTAGAATGCGTTTGGATGAATGTATGACAATCTGGGGTTATTGGTAGCCTCTATTTTTCTTAAATCTGGCAAATTATCAACAGCAAGGCTATCTATAGAAATCAGTTCCGGCATGTTATTAATTCCTAATTCTTTTAGGTGCAGCATATTGCTAAAATCTCCTCGTCGTATCCTGTTAATGGGATTCTTGTTTAGATCCAGAAATTTAAGATTTCTAGCCTTTTGAAGAGCAATGTGGGGTACTCTAACAAATCTGTTGTCATAAAATGATATGCTTTCTAATTTGTCAAGGCCAACCAAAGCATTATCTGGTATTTCAGTGAGATTTATGCCTGCTAAAACTAGGCTGCGCAGATTGATAAGAGGCTTAAAGTTCATATCTTCGATCCTGATTATTGGGTTTTCTCCAATCATGAGAATTTCAAGATTAGGAGTAGCTTCAAACCACTTCCTGTTGATCATTTGCAGACCATTTGAATTGAGATGAAGTCTGAGAAGGTTTTTGAGGCCTACAAAAGCTCCCGGTGCAATGACAGAAAGCAGATTATGATTAACATAAAGCTCCTGTAAATTGTGGAGTCCAGAGAGACATTCTTCAGGGAGCTCAGTCAGTTTGTTTTCTTCAAGGTACACTGAAAGCAACTGTGGTATTTTTTTAAGATTGATACTGGCCACTGTGGATAAATTGTTCTGAGATAAGTCTAGACCAGTTAAATTCACTGGGAGGGTTACTGAATGTTCAATTTTTGCAATGTTATTAGTCTGTAGGAGTAGAACTTGTGTGTCAGCAGGCAGTCTGGCTGGAAAATGAAAAAGGCCTAAATCATTACAGTCCACTGTTGGAGCCTCCATATACACAGACTTGGGGGTGAACCATGGTCTTATCTCACATATACATGACTCTGGGCAATCTGCTTTTTTTTCTACAGCTAGTACTAATGCAGTCATAACTAGGCAAAGTAGAAAGTTAATTTTGAGTTGCATGTCTTTCATCTTAGCTCAAATGTTCAGAAAAGTAACAGAATCTTTAGTGTTCTGCAGTTATGGTTTTGGAATTCAGTATGACTTGGTCAATTGATGAAACACACACTTGGATTTGTCAAGTGATGATCGCAAATGACTTTCTTCCTGAGGATAAGTGATAAAGTTGTAACCAGCTTGTCCAGTAGTAAGAGGCATTTTGTGGAAACGAAGATCACTCTGTCCTTGATGACACAAAATTGATAAGCTTTGTGAAGATGAAGTATGTAGAGATGGTCATTGGAGATTAAGCAATTCATTTATTTAGTGGTATTAACTTCAAGTCCCATGATTGATTAGTGTTTGCAGAAATGACAGGATGACCTAAAATATAAGAAGACGAAATAATTAGTATAAGAAACTATAAAGTTATAAATTAATTTAGCTATCTTTTGCTCTCCAATGTTAATTATTGCAAGTAAGAAAGAAAATGACTGTGGTGCCTAGAGTATTGTGGTGGTATCCAGATAGCATAAATTAAGTTAATACAGTATGATATCTTTTGAATTGCAGCTTGTCATACACGCAGTGGAGAATAGCTCTTCAGAAAGTTGATGATCCAAAAAGTATAAAGCAAAATATATCAGCAAGATTTTTCTACATGTTTTATGCTTCTTTTAATGTATTTTTATTTTCAATTATCACTAGAAGCAGACTGAGTTCTGTTGGCTTTGAAAATGTAAACATTCAGCAAATTCCTACAGAGCATGAATATTTAACTTTTGAACGTGATGTTTACACGTATAAGGAATATTTTTGTGTAATCAAAGGAGAATTGAATGGTTGGATTAATACACTTTGCTAATGATGGCATTTGTAGGTAACCCTGTGAAGTATTTATATAGAAACTTACAAAGCTGATAGTCCCCAGGCTTTATGGCTTTTTTGGGGGGTTTCTTTTGGTTTTTTTTGGTGTTGTGGTGTTTTGTGGGTTTTTTGGGGTGTTTTTTTTTTTTGTTTTTGTTTTATATCTGCTGTTCAGGAAGGAAAATTTGAGTTTTTTTCTTTGAAGCGATAATTAGAAAAGTATGTGTACTTCATAATAAATAGCTTGTCATCTTCGCAAATTTAGGCTAATTACTGGCTTGCTTACTTTGGCTTCTGTAATTTCAATTGCAAGGAATAATAATAACAGAAAAATATTTTTAGAGTGATGAAAAGGAAAAAAAAATCTCCACAGCAGTTGCTTCTTTGGTTTGTAGCACTGCAAGAATCTGAAATTTGCTATGATGTTTTAGACTATCTTCATGCCTCAAATTACATTTAAGACTGAAGCCTTAGCATCTTGAAACATATGTGCCTTTTGCAATAGTTTGGTACATGCTGGCTTTTTTGGAGAGTAAAAATAATCCTGCTTTGTGTGTACATTGTGTTCCAAGCCATGTAATTCAGAGGTCTCTTAATTTTCGTACATGAAGTACTGCTTCCTTTACTTCAGAACATAGGTGACACAGTAACATTAACCAGAGTTTGTCTGAGAAGACTGTTGTATTCAACACATTTGTGCCCTTTCTTCCCTGGCCTCTAGCCTTAAAATCCACAGTGACATTGCATTCAAACTGTAAGATAGATCAGTGCTTCATTGACATTAATAAATAACTTTTGAGTTGTTGCTAGTATAGATAGACACAACAAGTCTCAAAGATTTTGAGTTTTGATTTCCTTTCTAGGCCTGAGGGGAATTTGGCATATTGACTACAGAGGCATTTCCTATCAGCTGAGAAGGGTGTTGGGCCATGTTGAGCGACAGGAACACTGGCCTAGTTTGAAGTACATTTGACAAGTCTTTGAGGTTGCTGTTTGCGTTACGTACATTTAAGGACACTTAATATTTTGTTTCAACATGTATCAATAAACTGAACAGACAAAGTGTGAGAAAAACATACTGATAACATTCTGCTGTTTTGAAGAATAGTATGTTTTGGTTTTTTGCAAATGGCTCACTTTATACTGAAGTGCAAAGACATGCTGACAGTAAACTCATAATTTGTTCCTTTTTTTCTGGGAAGTGAGATGAACTTGAGGCTTGAAGAAGAATACAGGTTTGCGTTGGACAGTTAGCAGCTATAACTTGGGTTTGATTTTGGCACCAGGAGGAAAGTGATACACCTGTATGAAGATCTCATAGAAATCATTCTATGTCAAATACATCAATGTAACTTACTATGTCCGGAGAAAACAGGATGGCCGTGGGAAGGGAATTTCTTAGTTGTGTTCTTAATCAACTTTCTAAAACTTACGTCCCGTTGCCTTTTGGAATTTTATTTGAATTATATGTTTTTTAAAAAAAATCTGTAAGCATGACAAATCTAGGTCTCTAATAATTGAAAAGTCATTGGAAACCTCCTTATCTGAACAGTGAATTAATTGAAATTCAATAAATTGCTGCTGGAGATACCTAATTGCAGCATTTTGATTCCACTATGATGCTCAGGGAGTTTTACTCTGCAGAGATACTAGGAAAGTATTCTGTGGGAGCATAACTACATGGCTGATCTGGTTTTCTACTCCTCCCTGCACATTTGTTACTGGTCACTGTGGCAGATCGGATGTGGTCCAGAAGGGACTTCTCATGTGTGTCCCAGGTACCTAAGAGGCTGTGCCAGCTAAAGTGTGTAAACTACTGCATTTTCAGGTACATAGTCAACATCTTTCTGGCTTTGAGTTCATATTCCTCTTGAGCTTATAGCTTATCTTTGGGATTCTCAAGCCAGAAACAAGGGCTCCAGTGGACTTTTTCATGTCATATACATCAGAGTGGGCTTTCTGCAAAAGGCAGTAAAAAAGAAGAGTTGAGAGATAAGGTCTGAAATTCTTCTTTATGATTTAATATGATGTGTTTCTCTGGTGAATGCTCCAGCTAATAAGCCACCAGCTCAAGCTCATATGGTTTTATAGCATAAATCTTTCTTATTTTTCCAGTTAGAGTGCTTCTGCCTTGTGTAAAATACTCACTGGAGTTGAGTGCCTTAAATAAAAGATTTAGAATAGTTTTCACACTCTCTCCCAGCCTGCAGAGTCATCATTTTGAAATATTTTTTGTTTAAATAGTGGCATATCTATGTATTGTTTCACATATAAATCAGTTGGTATTAGCTACCATTCAAGGTGTGAAATAAAATCATATTTCAGAGGTAGTATGGACATCCTTGGTGGCTTATGCGATCATAGAATCATGCAACAAAATATCTCAAGTTGGAAAAGACCCATAAAGATCATTGAGTCCATCGTCGTGCTTCTTGCAAGACAACCCAAAACTAAATCGTAGGACTACAGCATGTATTGTATGATATAGTATTAAAAAAAAGAGTGAAATACACAGCAAAAATACTATAGAATCATTTGGGTTGGTCCTTTTTGTTTACAATATTATTATTCTGTGACTGATACGCAGTATTGAAAAAAGAAGGTAAGAAACTGTGGAATGGTGGTATTTTCTGGTCCTACTTGAAGGTACCAAAATCAAGTTACACAGTATGACTTTACTTATGACAACTGGTTTTATTGTTTATGTGATTGTGTCTGTGTGTATGTAATTAATTTACAACCTGGAGATGTGTACAACCACTTAGAAATGAGAAATGAGCTGCAGTTCACTCTAACAAAATAAACCTTATGTAAATTGACATAGAATCATGGCATCATTTTGGTTGGAAAAGACCTTCCAGATCATTGAGTCCAACCATTAATACTACTCTACAAAGTTCACCACTAAGCCATATCCACAGGAACCATATCTATATGTCTTTTAAATGCACCCAGGGATAGGCTTAGGCCTTACCAGAACAAATAGTGAGTCAACCACCTCTCAGGGCAGCCTGTTCCAATGCTTGACAACTCTTTCAGTCACAATTATTTTCCTAATGTCCAGGCTAAACTTCTGGTGCAGCTTGAAGCCATCCCTCTCTTACTCCATCACTAGTTACTTGAGAGAAGAGACTAACACTCACCTCACAACAACCTCTCTTCAGGTAATTACAGAGATTGATAAGGTGTCCCCTCAGTCTCCTTTCCTCTGACTGAACAGCTCTAGTTTCTTCTGCTGCTCCTCTTCAGTCTCTTTCTCTAGGCCATTCACCAGCTTAGTGGTTCTTCTCTGGACCCTGCTCCAGCACTTCAGTGTCTGTCTTGTATTGAGATGCCCCAAAGTGAACACTTTACATCTTGCACTTGGCTCTATAAACTGCAATTGAAGGTTAATTTCCTTGAAGAATTGAACATCACAGAAATAAATTTTGTATTGGAGCATAGGCATTTAACTTTGTGATACTTTGAACTTTAGGAATGCACTGATTCTCTTTCTTCATTAATGTACTGATAACAGTAAATCTATACTAATACTAATGTCTATACTATAGCACTAGATTACAATTAAGTACTAACAGCGCTTTTCAGCATTTTTATTAACAGGTTCTAGTGCTTTAAAGCTAGATGCTTTATACCATCTGGAGTTTTATGTGTAGTTCTCATGTGATGAAAGTAGTTCTTAAAATTTGTACCTGCTGCTGAGCATAATAGAAAAGTTTGTAGTGATGAGACTCAGCAGCAAATTACTAACAGTAAGCTGAGCTGTGGGATAAGTGTTTTCACACAAGCAGCAGCAGGAGCTGTATGTGTAACTCTGTACCCAGATGCTTTTATAAGCCTTTGTGTAGGCTATTTTTATCTAGATGAGGAAATACATATAATGGTAAGGTTTTCTTCCTAATGTCTGCAATTAAAAAGTATAAACAGTCTGCATCTAAAAAGTCTGTGTTGCATGTTAGTTATTCAGTATTTTTATTATTGTTTTTTCTGTACTAGGACTTCTGTCCTAAAACTGTGGATAGATGATTTACTTTCTTCGAAAATAGTCCATCCCTCCTATAATCCGTATTTACTGTCTTTACTAAATATATTGTGCCTCTTGCTTTCAAGGTATTATCTCTTTGTTTTAGAAAAATGCACCCTGGTGTATGACTTTTTTCAGCCTAATTATCTCTTGTGTTGACAATGATTGTCTTAAATAGGTTTGTGTCATTTTCTGCTATTGACAGCTGGAGCCTTGGTTTACAGGAGGGTTTCAACATTATTTGAGCTGGAAAAGACATTCAGTGAGTGAATAAACTGAGCAATGTTTCTCATCACTGGAGCAACAGACAGCTAAGAACCAAGTCAGAGTGGGCAGAAAGGAAAAGGAACATGTCAGGTTTTGGCAATCTTTCTTTTCCACTTCAGCAGTTAGAGAGACAGTGATAAAAACTAAAAATGCAGCAGCTACACTGCAATGTGCCCTGCTGGCAATAAGGCAAACAGTTCACTTCACAAGGACCAATTTAGAGGTGGCAAGCATTTTGAAAACACAGCTGTTCATACAAAGCTACCTTTCAAACACATCAACTGAAAGAGCCACTTCTCAATTCTTATCATTATAACCACTTTGAGTGGTTCTATGGATAGAAATTTGGAAATGTCACTAACCAAAAATTTGATATGAGAATTTTCATATCTCACTTGATTGTAGTTACAGCATGAAGAGTTTTTTTTTTTTAATATTTTCTTTTTAAATGTTAGCTATGGAGATATGCAGCCTTAAATTTGAACTTCAACACCTTTCTGATAATTTTAAAAGGCATTTTCCCCTTGTTTATTCTATGATCAAAATATCAAAAAACCTGTTTATTTGGGGATTTTGTTACAGCACAACTGACAAGAGGATGCAACAACTTCTTGGACAAATTTTAAGAAATGCACAAAAATCCCTTTTTTCTTCCTTCATAAAAATGTAAATAGGATGTTTATATTGAAATACATATAGAAAGCTTGTGAATGAGGCAGGAGTATGTTTAGGTTAAAGCATACAAATATAATAAAACTGACTATCCTAATAAAATCAGTCTTGAAATGAAATAGATCTGGAAGTAATTCTACTGGCTGGTTTGATGTAGTTGCTGGAAATTATATAGGCTTAGTGAAAATTGCAAGAGTTTCTGTTAGCCTGTGTAGTCTTGCTTTCATTCTGCTGTCTGGACTTTCTTGCAGTTTCATGCAGAATCCTGTTTCTTTTTGCAAATCCAAGTCAACAGTACCCTGTAATATGCTCTAAGTGTTTTATATTCTAACATATTAAGAACATTCAAAGGCGAATAAGGAGTTTGGGAAACTATTGTGTTTCTGACATCTGTTTTGAGGTCTGCAACTTGGGCAGATGATGGTATTAGGTGACAGCTGAATATTTAGATTATTATGTTGAAAAAAGCCCCAAAATGGGTATTTGAAATATTTGAATGTAATTGAAGAAATTGACTAGGACTTCCTTTTGGGATATTGACTAATTTTGGAAACCTTTTTTCTTTTCTTCTAATGATGTTTAGAATTTCAGAATGGCCCTGAATAGCATTAAATGCTAAAGGAAATGGCAAAGCTACTCGTGTTTCACCTTAAAACAATTTGGCATATCTGAGTAGTTATTTTATTGCATGTTTTTATTTTGTGAACTTGTTATACATTTTAATTTTTTTTCCTTACTTGGAATAAATTGCCCGTGGGAAAGCCACAAGCTTAAAATCTGTACTGTGACTATAAAGCAAGACAAATTCTCACACTTTAGACCATTTCAAGATAAGAATAACAAGATTTTATGCATAGTTAGAAGTTCTTTATACTCACGAGTAGCACGTGTCTATTATCTTTGTACTCCTTTTTAACTTCATCTTGGTGCAATATAACAGATATCAGAGGAGTTATCACCATGTACAATTCATTAAGAACTTACTGTAATTCTGTTTGTTGTATCAATCAAAAACTACATTTCAGTATTTTAGAAAACACTGCAATATAATAAATCAGTCTTTGAAAATTATATAATAAATCATAGTCTTTGAAAATGCAGTATTTGAAATAGATGTGATCCCAACACAAAATAAAATGTAAGCCAAAGAAATATTTACAAATGTCTGGTAAATTGTTACGTATATTTTGAATAACTTAGCAATGGATGTAACTGAACATTTGCTAAACCCTTCTTTTAAAAATTAGAAGATGGAAAAGATAAAGCATTTGTTTCTTAACCTATTTTAAACTAGATTATCATGACTGATCATGGAAGGGCAGATAACTACAGGAACATCTGCATGTTAAGTAAGGTGCTTGTCAGTTGTAATCACAGCAGGTAATAGAAATGGTACATAACTTTATTGCTAGTGTTAATTTGGTGGTGGCAGCAGCAGCAACATTGTGCACCAATTAGAAATTGAAGCCATGGTAGTGAATAGGAACCACACTGTCTTGTGTGCTGCAGAATGAAAATGTGAGCTTTACTCCACAGAGCTTAAAATCTAAGTACAGGAAGGACAACTGATGATTCAGACAGGGCAAGAGAAAAAAGTCACTGTCACACTCTCTGAATATCTTTGAGTTTATGCCTTTCTTCAACTGTAGTCCAATAGTTCACTATCCTGATCCTGGCTTATTTTTCCAGACTTTGATTTTTGAAATTTCCAGCCATAGATCTCTCTCTTCTGTGTTTTTAACTTCTAATTGCACCTTCCCTGGCCATGGCATACATCTGACTTGTTCACAAAAGTCATGGCAGAAGAAGACAAAATGTTTCTTTCATGGTACTTGGTAAAAGAATGAATCATTTCAGTAATTGCAGTTACTTTTTACTCCTAGTAAGTCCACAGAATATTTTTTTGGTATTAATTTGAGTGATCAGAGCTCTTAAAAAAAAAATACCTACATGAAAAGAGGCTGCATTTTGATGGAAGCTACACATATTTTTTTTACCATTTACGTTCTAAGCTGACATTGATGTTCTGATTTCTAATATGACATTCCAAATTCTCTTAAAATATTTTTAGTGCCTGGCAGGTAGACTCAAATTCTCTTGCAATATTTTTAGTGCCTGGCAGGTAGACTACATCTAATAACTTTATATACTTGAATTACTTGTAAAAGAAACTTTGACAAGAGTCTGAACTGATTTTTTATTTTATTTCACTTTAAATCAGATAGTGAAATAGTGGTTTTTTTTAATCTAAAAAACTAATTCATTGCCATTATTTTTTTTTGTATTTTTGTTTGATTTTTTTTCTTAAATAATAGTTGCATGGATGTATTTTTCTTCTTGTCACAGCAAATGGCAAGGATTAGATGTTAAAAATAAGTGCTCAATGCATTTAGATCTTTAGTATTCTTGTTACAGTTCTTTGTTGTATGAAGGTTTCAGCATATTAGTGACTTATCAATTGCTGCCCTTATCAATCAGTTATGTGAAAAAAAATTATTGCTGTAGCTTGGTTAAGTAATGTGTTTAGTTTTATTTGTACGTGTTCAACTTCTTTTTGACAGTTGTCATATTAGTAGTGAGAAGCCTATATTGGCAGTTACCTAGGCACATAGTTGGCAAGAGAGCAGTCACGTTCTGGATGTGGGTGAATGTACCCAGTTACCAGATGCTTCAAGCAGATGGCCAGAACTAAAGATGAGTGAGACCAGTTTTGGCTTGATTTTCTAGAAGGCTACCATAATGATTCTGGAGGTCTGTAGTGCATTTGGCTAGTGAAAGTCCTAGCCAGAAGCCTTCTGGCAAAATCTGCATTTTCCAATTTATTTAGTTATTTAATTTCTTCATTGTGGCAGTTAAAATGTAAATATTTAACAGACCTAAACCATAGAAATAGGTATGTTCAGGTAGTCATAATAAGGAAAGAGAAATATAGTGACTTGACTTAACAAATTGTATTTTTCTTAGGAATATATTAACTTAATATTTTTTGCTTTGTTATGGGAAGGTTTTGCTATAATAAAATCAGCATAATAAGCACAATAATTTCAGGAGGTGCAATTCATATTTAGTGATTTTTTTTTTTTCAGCAGCAAGTGTTTAGGCTTGAAACTAATTGAAATTGTCTGTCTTTGTTGGTAGCTTGCTAATATTTACTGAATTAACCTTTATTTTTTTGTATATTCATTATTTGTTTGGGGAAATGGACACATCAAACTAAATGCAGAATTTAAAGAAGTGCTATAATTTCCACTGTGCACTGTGTTGATTGTGAACTGTAATAATCAAAACATATAAAAAAGCTTACAGAATGCAGTTATGTAAGGACCATCCTGCTACAACCCCAGCTAATGTAAAGTGGCTTCGGATACAGGGAGGGGGAAAAATGTTGTCTGTCACTAAAGTGAGCAGAAATTCCTTACTAAAGAATAATGAAAAAAATATTTTTGAGGTGCCAATAGTGGAGGAGATTACATTTCCTGTCATGAACTTTTTTACCAAATTAGGCTGAATTGCTCTAAGTTCATATTATGAATATACTGAGCCACCTGTTGAAGCAGATTCACAATGTATTGTTCAACTGAAATGGATTTTTTTAGTCTTACTTGAGGCAGTGTAGAGAAATGAATTGATGAAAACACGATTTCAAGATGCAGAAACTGACAATGCATAAAGCAGAATATTACTGTGAAGATTAGGAAATAAAAACTCTGTTTACTGGTGGGTTTATATAATTTGGAGTGATTTATGTGTACTTATAAATTACCAACGTATAGAGATACTGTAATTTCTGGTTGTAGAAAGAATTTTAGTTTGTGTTTAGTTTTAATTACAGTTTTTGCTCAGCTGAGCATCTCATTAATAACATTGCTTGAGAAGTTTTTTATATGATTTACAAAACTAGTGTTATTTTCAGACATGAAAGGATTGTTCTTTGTACTTTTATGATCCATTCATCAGCTCTAATCCACACTATAGGATTATCATGGTTAATTTCTTATTTCCCCAGTGATGAGTACACCAAAATCCTGATCTTATTTTCTCTTTAAGATTACTTTTTAGAATAAGACCTGAAGAAAGAGGATAAATACAGGATAACTGGCAACATTTAACTTCAAGTTCAGTATCTCTTCTTCAATTTGTGACACTGCAGTTAAATAATCATATAATATCTGGAACAGTACCTAAATCCTCTTTCAAGTACTTTGCTTTTAATTTCAAAATTGCAAATCTATTTAAATCATTGGGCCCCTCTATCATATATGAATTCATAGCCACTTTCCCCGGTCCATGTCTTCCCAGTGTACAATCCTCCATGTGTTTTCTACTAGTTTCTTTTTTCTTTTTTTATCTAAGGTGACAAAATTCACCCAGTCCATTAATATTAGATGATTGCTCTAATTAGCATGTCACTGAACAAGTTTATTTTGATTACCAAACTTACATGATGTAGCCATGTCTTGATTTTTTTTTTAATTTCTGTCTTAGCTCTGCAGCATCTGTCATCCTTTTACAGCACCTTTCTGCATTTTGGATGCCAAATCTGACAGTAATGTTAAAATTTAACTTTCTGATCTCTCAGAGTTGTGACCAGTATTCAAGTCAATCAAGCAGATTGTGATCACTGTATTCGAAGATTGCTCTAGATGTTTCTTGACAGGCATAGCTTTGTGCCTTTTGTGACTTCTACTTAGGTCTATCCACAGGATTTGAAACCTATCTGCTGTAGGTGCATAAATAATGACATATAGGAACATTACCTCACGTATGACAAGAATGTTACAAACGTTACACAGATGAAACACGTCTTTCTATGGGAAAAGGATTCTTCAAACTTAACAAAATATGTTTGAATGAAGATACTGAAAATAACCTACTAATGATTATTATTAAATGATAGAATGAATCTTTCTGTTCATCACTGGTGCTGAACCATTTAAAATTGTCCTTACAGCTTGACCTTGTAAAAATGGATTAGACAAAAATTGTAATGATGATGATGTTGCCAATCTGCTTTTTTATGACACATTTATTAAATTTGATTTCAACCTTTCTGCTTTCAGACAATAGCATGGTCTTTTTTTTCCTAGAAGTAAATCTATTTCAATAAATAAAGACAGATATTTTAATAAAGTGATATTTCAATAGTGCAAAATGAGAAATTATTCTTTCAGTGGCTAGTGATAATTTCTGTTTCAAGGTTGGAAAACCTCAGAAGGAATATGAGAAGTAAGGAAAAAGGCATGGTGTGCTTAATTATAGGGGGCTCATTGACACTAGAATGCCATGTCAAAAAAGAGCACTGAGTGACAAGGTGTTTCTTTAAAAGTGGGTGTAGGTCAACTTTCTTGCAAGAGTGTATAATAAACAGTGGAGTTGCTTTTGATGGCAAATACTCAATTCATTTGGTAGAGCTACTTGGTGTAATTCCAGTGCTTACAAAAGTACAGTCAAAATTAATATGGTTAACCACAATGTAAACAGGTAAAGGGTGACAATTTATCTTTGGTGTTTGGCTTTATCTGCCAGTTCTTATAAATGTGAACTGAATATATAGTTTAAGTTCTCGTATGGTATAATTATCCTTCCTTCAGGCAATAGCTGTCACTTTGTTCAATATTATAATGATGGAAACTGTAAACCACCTGTCTGTCTTCTTGCAAATGAATCGGTGTCCTCTGTTAATGAGCATGAAAATGTCAAATTAAATGGCTTTATCCTTCATAATACAATGAAAACAAAGCATGGAAAGCATCTGAAGTTCAAAATCCATACTAGTTGTTAAGTTCGTGTGAATATGGATTCAAGTCTCCTTGTATAGGATTCTATTGCATGAAGGAAATGAAAATTTTGAAAGTAAATCCAGATTTAACTTTCAGCGTTTGGGAACAGGGAGTACAGAGCAGTGTGAGCATTCTAAGTCCTCTATTTTCAAAGCACGGCCAAGCAAGTTTAGTTTCTGTTACTGGTTGTGTAGAATGATCATGATGTATTCTTGAAATTCCAATTCTGAATCTCCAGTGCCATCTGGTAACTTTCAGTTGGTAAAAAATTTACATTATTCTGGATGATTACAAGAATAGGCAAAGCAGTACACCTGAATGGTTAAGAACTTGAAAAGTCCTGAAAACATTTTTCCAAAGGTCATAGAAGGCTCTTGTCCCTTTCTTGTAATTCATGGCGGATTATGTGAATCATACATCCAGAAAAGACAAAGTACTTTTGGAAGCTGTAATGAATAGAAACTTACAGCTCTTATGAGGTGAAATAGCTTTGTTTGACAGTCTTATAGGAGCAGATTTTTAGGATTGATCATACCTCTATTACAAGCAGCAAGAAAAATACCCTGAAAGCCATGAGAATGTTTGGTTTGAAAACTGGAGTTGAGATTAATTGTATTTCCCATGTTGCTGCTCAACATTCGAATCGAATGATGATTGATGCTACAAATAAACTTGCTGGTTAGCTGCTCTTTTTCAACAAATAATTAGTCTTCAAGGGTCAACACTTTAAACATTTTTAGTTAGGTAATAAACACCTATTTGGGCACAAAATACAGAAGAATTATTGAGATGAGTCAGGATGCCTAAATCCCTTTTAACTCTCTTGTGGTTAATAGAGCCATATGGACACAGAAAAGCGATATTCACTAGTGTAATATTTCAATGAAAGATGGACAATCTACTGCAAGTGGAGACATAGATACTTTGTTACAAAATCCTAGCATTACCTGGAAAGAAATATGGGAGACTGCAGTTGCATATTAATGATGATAAAGCTTGGTATTCTTTTGAAATTGTTGTGTAGTGATGTGCATCAGTCCAAAAATTTTCACGATAAGTTGAGCAGGTTGTGTTATTAGAAGCTTGCTCTATCACTAAAGACTTCTCTGCCAACAGAATTTGTGATTTGAAATGCATTGATGTTTTGTTGAGAGTTATCAGATATTTCCAACGTGTCTCCAGTCAGATTATGCATTCTTTTCCTGATAGTGGCTGTACGGATTACGACCTAATAAATAAGATGGTATCAAGAATGCTTTGGGTATAGGCAGTGCTCACTTAATATTGGCAGGTCAAAATTCTAACTATTAACTATGTTAATACTCATAGTTTATTTTGATTAGGCTGAATAGTCATATTTTAATACTGTGTATTGGCTAAACTGATAGCCTAGGCAATGTTAAAGTGAAAGAGTCTTGAGTTTCATGAGTCCGTCTTTCTGGTTTTCCAGGCTATTTTCAGAGTTGCAGTTCTTTCAGGAATTGCTGTAGGACCTCCCATTTATGAATGTGTCAGAGAAGTTAGAATTCAATTTTGTTAAAGCAGGAAGAAGCCTGTTTATGCTCTAAATACTTCTTCCATATATATGGACTCAATTTCTAGAGCTGTTAAGGAGAGAGGGGAAACATTTATCTCCTTAACATGTTTACAGAATGTAAAAGAACCTTACAACCCAGTAACTATTTTTGGTGAATGGGAAGGTTTATTTTGATTTATTTTCCTTTATTGTACAGACAAAATAGTAGATGATACACCAGTGTGATCCTTGAAATCTAACAGAAAGATAAATCTACATATTTTACTGAAAAAAAAATTGTCCTGCCTCATTTGCTTAATTGTGAAAAAGTGTATTTTCCAAGCTGTTATTAAGGTTTGAAACGATTAGCCTTCATTAGTTTGGTAATTAGTTTAGGCAGATCGTTTTGGAATGGCTTCATTACTGTCTTAGTGCTACTGAGTCTATCATATTTTTATTAGTAAAGTAACTCTTGAAGAATTTTTCACCGTGGTTTTAATTGCTTTCTCTTTTAAAAGTAACAATAGCCAAGAAGCGTGAAACAGAATTTGTTTCCATGGGAAAAAAAACTCCAAACCCTTAATTTCAGAGGCTACGCATGCTAGTTTGATATTTTAACGTTTTAAGGTTCTAACTTTTTGAGTTATCAATGTTTCTCATTTTTTGCATTGTGCTGTAAGTATGTATCAGGTTTTACTCACCAGTTTTCAATTACGGAATTTAACTGTACGGATTTTTTATTTTAGCAGTTTGAGTAAATACAATAATTCATATCATATATGTTTTTTGATATTCTGAGTGTACTGTTTATTCTCTGTAACATGTCTTGTTGGAGCTGTTTTCTAAGAGAATGACTCACTTCTCAAGCTATTACTCAGGAGTTTTGTTGAATTCAAATCAGAATTTACTTTGCAGTTGAAGAAATTCAAGAAATAGAGTCAAAATTAATTTTGCACAGCTTCTTGTATGAACATGGATTTATTCAAACAAAAAAAAAGGGTGCAAATATTGTCCCAAAATATAATACAAAATATCTCAATAGCCTTTGCAAATATTTTTTAACTTTTTTTTTTGCTAGGTTTATCATTCTGTGTTAAAATTTCTAAATATACTAGAGATAAATCTAGAAATAATTGTAAAGTATTTCCTGAAATCTTGTATGCAAAGACTTTGAACAGAATATTGCAGTGCACAGTGGGCCTTTTTCTGCTGAGAGATACTCTTTATTCCACTTAGATATGTCTGTTAATTCCTAAGGGCTTAGTTGTGTCTGCTTAGGCATAGATTACAGAACACTGTGGTGATGAGCTTCATTTTCTGAGATAACCACATGGACCTAGAATGCCTCTGGAGTTTAGATGTGTACAGTCAGAAAAAAATTATCTTTCTAAGATAACCACATTGACCTAGAATGCCTCTGGCTATGGAAATGGCAGACTTGCAGACAGAAATTTGAATATGAAGTTCTTGCATCTCATTTACGATTTGAAAAGCAAAAATCATCACAAGCCACTCTTCACATATGTGCAATAAGGTGTCTGACTGCTCCTTCTTCTCCACCTCACTGACAGAGATCAAGTCACAACCAGGTTAGGTTTGCATCAGGTTGCTACTGAATTTAAAAATAAAAATGAAATTTTATCAACCCCAAACACATCACAATAAAGAAGCTACAGTTTAAGGCACTAGGTCATGGAATTTCATTGATCAGAAAAGTATCATGCAGATAAACCATCTAGAATGTTTGTTATACACACCAAATGTGTGTGTATAACTTTCACTTCGAAAGAGTATGTCTATGGTCTTGGCACTTAATCAGAGCAAGAATGGCATTTATTGAATCTCATATTCAGTAAGTAACCAATTAAATTTTTTTTTCTTATGGCCAGTAAAATGCAGATTTTTCTTTTATTATTTTGTGCTTGTGCTTTCCCTTGAATATGTGTTTGGAGAGTTTTAAGCATGGAGTATCTTAAAAATGTTTCTCTTTCTCTTCTGTTTCATACAGTTAACACATTTATTTTATCTATTTGTCTGTCTAGACCAATATAGGAGAAACCAGAAATAGGATTTCATTTAAAAAAAACAACACCTAAACAGATATATTTATACTGTTTAAAACAAGTATTGGTTTCTGTTGAAAGTGCATTTAGAGCAGATATTCATTTTATATAAAAACTAAGTAACATATGGAGAGTTAGCACTGACTTGAATGCCTGCATACTGCTAGGATTGTACAATGTGCAACCTCTTTCTTGTCAAGTGGCTTTGGGTCTGTCTAAATGTAATAAAATTGTTATACGTCCTCAATAATTTACGAAGGATTGGATACATTCAAATAACTACTCTGAATATTCCTTGGTATAAAATAATCTAGTATTCTGACTCTACTTTTACTTGCTCAGTAGAGACGTAGATTACAGTTTATTGGTATTTACATCCTTGGTAATTGTTTTGCATCTCACTGTAAAGAACTAGGCTGAATACATGCATAACATATTAGAAATGCCATTAAGCAAATGATTCTGAATTAATGTTTTACCTCTCCGTGCTATGCAAAACAAATTTTCCCCAATTAATTTATAATTGATTAGTCTGTTTTACACCCCCAGGGAATCCAAAAAAGCTTTTGTTTATATGTTCTCTGCTATTCCGTTTCTATAGTGTGATTAAGCATCAAAAGAATATTTTATGTATTACTAAAGGTAAATTATTTTAAGTTGAAAAAAAAAATGTAATTATTTGTGTGTTCATGTGTTCTGGACTAACATTGTTTATGTTCATTTTAATGTATCTGTAACTGATTTTTGGAGTATGTAGGCAAAGGCAAGCATATCCAAAGGGAAGCGTGTACTTTTAGCGTTTGAACTGCTCAATGTACATGTTTATATATAGAATATATGAAATTAATATGTTACTCTTAGTCCAATTCACAGGCACGAGCTTTCATTAATGTCTGAGGCAATTCTGGCTTGAGTGCTTTCCCCAGCCTAAACACAGAATTAGCCTATATTAATTTGCCCTCACAATCCAAGAGGTTTCTGTGCTAACAGATCTGTGTGAGACATCTAACCTTTTAAGGACTTCTGCAAGTGCTCTGTGTTTTCTGTTTGGTTGATTGGATGGTTGTTTTCTTTTCAATTTAATGTTATCAATTGCAGTTTTAGCCAAATTTTAACCATTCTTTTGCAGTTTTACAAAATCTCTATCCCTAATAACTGCATTAAAAAAATGTATCAAGGCATGTTCTTCTGTCGAGCTGTTCCTCAGCTTTTGTATTCTTTCCTAGGATAAATGATAATGCTTAAAAAAATCAGCAGAGACAAGCAAAATAGGTGGAGATTGCTGGTTATAGCTTATGAAAGTAGCTAGAGGGAAAAATAGTCCAACATATAAATGATTATATAAATCCAAACACTTTTTAATTTTTGATTATTCTGTTTCAAGTACAAATTTAGAAATGTTTTTATTATCTGAAGAGGCACAATCATGTATCTAGAATGAGGAGTCAGGATTTAACCAGGGCTTTCCCTCTATTCTAACCAAACCTATTTTCATGGGAGATGGGGAAAAAACCTCAAGTTTACTAGCTTGAGCTATGTGCTTGTGGTAGTTTGATGGGTCCCAGGTTCCCTTGAGAAAACCACAAGGACAGAGTCCCATCCCAGGAGATGGACCTGGTCATCCCAGGATGTTGTAATAATGTTATTACTCCACTTTCTGCTATTGCAGCTTGCAAGGCAATTCCTGGCTATTATCAGTCTCCTCCCCTCCCTGCCTCTTCTCCTTTCACTTCTTTTCTTTGTGAAGAACATGCGGCCCTCCTTATCTCATGGTTTGTGTGGGAGAGATGGCTTCTAGCTGGCAGAGAATTTTGAGCTGTGTCATACAGCCTGCTGAAGCCTTTTAGGCCTAAGCTGGGGAGGACAGTTATGGCCTACTCTCAGGCCTGCTGGGGGTGGAGGAATTCTAGATTATTTTAGTGTGAGAGACTTGGTTTAGTTTGTGGATGTATTCATTCTACATCATTGCCCTTTGCATATATGCGCTAGTAAATAGAATCTCTTTTTTAACTTCCAATCAGTGTGCAGGATCCTCATTCTTACTCTTCAAAGAAGTAAGAGTAATTTCTGTCCTCTACTCCTGGGTAGCTTGTGGCCTCAAACTGGGATGACACTATCAGTTACAAGTCTTGGTTTGATTCTTGGTTGACTGCTTGGGAAAAGGTCTGTCTCTTGGACCTGGGTTCTGAATCTCCAATGGGCAGAGAAGCCTTTCTCCAGACTTCAAAAGCAAAAGAACTCCATTGGCTCCCTTCTTAGCATGGTGGGTTTTATTTGTACTATTTTTGAAAGGTACCTTCTCATAAGCTACATAGGGCATAGGCAGGTAACAAGGAGATCACTTATTTTTGTGAAGGGAGTGCAGGTGATAAACTGTGAATGCTTTAATTCTTACTTTGAACTAAATCTTAACTTTTGAAACATGGTGGGAACTGGCGATCTACAGTATGATTATGCTTTGGGAGATATTTTCTACATCCAAGAAGTTTTGAAAGTCTTGTTAGGTATAGAAGACTACTAGGACTGTAATAAACAAAGTGCAGAAAACAGCTGTCAGATTGGACAGAGTATACTTTTTTTCTCCATACGAATGTTAATCTTTGTTTTTGATTTGCACATAAAGGAATAAAGAAAATGAAATTGCAAAAAGATACACACAAAATGTATACAACTATTTTTTCTTTAATATGCTTACTTTAAACTTTGAGAAAATACCATGTACATGTGACATTTCATTCCCAATTCTCTGTGGTGCTGAGAGATCCTGATAAAAGTGTACAGTATTATTCTTTTATAGACTGCTCTCTATCTCATAAATAAACTGAGGAACATGTGGCGGTTGCTAGGGGTAACCTTTTTTTGCATTTTGCTGAAAAGGTCCAAGAATATGACACATGTAGATTGGTGATGTGGAAAGCAGTATCATACAAAGTTTCATATTCACCATTTGTTCTTTATGATTTGTGGTATTTACATAACAACGAATTATATCTGCTTCAGTTTTCACCTTGAATCTTCCATAGACTTCAATTTTGCATGGCTCAGAAAGTCACTTATGCACTCAACTACTAACCTTAAAGTGTTTTTTGCTTGGTTAAACTATCTCTATTTACTGTCAACATTGTATAGCTGTGGTTGTAAGTGCTGATCATGTTAGGTGGTTGTAGTTGTCAGGCTATGTAAGCAGAAAATAAATAAAAAATTAGAAGTAGTCCTTTGCACCTAAATAGGATTCTCTGTTTTGGCCATATTTTCTGTTGAGAGTGTTTTGAACCTGAGTGTCAGAGTGAAAGCCAGCAGACATTTGGAAAGATGAGATAGCAGTGTTCAATGCAAGCCCAACTTAGGGTCTGAACAGGAGTTCTTAAGGCAAACATTTTTGTACTTTTTTTTATTGGTAGAGTGTTTGGTAATGAATTCTGCATAATGAGTAATTAATCCTTTTTGTAAGAGGAAATAATTTTCTAAGGCCTCATTAGCAATTTGATTTGAATTGTATTCAAATACTTCACTCCAGTGATTACAACAAGCAGGGTTTGTCAATCAAATGTAAAGATCATAGCTAAAAAATAGTCTGTAACACTGTGTTGATATTATTTTGGTGAAATGTTTGCTACTCCTGAAATTTCTTTTTGTTTCATACTTTTGAGTTCACAGTATGTTTTTGTTGGAATATTGATTTTAAAGAGCTGATGAAATGCAGTTATTAACGTCAACAATATAATGATTTTTTTCCAGAAATAATTAAAAAAAAAAAATCAAATTATAGCTTTTACTGGTGCTAAAGAACAGAAGTTAAAGCTGTCTCTACAACATGGCAGAGAAAAATACTTTAAGGGCTTTCTAACCCTCCCTCCAAATTTAAGTAGTAAGTAAATCTTACGACGTTATTATGCACATTCAGAACTTAGAACTGAAAGGGCTGTCTTGTGTTTTCCATTGGATAACACTAGAGCAAATGCTGGAATTTAGTGCTGCGGCTTCTTTGTGCTGTGATTTACACTCCATGGCTTCAGTGAAGTTGCATATGGTATTATAGTATGATTCTAGTTTTTCATCCTTTGCACAGTGATGTCTTTTTCAAAGATCAGGACTAGAAACTAGTGTTTATTTACCTATCTGTATAAGGATCTGCTAAATTTTAGATGACTCTAATTGACCAGTTCATGTTTATTAAATTATTCTGGTAGAAGTAATTAGTAGATGAAGCTCGATATTGAAGATAGCTATGAGAAACTAAGCACAAATAATAGTTCAAGCCTTCTCTCACAGAATCACTCTTTGTGAAACTTGTTGCAGGTTTATCGCATATAGAGACTGAAACAGTTTAAGTATATTCACTGCTTGAAGTAAAATAGCATCTGGGAAGTGAAAGTTGAAGTTTAGAGCTTAATATGAAATGATTATTCTAACTCATGATTGCTAATGCTACGTTTTTAAGTCAGTATTAAAAACAGTGGCATATATAGCCTTGAATCTGTGGAATACACTGAACCACCTGGCAGAGCAGAAACAGACAGATTGTGAATTAAGATGTTAAGTGTTTCCAGGAATTGTTCTCTCTCACTAGAAAATAGTTGTTTTCTGTTATCTGCGTAAATATGGTCTCTTATTTTAAGATTTTTAAACAAATAAAAGGACATTTAAATAGTTTTGAGTATCCTGCTGGGATGTTGTCAAATAGTAGGTAACAGCACAGCAAATGTCGTATTGTCAGTAAATGGAGTTCTATTTCTTTTTTAGCAGCTAGCAGTCTTTCAGATTATCTGCCTTCTCAAAAGTTTCAACTCTATACCTTAGAGACTAAACTCAAAGCATCTAGCAAGGCAGGCTGGACAGTGCCTTTCACCTCTGGCAAAATCTTCATTGCTCTAATCTGATGTAGTCATACAAACACATAAAACAGGCTCTGATGAGGGTAGTGCTGCTGTAGATTGTCACCTAAGACAATGTTAGCAGGGGAGCGAGTGCCTCTGCTGAGATGACCACAGCATGATGATTAAAGTTGGGAGAGACCTCAGGAAGTCCCTAGTCAAGCTGCTGCTTAAACCAGGCAGTTCTTGTCAGACCAGTTTATGAAAGGTAAAAACCCCAAATTGAGGGATTCTTACTAATTGCTTACATAGCTGATCTGTGTGGATTCAATACTGTATTTTGACATGCTAAGCAAACTTTATTTTTGAATTAATGCTAATGAAAATGTATTTTTTATGGAATTGAACATTTCTCTGAGGTTTGATTGCTCTCTGTTTCTAGGAAAATTTCTACATTTCAATGAATGGTTCAATAGGTAATTTCCATTAATTTTACTCAAACTTTTAAAGACTTTGTCTAACCTCTGTGAGAGAGATTAAATAATAGCGTAGTGATTAAATAGTAGTGTAGTGGACTTATATCATAGATTTTGTATGCTTGCCACTGAGTATTTGTAGATAGATAGTCCAAAATTTTAGCATAACTGTTTTTGTTTTCTTGCTGTATTTATATCAGGCATGTATGATCTGTGTGTGTATAAACCTTTTATCAATTTGTCTTCATTTTTGGGGTAATAGTGCCTATGTCTTTGTGCCATTGCTGGGGCTGATATACTGACACTGTAACAAAAGATATTATTTGAAGAACTAACAGATGCAGCACATTTTGAAACAAAGTAAAAGCTGTAAATCCACATTCACTTGAGGTAAAGTTGTTTGGGGGTTTTTTGAATTTTTTTTCTCTGGAGTATTTTGATTGTTGTGGTTTTTCGTTTGGTGGGGTTTTTTCCTATGAACATTTGGTAAATACTATAGACTGTCAGAGCAGCGATGAAGAATAACACTTGAAAACCAGAAAGTTTATGAATTTTCCAACCCTCTAAAGAGCTGAAGGTATTTCAGTTTGGAACAGAAGGCCAAGACCTGTGTTGGCATACCCTCAAGTATGCCAGCTCCTGAATATAGGGATCTATATGCTTTACTTCAATTGAGATGACCCAGGACCCTAAATGTACTTAAGAATTTGGGCAGTATATGGGTAATTCAATATTTAAGCAAGTGAATTTGAAATTACATGTAATTGCACTTCTCTCTTCTACTTATAACATGTTGTTAGATGATACCTACTGAAGCCAATATTTAAATGCCTTTAGAAAAACATTTGGATGTGGATTGCATTGAGAAGTCTCTGAAAGCATTAGGAGCACTGGCAACATCAACTTTAAAATGCAGAGTTTATCAAAGGAAGTTCTTTTATGCAAATGTCTGAATATGGATTGAAAATTCTTTGTCTGATTTTCAGAACCCTTTTGACAAATACATATCTATGAGATAATGTGTTCTATTTTGTTTGAATCCATGCTTTTCCAAATTTGCATAGGCATTGACAAAATAAAATTATTGGCATGTGCTAACTATAGGCGAATGGAGCGTTCTTTACGAGTAGCCAAACTCCAGAGCTGGACAACAGTTTGAGAGATGAGATAGAGTGGATTTATGTAGCAAATGTGAAGATCTGAGTATCAGAATATTACAGTATATTCTTTAATTTTCCAAGAGATATAACTTATTAATGGACAAGATAAAGGCACATGAGTCTGGACTAGAAGTGAAGAAAATAGGGTGCCAGTCGTGAACAGTTTTGTGATAAGTTCTCATTTGCAAGCTAATCAATGACTGAAGACTAAAAAGCCATAGTTTTATAATGAGTTGCCCTTATGAATGCTTGAGAGCATTAGGTTAGTATCCTGCTGCTACTAATGACAGAAATAAGAATACATCTTTGATGTCTGTGCTCTTTGGTCAAAATCTGTTACTTTGCTCATTGCCACCTAGACACTAAGATCCTTCATGAAAAAACGTGTCCCACAGACAAGCCAAATGTAAATGAGAGGCAAAAGTTACAGGGAGGACCATGTGTTTCCATTATGAGACATCATTTTAATGTCCATGACATATATTTCAAGGTAAGGTGCATTTTGAATACTGAAGATATTTATTTCTGATGATATGCTATTCATTATTTCTGAACATTACTTATTTCCTCACAGAGGCAAACCAGAATGCACAGTAGTTGCCAAATGTTTGGAATAATTCTGCTTAATTAAATTCCATTTGACCATAAATTGAAAGCTATGTTTGATTCCAGCATCTCTCAGAGTGTAGTACTTGAAAAACTACTTAACCACATTTTCTAGGCACTATGGACTATGATTTCCATTGGGTTTTGTAACAGGCAAGGTAAATTGCCTTTACCTTGTTTTCAGAAAGTTTTAGATCTCCATCTAGATGTTTTAGACAAAGAGGATGTGTAGTAATTGAGACATTTTGAATGAGATATTAGCGTATTCTAAACAAGAAGAGAAGTTCTCAAAGCACTATTTTGTCTTTTTCTTCACTGCATGAATGGAAATGAAGTAATGTAATGAATTTTATATTTCTAGACACAAAAAATGATGGAAACATCAAAAAGCAAAGAAGAAAAAAAAAGCATGTTTATGAATCGCTTTTGCATCTGATGACATCAATGGGAATTTTAGTTTACCACAAATGGAAGTAAAATTATGCCTAAAGATGGGAATTCTAAGTAATATCGGTGAAAGGTTTATGGAATGGTCTAATATGGAAATTTTAATGGTAATAGCTTCGTTTCCTTGGTTTTAGTTGACGATTCTCTTAGAATTACTTTTACACAAAACTCTGTTAAAACCATGTTACTGGGAAAGTGAAAACAAACACAATTAGCAAAAAATCAGAGTAATAAAAGATAAAAATATCAGTTGACACTCCCACAATGGTTTTGATCCAGCTTGGTTCTACTGAGGTACATCAGGCATCATCAGCAATACAAAGCATCACCAGCTTTAGAGGTACAAAAGTGAGTGATTTCTGTTGTAGTGTCTGTGGCAAGTAAGGCAAAATTGTAGACATCACGTGAGTTGTAGTTTATCAGATTTTCTTTGAGTCGTATCTTTCAGTTTGTTTAATATACCTTTCACCTTTTTTTTTTTGGTCAGCAGTAACAGAATATGTTATAAAATGAGGGTGTCTCTGTCACAGAGTGAACCCTAGTATCTGTTTTTTTATTGTCCTTTAAAGGCATGGAAGCTTCTGCGAACGCAAATGCATTGACTCTCCTGACTGCTGCTGAAATATAGCAGTGTTCAAGTATACCGAGACTTGTTGTTGATATCAAGTTTAGGTGTGAAAATGTACCATTTTACGGATAATATCTGCACTAATATCTAAGGGGATTGCTTCCTGTTAGAGTGAGTATAGGGTTCATAGGATGTGTGTCCAAACATGCAAATTATTCTTGGATGTGTGAAAGTGAAAAATGCAGAATTATTGCTGTGCAGTTCCGTATTTTGACTGGCTTTTCTTTATGACTAGGAAAGACAGAGTCCTTTTTCCTCCCCCTTCCTTTTTCTTTTTTTTTTTTCTTTGAGTTTGGAGTTTAAATTATAACCCTAGAGCAATATAATGAATATCCAGTTTGTCACTTATTTCACAATAAAACTGAAATGACTGAGAACGTCTTTGTCTGACACGATATTGATGACTGAATAATCTAGATCAAAGCAACATTGAGAAGAACATGTTGTCTGAATTACACATACTGGGTGAAATGGCTATTCAAAGATTTCTAGCTTTTCAGATCATTATATTTGCAATTACCTCATCTTCTCTTCTATCACCTCATAAGGATACCTCCATCAACTGGTATGGTGGTTATTAATATCATTCAATTTCTCCTAGATGCTGTAGAATTTGAGCCTTGCATTTGGGCTTGCCAGCAAGTAACTGGTCAAACAACTTAAAATGAAGTAGTGAAATTACTATATTCTGGGACTGTCATGGCAAAGCTCCTGTACAGCTACAGTTGTCTTTTTTTTTTTTTTTTTGAAAGTGTATGATGTATCCTGTGTAAAAAGTTATGTATATTCAAAAAGGTATAACACCCCGAATACAGCTAGGATAAACTTTTACTGTTACGCTTAGATGATAACCTAAGTAACTCTGGTTGTTATAAACTGGTTTTAAATATGCACGTAATGTCTCTCAAGCTACAGTTGACTACAATGTTGTTTTTCATTCTGGAAGGCATTTTTATTTGTTTATAATTTGATAAAAAGAAAATACTGTACTTTATAAATTCATTGTTTTGTTTCTGAAATACAGTTTTGCAGTGCAGAGGAAGAATTTTTAAAGCACTATCTGATTGCTGTATGAGACACATAGAAAAGAGCTGTTTCATACTATGCAGTGGGCTCAAAGCTGTTACTACACAGGGCCGAAGCCTTTGTGGAAGGCCCAGCCCTCATATGAGTCTTGGGCAGAGTGGACTCTCCTGCATCTGTTTCTTCTGTGGCCTGCAGCATGGAGCCAGCTGGTGCAGGGAACTCAGCAGGTAATTCTGCGTTTTGTGGGAACACTGTGAATTAGCTCACTGTTAAGTGTTATCTGCAAAAATTGCTCATCCTTGACACGGCATCTAGAGAAGGCTGCTATCCAGAGGGGAGAGGAAGCTCAGGGACTGGAAAGAACTTGGCAATGGGAATGAGCTTGTGGCACAGAAGGAAATGTCTTTGGTCCTTTAGTGTACAGCTACCATGATACTTGCTAACACCTCTCAGAAAAGTCCATGTCTGCATAAAAGTTATTCTTGTCAAAATGAATGATTTTATTAGGACTTTAGGTAGAGAATAAGTCACATAAATATGATACAAATAGGGACACATATCTCTGTTTTCAGCATAAATGTAAAGCAGAGTAAAGTTGAGGCATTTGTGTTTACCCTTATTCAGGGAACGTTAAACATTTGCCTCCCAAGTCAGGGATATATTTCTCATGTTGTCTTGTCATGCTGAATAATGATAACATTTTATTTTAGCACCAGAGCAGTATTTTCTAACCTCTCCAGACCATGCTAGAAAAGCTCTAGTAATGTCTGATCATCACACTGCTTTTGTAAAGGCTATTAGGAGATTCATCTCATACAGGACGATGACTGTTCTATGGTGATTTAAAAAAATGCCATTTTCTGTGTGAGCTATTACCTGATGTTTATTCTGATTTATTATTCTGTAATCTATTCAACAAGTTATTTCTGAAGTTTTCTGATCCCTGAGCAGAGAATTGTATAACCTTTTTTTTCCCATACTTGTAGCTGTATCTCCAGCTACACTTAAGAACACTTAAGATTGTTACCTTTCTTATACCAAATATTTCAGAGACTTATATTTCCTGGAAGAGTGATTATTATTTGCTTTATAGTAAGTGACTCTTGGGGTAATAATAATAATTGGTAGATATTTTGGAGAAGTATTACCTGTAGCATTTTATTCATCTTTGTGGTGTTTATGTCTAAATACAGACACTGATGCAGAAATTGAAACTACTAAATTATTTCTTTTGTGCTAATGTCAAAAAGCATTTCCCAGTTTAACAAAGACTGTGGAAGCTGATAGCAGAAAAGAGGTAAAAGTTCTTTTCTGCTCTAATTTGGAGGTAAGTAGAGTTAAGCTACCATTGAATTTGGGGCAGGTGTTTTAATGAATTCAAGAAAGACAGCAGATGACTAGAAATAACAGAGATCTTATTTCTTACTTTCTTTGGATTAGAGTGTTACTGATTTTAGCCAAGCAGTTACAGTGAATAGGAAAGCTGAAAGAGAGTGAGTTTTACTGAGATAAATAATTTTTGAAGAATGATTATTTTTAAGTGGAAGACACTTGTTTCAAGGATGGTCTGTAAAAGTTTGTGTTTATGATACTAAAGTTTCCCTTCATTTTGATGTCTCTGTATTTGATTTTGCTGTGCAGAAAACCAGTAAGTGGGTTTGGGAATGCTAAGGGGTGAGAGCATATCAGTAGTTTGTTTTTCCAGCAGTTTGCACATTAAAACGAAGAAATCATGAAGTAGAAGTAAATGAGCATGATAAATAGCAAATGGTATTTCCTTTGGTTTATAGGGGTAGAATGTCTTTATTAAAAAAAGAAAACATGCACATTTGCTGTTCTTTCCGTTATGTTTGACTTATACAACACTGTCTTCCATATATAAAGAGCAGGAAATCCTGTTGGGAGAGGGTACTTTGACCAAGCTAAATTGTGAAATAGAAACTACTTTAACCTTCATGGAAATCCTCTTTCTCACCAGGTGTCACACTTACCTACTTCACTACAAACCCAAAGTGGAAAAAGTCTTAATGATGCCCATATTGGATATTTCTGTGGTGTAGATGAGTACAGCTCCATGTGCTGTGCCAGTAGAACTTTATCAGTTCAGGTCAGCTGAGGATATGAATTTATTGTGGAAACATCGATGACTTCATTTATAGATTTTGTTCATAACATTGAAGGTCAGACTGCTTATTTAAATAAAGGTTGTGAAAGTTCTTTATGAACAATGTCATTTCAGCAGTTAACAGTATGTGGAGTGGCCAGCTGAATAAGTAAGAGGCACAGTAATTAGTTTTTACAGTTACATTACAGTTGTAATGAAAAATATTGATTTTTCTCTTAATACTAATGTATTTAATGACTTTTCTAATGACATCTGTCAATACTGTTTCTTCTCAAATTCTACTGGCATTCTGCTTTCAGTGGAGTAAAGGATTTTAATTGCTTCTTGTATTGTTAGAATGAGCATTAGTATTGTGTTTAAAGTGTATGAAATCTTGACTGTTATGAAAAATTACAATCTTAGAAGCTATCTGTTTTGTGGTCTTCAGAAAGTAGTTGTGCTAAGTGTGAAATTACTTCATCAGCTTTTACTAGTTGATATTAAGTAGAGTTTGTGGAACTTAAAGTGAAAAGATTTACTGAGATAGTTTCTGACAATGTCTCTCAAGAGTTTTGTTGTCTTTCAGCTTTTAATGGTACTAGCTGAAGGAAGGATGTATTAATTAACTAAAATGCTGAAGTAACATAATTAACTAAAAGCATATAGTTCTGAAAAGTTTTGAGTGATTCTCTGTGGTGACCTTTCTTTCAGAAGTAGAGCTTGTCTTGAAAACCAGATTGTGTTCTACTGCTTATCTTCTGTTACTTTAGATACTCTAAAATTTCACTGTTAAACGCTGTTTAGAGGGTTGTCACCAAGCAGCAAAGCTTTTGGTTTGCTGGTAGAATCATATATACTAAAATAGAATCAATATAATAAAGATTAGGGGTAAGAGTCAAAGAAACGCCAACCGTCAAAGAAGCTCCAACACTGCTAAATGGTTTGCTCTTACTAATGTGTAATTTTGTCCTCTAATGTCAAGGAAGAAGTTACCACAAGGGATTTGCAGGACATGAGTATTTTCATAAGCAGCCCACTCTTGATCAGTTAACAACAGAATAAACATGATATTTTTGATCTGTAGTACGTGCAGGTAGCCTAGCTGATCTGGTCTAATTTTGGTGCAAAAGAGAAATACTTACCTAATTCTGGATACTCTAAACAGGCATGCTTTGAGGCCACGCTCAGCTCTACCACCCTGAAAGGTGGTACTTTGGTGTTGCTATAACAACATCAGCCAGTCATTGTCTGACACTACAATATTATTGCAGGAGCTTTGAGGGAGTATTAGCCAAAATACAGTCAGCGTGCATTTTGAGTGCTTTGCTGATTCAGAATGTCTATGCTGTACACTCAGACAATACATGTGCAGCATATATTTTCTGTACATATATGACTGGAATGATCATGTTTTTCTGGAAGTCTTTGTCATATCTGTATGAATATAGAGTAGCACATTAAGATATATGTGGGAAAGCCCAATATATATTAATGTAAAGTTAGTAATATTAGTAGTAAGGATAAAGATTGAGAAAAGCTGAGCATATACTGTGGTACATGGAAAAAGTTTCATCTGAGTAGTCCTTTGCATATAGCATCAAGAGATCAGAATCAGGTTTTCTCCTTATTGTATTGCACGGTCTGTAAAAATCCAAACCAGTAGCTTAAAATTCTTATTTTAACAACTAAAATGCGTGTGCAATGTGTGCAAAACTGGAATATTTAATTGAACTAAAGATTGTGGTTCAAGTAATAAAATAAGCCAGCTTGCTTTAAACAGATTTCATAGACTATCTGAAATAGAGGAAGCGAACTTGCCAATAGCAGGAGCTAATGCTTCAATGCCTTTCATTTTGTACTCTGAAAAGGAAACCTCTTCTTAAGCTCATTCATTTTCCGAAGGGAATATTGAATGCTGTGGCATATTGTGAGAGCTGCTTTATTGTCACCATTTAAAAAGGTCACCTGAATTAATTGACTTCTTACCATACGTATTGTTAAGCTACCCATTTCCTGACGTTTGCGGAAAGGTGGCAGGTTTACAGCCACTGGCTATCTGTTGATGATTGTTTCACAATGTTTGTTTCTCAGAACACTGTAACTTTAACATTACAAGAAAATAATCACACTGCTGCAAAGAAACAGATTCTCTATGATGTTCTCCAAGGAGTGTACGGGAGTGAGGGGGTGAGGGGAGAAAAAGGAGTAGGAGAAATAATACAAATCCTGAGCCGTTTTTAACACAGAAATAGTACACTGAAAAGCAAACAAATTTATTCAGGAAAATGCAGGCTGTATTTTTTCACTTGGAAGCATGCATTAGGTAGAAAATGTGTTTGTTTGTTTGTTTTATGGTGTAAAGTAAAAATCACTATCTGGCTTTCACTGATATGTGAATCACAGATCCATGCTGATAGACTTCACTGAACGTGTTTTCATCTGAGGGGATACTGTGGTACTCCAGTACTGCATGAAAGAAATGACATGCACAAGCATAAACACAAACATATTAGACAGCAGTAGTGCTAGTATTGAATTTTATGTTGACTAAATTGGTTAAAAAGAAAATTTCTGTCTTTTTTATAACCCCCTGCATTCGCTCTCTTCTCCATCCCTCTATGATGGGCTCTTTCTGAACAGCAGTGCTGGGCAAAAACTCCCAACTAGACATGTGAAAACAAAGACATGGAAAGCAAAGACAAACATTTCTGAGCCTTCCTGTACTAAAACAGACAAAGCTTTTGTAGTCATGGATTTGAACACTGTCCTTACATGAAAATGTACTTTAGAAGCACCCTGCTGTGATCCTGTTAATTACCAAAGAAGATTAGAACTCTTCTGCTTAATGCAAGCCTTTTTACCTAAAGCATCTGTTCCAGCTGCATCTGTAATGAGACATTCACATTGTCCCTTCTGACTAGGAAGGGAATGTTTTTAACCAAAGTCGTTTGCCACAATCCTTAAGATGTAGATGGCAGAAATTCAATAACTGTTTGTGATATGTTCACTCAGCCTTGCTGCTCAGTGGTTTTTAGGTCCTGACATAAACAGCATTTCCTTTAAGCCTAGTACTGGAGAGAAGAAATGAGGCTGTCCTGTATCTTGTTTTATTGGTTTCAAGACACAGAGCATCTGTGTAATTTGATTTTTGCATCCAAAACATCAGGGGAAACAGTCTTCCTTTATAGATTTGTATCCTTTGATGTCCTTTCAAACTAACAAATGTACAAATCTGGTACTATTGCAAGCATATTTAGATTAGTTCTGTCACAAAAAGCAAATGGCATTTGTATTTGCATTCGTTAACTAAACCATTTTTAATAAAATAACTTTAGGAAAATAAGAGTTTACATGTTAAGATGAAAGTCAGAATAGAATTGAAAATAAAGAGGAACTTACCCTATAATAAGAGTAGTTTCAGAGCTGGAGGAGTTCTCGCCTCTCGGTAATTTTGATTCCTCAGTTCAAGTAGCCACATACTTGTATTAAAGCCAGAGTCTGAACAGGTGTGCATACATGTATGTGTGTGTATGCAAGTCGATATGCATGTCTGTGTCTAACAGGGTATAATACAAAGATGTATCTATTGATATCCTACAACATGAGAGACTCTCTGTGCTGCCAGCTGAGATCCCTTACGTTTGCCAGAGCGCTGTTGCTGCCTGCCTGGCTGAGATTCACAATCCAGCGGAGAGAGGGGTGTGGGAGAGAGAGATGCTTGCTAGCTCTTCTTATTTCTCCTTGTTTCCATGGTGGTTAGTGGTGCATCGTTCACTCGCTTGGTTGTCACACTGACATGGTGCTGCCTGCTCAGTGGTTGTTAATAACTGAGCCCCTTCCAGTCCCCAGAGAGGAGCCAGTCCTTCGGTGTGCCCAGATGTCGCGTGGTATGCGCGGCTGCGCCAGCCTGGTTGGCCGTGGGAAGCTGTCTGTTACGTGACACTGCCGCTCTGGGTACGGATACATGAAACAAGCCTTTGCACGCTTCCAGATATCTCTTCCGATTTGTGGGAGTTGCAGGGCATGCTTTTGTGGTTGTACCAAACAGCTTGGGAGGTTTAAATTTATTTTTTTTCCCCCGAGGCTATATGAGGATGTTAGCTGTGTTCAGAACAACTGATTAGAGATCACTGAAGTTCTGCGAAGGCTGTTCTAGTTCAGGGGATACTGCATGTTGAAACGGTTCAGGAAAAATGCTTCTCCCCCCAATTCTGCTACCTTTTTTTTAGCTTAAGAAAGTAAACGATGTTTCATACTCCTTTTCTAAATTTTATAAAACATTACATTTTATTATGTGGCTTTATCAGTAGAAAGAGCAACAATACATTTTCCTGGGAAAGAAAAAATCAGAATAAGCTGAGGAACAGGTTAGCTGAAGTCAATTCTTTCAATTCCTGTCTCTTTGATTCTTTAATAGATGGCTAATTATATAAACGATAGAATGCAGATTTTTTTTTTTCCCTTTTTCCTTCCTCTCTCCCATTGTGCCATACTCTTCGGTGAAAAAAAATATTTCTTTTCCTATTTATTCCGTATCTGTGATCAAAGGGCATACAAACTATGAAGGCTGTGGAAACTGTGAAATAATCTATGGAGTTTGTTTTCAGTTTAAGGGTGGTATATACTGAAATGCATCATCTGTTCTCCCAGATACACAAAACAATAAATGAGATAGATGCAGTAAGAAAAACGGTTTTGTAATCCTACCTACTGTTTTATATAAAGGAAATTACTCTGTAGCAGAAGATGAACAATAGCGAAATACAAAGAGTTGGTTATCAACAGGTCAAACCGAGGAGAATGTTGGATGTCTTGCCTGAACTCAGTATTCCAGTCCTGGTTGCGGCAGACCACCCTCTAGTGGATTGAAGTGGGATGTGGTTCTCTTTTCACACTTGTTTCGTTTGATAAAAGGCTCACAGTCCTGTCTAATAATAGCGTGAAAATTTTTTTAAGATTAGTAAACAGTGCAAATTAATGTACTTTTGGAAACATCAGTAGCACCAGAATCCTATTACGAAGTGGTTACTACTTTATGAATACTATGTATCATTTTGGCTTACTTTGCATCTGAGATTGTGGACCACGTGATCTTTATTCTGTAAGAAAATTATTTTACATTTCATGAAATATTTCTTATGAAAAGCGAATTAGAGCAATGACAACTTCTTGAATAAATTTCAGTTTGTCATGAATGATTAGGGCAATTTCTGCCAAACAAGTCCTCTTCAACTGCCTGGTACTTGCATTGTTGTGGCTGTAATACAACAGCAGGTTTTTTTTGCCTTCTGCCTCAAGGTTTCTAATACTGCATTTAAACTAAGTACGGGGAGAAAAATGTTTTAACTTTTCTAATAATGTCTACTGTTCAATTTTAATACACTGAGGTACAGCAGTCCTACCTCATACATGAAATAATGGCATTTACATGAGGCTGCAAAGATGTGAAATACTCCGGGGTGGGAGGAAGGCCACCTTTCATTTTCTCACATTCTTTTATTATGGGTATTAATATTTTTGTTTGTTTGTTTTCCTAATACAAATCAACGAAGTATAACCAAAACAGTGGAGACTGACTCTTTGGTTGCTTTTTGGGTCTTCCTGCCTAGGGTGGTGATAGGGAACACCTCAGGCCAGAAAGATGTCATATTACCTTTTTATAGCCTCAGAGCTCATTGGTGAAAACTTGTCTCCTTTGCACCCACGAGGTGGCTCTTGAAGCTTCTGATAGTATTTAATGTTCACCACCATAAACTGCAAATACAAACCACTGTAGATTTCCCAAAATGAACATATGAGTTTTCCCTGATGCACAACATAACGACCCATGTTTGATGGGACAATACTCAGGGTGTGTTAAGGAAGCACAACCCAAAACCAGAGATGTAAGGCTTTTTGCCCTGCTAGCCCCCATGGCAAAATTGAAAATCCATTACACCTGTCCCAAACAAAAGAAACCTGTGCTACAGGGTGGGGATGGTAGATGGTGTAAGAGAGTAGAAAATTTCAAAAAGTTTGGGCAAAATTAAAAGTAGGAAAATGTTTTGGTAAAGCCAAACAAATTCTGCTTTCCTGTTATCCCATCCAGTGGAGGAACAGACCATGCACTGCATGAAAGCTTTCCTGGGTTTTGTCCTTAACCTCAAGTACTTAATGTAGTTCATTCAAAGTGAATCATGTAAAAATATATTCAGTGATTTGACATGTGAAATTAAGATTATAGAAGTACTTCATTTTGGTTGATTGGTATGGACTGTGTAATTAGAGGGCTAAATAATTAAATTAGCTGAAGTATACTTGCATAAAGAAAGTAAATTCTTATGATAGACTTATATGTGCAATTAAAATACCTCCTTGATAGGCATACATTTACATATTAGTTAAAATGTTATTCTATCATAATACAGTTCTGTTTCATTAAAAAAAAAAAGTGAAATAATTGAATTTTTTTAATTTGACTAATGCTAAAGAATTTTTTTCCCCCAACTGTCTTCAGGAGAAAGATATCTTCTATAAGCAATACAATTATGATGATTAAGGTTCATTAAGTTATTTTCCTGCTGATTTCACAATGATGCTTGGTGGTTTTAAAATAGCAATGTAATCTGTTTCAACAGAATTAGATATAAAGCTTATTAGGTTATAGGACAGAAAAAAGAATATCTCAGACTGACAGATAGGTGATGAAAGTAATGTAGACTAGCTCCAGGTATTTATTTAGCATGCATTTTATCAGATTAGTGAGTGCGCATGAAAATAAGCTAATTACTTGTTTGTAATGGACAATTAACATGATGTATAAAACTCTTAGTTATTAAAGTGGTTCTATGTCCACATTGTTCTCAAAACTGGAAGAGGATTTAAAAACTTGTTCCTTATTTTAATTACATAGGAAGGTGGAACATCCCTGGGCTTTAATGTCCCATAGACTTGATGTGATTCAGGGAATTAACAGTCACCATTTTCAGCCTCTGAGAACACAGCAGTGTTTAGAATGGAGCAAGCATAGTTTCAAATGGGAATACTATGCAGTTAAAGTAAAAAATCCACATGTATTTGATATAAATGTGAAGACAACAGAAATTGTCAATTGAAAATATATTTTTGCATGTGTAACCATACAGATTTTGTCCAAGTGTAAAAGAGCTAACACTTTTTCAGTAACTTCATGTGGGTATTGCTTGTGACCAGATGTGTTCTTATTCTGGTCACTGAGGCACCATAACTCCAAGGAAGAGTACTGAGTGGTAGCTCTTTGCACTTCCTTCTTATAGCCTTTAAGATAATAAAAAAAGAGGAGCTGATGTTTGACAAATTAATTTTCACCAGTTTTTCAAAGCATACCCATAGTATATCTTCTGAGTGAGGTGTTGGGAAGTATTGCTTTCAGAGTGAAGGTCCAGAATTGCTTAGATTGAAGGAAATCTTCCTCATGGCATCATCTGTTAACTTAATTAACTTCTTATAGGCAGTTGGAAGAGAGAAAAGAAGTTACCACTTACTGTAATTCTGTTCTACCAGCATTTTCAGTGCAATGCCTTTAACCTGACACTGTCAGGCACATTTTTAGATACTATGGCAACTTATTATTGACATGATCCTAAAGCTTATGTGTCCACACAAACAAAGAGTGACTTTTATTAGTATGCATTCCTCTGAAGCAGAATTATTTTTTCAATGATTAGCAAAAGCAACATTTCTGGCTCCAGTTCTTTGTCATTTTTGAAGATGAAAGGCTTGTTGCCAAAGAGTGCAAGTTTCTAAATACGTTTGTAATTCATAATGGAAAGTGTTATGCTCAGATTACTTAACCTCCTACCAAATTTCTCTTATCAGGTCTCAGAGTTAGAGTTGATAGGGTGGAGATGAAGCAGATGGAAGCAAACCTAGGCCATGGACCTGTAAAGAATTTCACATGAGTGAAAGTGTTCACTTTCACAAACCACATTGCTTCATTAAAAGCTGTGTAGATAGTAGGTGCTACATGACTTAGCAAAATATAGGACTGTATAATAAAAGAGGCATACAGTACAGACACTTTCAGTCATGAGTGATTGGTATGAATGAAAGCAGTGGTGACAAGCTGATTCTTATCTTGATGATCAAGGGGATTTTGAATATTCCAGCAAATTTACCTATTTATGTATCAACTGCTTTCTACCAAACATAAAGGACAAAAGCCATAGCTTCATGATAGGTTGTAGGGCTATAGTCAGCCTTCCTCAGGAATGGCCTGAGGTCTGAGAAAATTTTAGTATGTTTTATACCTTTTGAGCCCAATTGAGACAGATATCTGAGTTCTAATTTTCATCCCTGGCTTTATTTTAATGGACAAGAATCTCTGGCATCTGCTGAAAGCTGGAAGTGAGTCACACATAGCAACCACAACCTTGCTATGCCACGTAGGAATCTTAATGAAGACAGAGTAGTGAAAAACAGCTAGAGAATCCTTATGTGCAGCTGGATTAGGTAGATGAAATATAGGGTCTGTAAGCTGGTTTTCAAGCTCAGTGTATGTGTTCCGTTTTAAAATGGATTTCAGCTCAGTACGTTTGTCTTGTGATGCTATCTCAGTTTATTTGTAACTTATAGTAATTGGCTATAATTTCTTGGAATCTTGTCGATGGTAGATCTCTAACACTGAGATGACTGTACTGATTTTATGAGCCTGTTGCTTATCCTGGTATGTTCGTGGGATATAGATTTGAGCTAAACTGTATCTGGAGTTGATAAAAAAAATTATGGCAGTGATGATTTGAATAAAAAGCCAAGAATTTTCATACTGATTAACAGCTGTAATTATTGGAGATGATGATAAATCTTGGTATTTCTGTCCTCATAGAGAGGACTTTCTCGATGTCTTTACTCGTGTCTGCTTTCCTTTCTTTGGAAATTTTACTGAGTTTTTATCTGAAACGATTTTACCCTTTTTTTGTTAACACTGTTTAGTGTGACAAATAGTACATGATCAATGAGAAGGAGCTTTTGAAATTTAGCCACTTTCCTGATTCCGATACTGGCTTGCTTTCCCCCCCACTGCCCCCATGCATATATGGCAAGGCTCAGTCTTTCTTAAGGTAGAACTTAAGGCTTGAATTTCTTACCTTTTTCTGATGGAACTAAATGGACACTATTTTTGTTACATTTTATTGTGGTTTAATTTAAAGATGGATAGACAACAATGCCAATGTTAGATGATTTGCTTTTCATAAAAATAATTGCTCAAGAGCTGTACTGCCAATTTAGAAATCAGTTCAAACAAGGCCACTAAGATAAATTTCAGACCTAGAATGCTGTTTTGCTGTTAGTTACTTTGACTAAAAGAAGTATCATAATTATTTTTCCCATGACATCTGTAGCATCATTGAACTGTGGTTGTAGGTAATTGTTATGAAGTTGTCTTGGTGGTAGTAAGGAACAGCATGGATATGGGCAAATGCAGTAAATCATTGGAGTGCAATGGATACTGAAGTGAAGTTCTTAGCAGTGTAGTTACGCAATTTCATTTTTTTTCAACTTGTAGATGTAGAAAATTAATTGAAAGGTCACAGGAACATGCAACATCCTTACTGATTAAAAATCAAACTGTTTAATTAGGAATGATGTAAATGTTTCCTCTCTCCTCTGTAATTTGACTGCCAGAAACTGTGGGTGCTCATGAGGTATTTCTATTTAAATGTAAAGTAACCTTTACATTACTAAGTTGAGGGGTAAAAAGGATCGCGTACATAATGACTTACTGGAGGAGGAGCTGTTTCAGAGGCTTTCACATAGTTCCCATTACTAAGGAAACCACTTATTTTGTCTGTGCGTGTTTTGAATAGATCTCTCATTTGAAGTCTGGTGCTCAAACACTGAGGATTGCATTATAGCACTGAGAAAGAGGCAAAGGAAATAAGAGAGGCTTAAAAACACCACATCTTTAAGGAATGTATCTATAAGAGTATTGTATGCTATGCTTTTGAAAGTATACACACCTGTTTATATTTGAGGGATGTATATATATATGCATTTTGATTGTTTTATTTCCATTGAAAATGAAATCAAAGTATTAATAAAGAAGCTGGGAAATCAGATGTTTTGTCCTGCACTTTGCATGCAAAAACCACTTGAGAAATCTGGTGTACAATTCATGTAGTATTAACTATGACATCTAATTTGCATTTCCTCAAATCATATGTGGTAAAGACAGTGCTTATTCAATGGTAATAGCTAAAGCAAGGCTGTGAAGATGGTTATGTATTCAACGGTTGACCAAACCTTTGCTTGAAAAGTGTTTGGTTTGGCAAAGTTGCTAGCTTAAGACATAACTGCAAAAAGACACCCAAATATATTTATGCTACATTGGGGCCATTACATTTTCTCCACATGAATAGCCTGTGTGTTCTGTGCTGACCAAACCCTGACATTAACAATTGAATAAAAGACTTCTCATTGTGTCTGCTTAACTGACATGCTCATAAATGAAATGTTGACTTATAACACCCAGACAGACCTCATCTGAGGAGATACATTTTTAAATAAATTGGAACTGATTCTAAACGGTTTCTTGCCGATCAGAATTGTTCACAAATAAGCTGTGAATGGCAAAGGAATGTAGAAATATAACTGATTTCCAGAGAGCTGTATAGAAATGAAGTATGTGGCCAGTAAGTTTTTTATTCAGCATGTCTGATAAATGAATTAGTTTGTCAGTGTTTTCTGCCAATCAGGATAGCAAGACAAAGATGGAAAAACCCAAAACTCTGTAAGGGCATGTGACAACAAAACCAGTACTGCAGGAAGTTAATTTCCTTTGAAAATAGAAATACATTCTATATTTTGTCTGTGTGTCAAAGCAAATTTATTTTTAAATTAAGATCTTTATGTTGTCAGCAGTTGAGATCTGATATGTCTGATGAATGATTATTCTTAATATATGTTGCATAATTTGTGTACCATTTTGGGTAACGAGATCATTTTACTTGAATACTTTAGGGTGAAATGAATAAATGTCTTAAGAATCTGTAGAGATATCAGAACTCATTTATTGCAGCTAAGAAAAATCCAGAGTATTTGTGTTGTTTCAGATTTGTACTGGATTCTACTCTTATTGCAAGGATGCAGAAACTTGTCTTAAAGTACACTAAAAGCACTGCTATTCATTCTTCTTAAATTTATGCTTGCAGCAAGAAATAAGATCTTCAGTATTTAGTAATATTGAAGATTTCTTTTACAATCTTAGGTAGTACTAAAGATTACTTTTACAGTGTTAACTTGTATGTTTCCAAAAGAGTACACTCAGCCTCCAACTCTATCAATATTATCACAAATGAGATTAATATTTTATAATAACTGGAATAGACACTCTCAGGAAAAGCTAACATTGATTCTGATATAAGTGTATCAATTTCCCTGGTGAGGATCAGAACCGTTTGATACTAACAGGTAGTTAAGAGTTAATTGAATTTATAGTTACCAGAGAAGAGGAACCAACATTTTTAATATCTTAATTTAAATAATTTTGTAAAAACAGTCATATAAAATGCAGTAGATGATATAAATAATAGTTTTGTGTTAATTAATTTTAATGATGGCATCACTGTGATAAGCGAAGGACAAGAATAGGAGGGAGGTTTTCCCATGATGAGCATCTCAGAGGAACATGGGAATATCATTGAGAAAAGCTGTGTGAACTTTAATAATAGAAATTACTACCTGAAAGGAGGTTGTAGCCAGGTGGGAGTTGGTCTCTTTTGCCAGGCAACCAGCAACAGAACAAGGGGACAAAGTCTGAAGTTGTGCCAGGGGAGGTATAGGCTGGATGTTAGGAGGAAGTTCGTCACAGAGAAAGAGATTTGCCTTTGGAATGGGTTGCCCAGGGAGGTGTTGGAGTCACTGTCCCTGGAGGTGTTCAGGAAAAGACTGGATGAGGCACTTAGTGCCATGGTCTAGTTGATTGGATAGGGCTGGGTGCTAGGTTAGACCGGATGATCTTGGAGGTCTCTTCCAACCTGGTTTATTCTATGATTCTATGAAATGGGATTACAGTCTAAGTAGTCTGTGATGAAAGTACATTTGGAGCCAATAACATGTAATCCTGCTGTAGGTTGTGGGGTTATTACTTAGAAGTGAGGAGAGCATATCTCTGGATTACTGATCGATCAAGAAGTGTGAGCTAACAGCATAGCACAGTTGTGAAAAAGAGCAAATGTGATCTTACGATGCACCAGGAAAATTTTTCTAGTATCAGCAAGAAATTTGTAGCACTTTGGACACCTAATTTATTCAGATACCTGATTTATTCAGCTGTGGGTTTATACTTTAACAAAATAAAAAAAGCTACCTCATACTGGAACATATGTGATAAAATACTATTCAGAGTGTAGAGCACACATTACAGGGGTTTTTACAACCTTGCCTTGTATAGTGTAGGAGAGTTGGGGAGAAAATAGCATTCCTGCTGATAAATACATCCTGCTGGTACACAATAATGTAAAGCTACCAGAAGAATAAAGTGTGTGACTGATTAAATTTAAGTCTGGAAATTAGAAAAGGGATTTTTGTTTTGGTTTGGTTGGTTTTGGTTGGTGGTTTTTTTCTTTCTCGTCATAGCATTCTGTGACATGTTTCCAATGTAAGTACTTCAAGCAGAAAAACAGAACCAAGAACTAAACCAAAACAACCACAACCTAGAGGAAACTAATAGCAAAAAAATCTATATAAGATACTGCTAGGTGTGTTTATAAAAGAAGTATATTTATGGATAGGTGACTTAGTGCCTTCAGAAGAAGGAGCTAGAGTTAACGTTTTAGGAAGCTGTTTACAGTCCTTTTTTTAGCTTGTCAAAGGTAAACCCTACTTAGCAGATTTATGCATAAATCCAGTCTCCATCTCTACGTTCTAAATTCTATTAAGCTGTTTATGATACTCTTGAGTATTGCAAGCAGAAGAATTTCTGATTTTTTAACTGGTGGGAATACTGATTTTTCAGCAGTAAACTAGCTTTTCCCAATATTTACCTCAGCAAGTATAAATAAAGGAAATAAAAAAAAAGTGCATTTACTTAACATGATGAAGTTTAGCTACCTTTATATGGTAATAGTTGAGTGACACTGCAAACAGTTCAGAAGGAAAAAAGGAAAATAATCTCCATATTATAATCTTTGATTTCCACTTCTCTAGATAGTTATGGAAACAGTGACAATAGTCTCTGAAACAAATTATTATCCAAAGGCCTTAGATTTTACCTGAAGTTTTGTTCCCATCTGTGACTTTGATCACTAAATAGACACCTCACTCTGCGTTTAGGTAGTATCTTCAGTTAGGGTGGTTTTCTTTTGGTTATTGTGACAGATATTTTAAGTTTAACTACAAGGAAGTTACAAAAAGCCTTATATGCACAACTCCTCCCAAAAAACCATATAAACCTCTTTGTAATCTTTTATGCAAAATCCAAATGCCCCTGAATTGCCTACCTCTTTTTAGTGTAATCTTTTGGCACTCTAAATTTTGCTTTTTCTGTGAGTAGCTGTAAGAAATAGCTGTAATAAATCCACTTTTTCGATACATCTGTATTTCTCTCTTGGGTTTTAGGTTGAATTTCTCTTTAGCTAATAGGCCACCTATATGTTCAGCCATCTCCTGAAGTGGCTTTAATAGGCAGGTACATTAATTCGTTTCATATTTTCCTACAGTGAGATGTTCATCAAGGTAATAAACTTGATGATGGAAGAACGTATTTTTCTCATTACTGCTAATTCCAATGTTATGCCAAATAGGCTTTCAGGAACCGGAACGCAGACAGTTATGACCTTAATTAAATAGTAATAACATTCAAACTGGAAACCCAACAAGTTAAAATGCATGGATCAAAGAGGGAGAAATCAAACTGCTGATTAATTTTCATATTTTCCTAAATGTGCTCTCAGGCCACATATTTTTATCATGGCTGCTGTTATGTCAAATGTAGAATATTGAACTGAACATAAAGGAGATTCAATATTGCCATTTATAAAGGTGCCTCATGAGTAACCTAAATAGTGAATAATTTGTTATGTCAAGCAGAAGCACTAACTTTTGACCAGGTGAGGAGATTGTAGTAATGCCATTAATTCCACTAACTCCTCCTGAGACCATCTGGGTCCTGGGTCTGAGTGCAGCTACTTTTGGAGAGAAGCCAAACTCTTCATTGCTGCCTACACTGCATTTCAGAGGCTTTAATTGAATATTCCTAACTGAGCTAACTGTAAATTACCTTGGGCTTTGAATCTCACTTTCCACTGATCCATCTTACCTGTGCTCTTTGTGGTTGTGCAAAGAACATGCAATTGCTTTCTCTGACCTTGCTTCTATATTTGGAAAAAAAGCACTTTTTCTCAGAAGTCTTCTCTTCTGACTCCTCAAGTCTGTGTCCTTGCTAGCTTCTGTCTAGAATGATGGAGGTTTCAGTCCTCCAGTATGTCTTCAAGGTGTCTTATGTATCAGACACTGTAAAGGATGTCAGAGGGAGCACTGTCCCTCTCTGCTTGTGTGGGATCTATTCCTTTCATTGTTGCAGAAAGACTTAAAAAGTGGTCTGTGTTAGTGGGGCTCAAGACATGGCCAATCTGACCCCAGGACACTGCTGTCAGCACAAGACCTTGGTCATTGACTGCTTATGTGGATTTCCTTTCTTTCCCATGCAAACTGTGCATAGGATGGACAGGAGGAACACTTGTGGGTTAGCATAAATTCTACCTGATCAACATCTGCCCTCTTCACTGCAGTTCTTCTGGAGTCAGCTTCTGCCAACCTGTTTCTTGGTGTAAATTGTGGGAAACTGGCATAACAAGCTTTTGCTTGGCATATGCCAGTGTGACCTTTCTTGGCCCACAGACAGCATGACTGTACTTCACACTCTGCAGTGTGGTGGCACCGATATCCAGTGCTTCTGTGTGTAAATCTTCATACTGCTTTGCCTTGAATAAATCTGCCTTGAATACATTTTTGGTCTGTAAAGCTTGCTGATCTATGTTCAAAATTCACTGAAACCCATTTAAATATTTATTTATAAATTAGGTTGACATTTTCAGTGTATTTATGGTCAACACCTATTTCTGTGGTTTAAGTAAATGCTCTGAAGATCACTTTTTTTCTTAGTGAGTCTAAAGTTTTATGGTCTTGGCTAAGGAGAAGTACAGTATGAATTATTGTCCTTACTCTTTACAGTTTATGATTCTTCTGAGTCAACCTAAATGACAAAGGCTTTTCAAAGCCAATCCAAATAACAAAGTAGGGATTTTTTTTTTTTAATTAACACACAAATCACTGTAGAGTTAAGATGTGCTAATTAACTGGTCTCAACAAAGAAAGCCATGTACAGGGTCCAGAAATGTCCAGAATTTAAAATCGTGTGCCAAACATGTGAGCTATCTCTTGCACAGGTTTATAACTGTGAATTACTAGCTTTGCCTGTATTAGTTTGAGCATAAATGTGTCACAACCTTTAAACAGTATGATTAATCAACCCTCTCAGAAAAGCTCCAGTATTAGAGAGCTCTGTAATACATGGCAGATCTTCTTGTTCTAAGAACCATACTTCTATTATTACACCTGTGCATAAATCCTGTGAATATTAAAATCTTCATAGCCTTTTAAAGAGAAACTGCCTTTCAATAATGAAAAGCTTAGGTTTTCATTTTTGAAAGCATTCAGTAGGCTCTACAAACATGTACCTCACCTTTAATACTAGATAATTCCATGTTTCAGTAGTTCAGTGTGATAATGTGGTGACTGGCTAAAGAGCTTATGGAAATGAAACATTTAGTAACAGCAACACGGGGCTTATTTGGTAGCTATTTTTGCAGTATTTTATTGATAACATCTGGAAGAAACATGGGATCATTCTCATGTTCGTTGATGAATCATTCCCAAACATACTTGTAGGGAATGAGATAGATCTTGTAATAAAATGTTTTATGTTCTGGGGTTCAGTGTAAGGGGTTTATAAAGAGAAATTTACTACCCATCTTCTCAAACCCATGAAAAAGTCTGAAATGGTAACTTCCGTGGCAGCCATTGTTGCATATGCCACAGTCACTTTTGTCAGGCTGTTGTAAACTCTGCTTTTATGCACTTTGAAAGAGAATCATACAAAAAGCAAGTGTGCAACATACATATGTAAGTAAAAATTCAGGTAGTTTTGTTGAAGAGAGTTTTGCAAATCACTGATTTCAATGTGATCAGAACTGCATGTCTTAGTTTCAGCAATATTAGTACAAAGCTACTGCAGAAAGAGGAAAGGAGAATGAAGTTCTTTCTGAGAGATGCAGCTACTCAACAATTTATATACTATGTATTTTCTTGGATGGAATTTACTGTAAGACTGTTTTTTCATTCCCCACTGTCGTACTTTTTGTGTGTGTACATGTCTCTCTGTGTGCATACATGTTTCTAGAGAATTTAGTTTTATCTAACACAAGTGTGTCTGCAGAGGGGATAATAACCATTTTCTGTCTGCTTTTAACCTGTGTTGGACTAAAGACATTAGATGAACCTTTGGACTGACTGCAGTTTCAATTTTGCCCTTTGCTCTTATTCCATGATAAGAATTTAGTTCCTTATGGCTAGAATATTATTTATGTTATTTGTTTTCATGGTGTGCAGTTAATTAACCTAATTCTAATTAGCTTGATAGGAAGACCAGACTGATTTACCAGTATGTCTTTGAGTTTCAATCATGGTTCTCCAAATTGCACAAAGTGCTTTTCAGTGAAGCACCAATCTTTCATCAACCTTTTTTCTAGGCATGTAAACTCGTGGATTTTCCAACTGTTTCATATTGCTGCTCATTTGTCACATCATGAAAAGAGCTACTGGCCTGACAAAAGAAAACAAATTATATAATTTTGCATGATGAATTATATTTCTCTTGATTCTGAATCTTTTTAATTTGAAGTTTGGCTGATTGAATACTTTAGGATTTTATTCTATTGTGCTGCTTATGTTGTTGGATAATAGCGATGTTTTGGAATTTGTTTTCAAATGTATTATAGAACAATAGATACTATGCCACAATTAGAGAACAAGTATGCCACTTTTGCACAAACCCAAGTATTACAAGTATCTCAGGTTTATGGCCATTAGGATAAATGTGCTTATGTATTTTAAATCCATATTTAGTTCCTTTAGTGTTATTTCTACAGTCTTTATGCTGTTTATAACATATCTCTTCAAGCAATTAGAGTTTTGTTTTGTGAATTTTCTTTCAAAACACAAAATTCCTTCTAAAAGAATTTGGGACAGATAGATGCTAGCTGTCTTTTCATTTCTAGCCTTACTCTTAATGTGAGAGCACTGAGATGCTATAAGCAGTGTGATGACCAGGCTGTCCTACTCTTGGTCCTTACTTTTGCCCTCTGGGACTTGGACATTGTGGTTGGAACCCTTGCCATTGAAGACTGAGGCAAAGAGGTCCTTGAGCACCTCAGCCTTATCCATATGCTTTGCCACTAGCTCTCCATTTCCCTTCTGGAAGGGTCCCACATTCTCCTTAGTCCTCCTTTTCTCACTAATATACCTGAAGTTGTTCTTGTTCCCCTTAATGTCCCTAGCTGGATTCAATTCCAGCTGTGCTCTAGCTTTTCTGACCTGATATCTGGTGGCACAAAAATTTCTTTGTATTCATCCCAGGTTACTTGTCTTTGCTTCCACTCTCTGTAGGCTTTCTTCTTGCATCTGAGTGTGTCCAGGAGCTCTCTACTCATCCATGCAGGCCTCGTGGCATTCTTACCTGTCTTCCTCCTTTTTGGGATGCATTGCCCCTGGGCCTGGAGGAAGTGATGTTTGAGCATCTTTCCTGACACCCCCTTCGTTCCAGGGCTTTTTTCCATGACACCCTGCTAAGGAGGTCCTTTGTCATTTCTTTTAAATGAAGAAAATTTGTGTGCAGGCTAAGAATGTATTTTGGTACTTTAATACTTATTTTGAAATGAAAAATTAATTGTAACTATTCATCTTTGTGTGTTTAGCACTTTTGAAGAAGTGCTGCCTGGAATGAAGTTTGCAAGGTGTACGAATTTTGGCCTTCAAGAAAACACCATTTGCTTTCTAAAAAATAACTTCCCTATGTGGCTAAAATTTTAATTGTGTCAGAAGCTGTTCTCTATTCTCATGTCATGTAATAACCATGGGACATTTTCTCACCTGCTACCTTGGAGATAAACATAGGGTTTGTTTCACAAGTCTTCTTACTCTACTGCCTTCTGTCCACAATAAAGTTTCAGATTTTTTTTAAAGGAGGTGTGTATGTAAACAAATAAGCAATTAAGCTGTAAATATTTGGATAAGGCACCTCATTTTATGTTGTATTTCTGTACTGGCAAGCATGCCTGCACTCTAAAGTGACAACATAGTGAATGTCTATTTCAGTGCTGCAGAATGGTACCCCAGTATCCTTCTTTCTCTCCTTTTGGGCTTCTTCTGAAGAAAAGGCATAATTTTCCCCAAATGTTTTTATTGACCCACTGGATAATCAAAATTACTATGAGCTCACACTGATGGAATCTGACTGAGCTAATGATTTAAACCTTCCCAACTTCTAAGTACCCTTCAAGCATTTAAATAAGGTTGTTGTTTTTAAGCCCGAATAACATTTTGCTTGGTTTATAGCCAGCAACTCAAATACTTGGCTTATTTATTCATTAGTAATACCACTAAATTATAGGTTGTATTAATATTGTGGGTTTAGCCAATCAAATCTGGTGCTGAGTATTCAATACCATGATGGCACCATGCCAGCTTTAAAATGATGATGCTGACTGGAGGAAAGTATTACGGATCTTGAAGTTCGCACTGCAACATGAGAGGCTTCCTGTTTCCAGTTGCTGCTTCCAGTTTCTGTTTCTGAGGTGTTAGTCTTTTTGCTGAGCTGGCTGCAGGCTTGTGGGGCTGAGGGTTGTAGTTTTATTGCTGGTTTCTGCTGCTGCTTCTGCTTTCTCTTTTCCATGAAACAGATAATGTAATTGTGTATTGCGTTATTTTTATTAAACTCTTATCTCAACCCAGGGGTTTTGGGGTTACTTCCCCCCCAAGTCTGTGTGTGTTGCTTGTGAAAGCAGGCTGTCTTAAACCAGGAGAATTGAAAATACAAGAGAAGAGATGCAAAAGAGCTTCGCGACTCTGCCTTCCTCATGCTTGAGTGTTACTGTTACACAGCCTTTGTGCATACAGTAACATTGTGTGTTAGACAGTCTGCTCTGAGGTAGATGCAGGAAGTTCACGTGGGGGCTGAACAGCATCCAGAGAAAGAGTTCATGTCTTGGAGTGGGGAAGAGGAACAGTAACAGCAAGGGAAGAGACCAGCAAACTCTTAGCAGTCTGGTACTGAGCTGTAAGACATCTTTCCAGATTAACTTGCTGGCTGTAGCTGCCATTAGCAGCTGCATTGGTCAGTCCCTCAACAGGCTCTCACCTTTTGCCGCCTTGCTCAGCCGTGTCAGTATGCTGATAATTTGATACTGCAAACAAGTGAATGATGATCTACTTTCTTAGCATCCCGAAGCAGTGCGATGAGTTATGGATCCAGCAAGTCCTAGAGTCAGGAAAAGATACAAGCTAATGGTGAAAAGAAGATCAGGGTAATGAGTAAACAGTTAAACAGGCTGAGGCCAGTGAAGAACTCTGTGAAACTTCTGGAGCAGGCTGAAGTGTTTGTAAATTAATCCCTGTTGAAGAAAGTACATCCCCTTTTCCTGGGCTCATTTTCAGCATGCTATTGGCTGTTAGCAGAAGAACTCATGTGGTAAACTGAACAGGGGAGCCAGTATGGCTGAAAAAAAGGCATTTTTCCCTCCCCTTTTGGATTAGTTTAATTCAGATCAGTGCTACTGCTGAAATAAATTCGTACTGAACTGTGGCTTAACTTGGAGGTAATAGAAAATATTCCTGAGTATAAAAGTAAAGGCTAGGAACTGACTGGTAGAAGAAGATGGGGGAGTCAGAGCGTGGAAGTTAGAGAAGCAAGGGTGAACGAAACAAAATTGCATAGTACAAAGTCTAATTAGGAACTAATAAGATTTTTCTGTTATAAGCTGGGAGTTATAATTGAAAGTGTCAGAGAATGAGATCTGGCCTTATTAGTCTCAGGGTGACTAAAGCCATAAATGTGACATGGCAATGAAAAAAGACAAATGTAAAGACATAACAAAATGTATTAGAGCATTTTTAGGAATGAAAAGAAACTATTAAAGGTAATGTAGCCAATATTAGCAGAATCCTATCTGGAATTCTGTTTGTAGTTTTGGTTACTTATGATCAAAACATGAATTCCAAATGGATGAGGTGCAAGGTGGGTAGTGAAAGTTGGGAAGTAGAATCTGTCTTTACCAGGTATCATAAAAAAGCTCATTCTATGTCTTTGCAGAATAAAGAAACGGTACTGTCTCTTTGTTCTCCTCAAAGAGAAAAGCACTGTCAGGGCAAGAATGTCTGTTCAAGCTGTAGTACTGTGTTAGCAGAACAAATGTGTATATGCTGACAGTGATGACTTCTTTTGTAGGAACGAGAAGCGATAACCATCTGGGAGTGAGATTCTAGATTAGTCTGTAGTTGTGCCGGATTTGTTCTTTGTCCTAGTACTAGGAAGTAATTTGACCATTCTGTCATACGGAACGTACAAAGCACGTAATTGTAAAAGCTAAGATCTAGAATTAGAAATGAAAAGGTTCTTTCTTCCAAAGTTATTTTTTAAAAAAATTTTCCACCCCTAGTAGCAGCACAGCTGGAGGGTAGAGGTAAAGTGGGAGGAACTGTGAATGTGCCTTTCCTAAAGGGAAGTAATTAGTTATAATTATTATATTTAGTGAGTCTGAGATTTATTGCCTAAGACATGAAAGACAGATTTTCTGTGTGAAAGTTGTTTATTGCAGTAAGCCATTTCTCAGGCCTTCAAAGCACAAAATGTCAGACTGTATGTGTATGTATAATGAGAGATGTAGTCTTCCATAAGCAAATAAAAGACTAAATTTGTTCAGTTGCTCATAGCTTCTATACAACTGATAAGATAAACAACGTATTTGTTTTCAACTAACAATTAGCTGTTACACTAAGAATATGGATGGAAGTGAACGTTCCCTTTGATATAATCAGCTTTTGTGAATTGATTACATATCTACACACAAAAATACGGTTCTGTGGTTTATTACAGAGTATTTTTGCATGAGTGATAGACGTGTTGGCAATTTTCTATTAGATGAAAGATGAGATAGTAGTAACCAGGGAATGGCTTCCTCCCTAAGATAAGTGTGTGGACCGTTGCTTTCAGAGAAGTGACCAGTTGAAAGCATATATAAAAATACATAAGTGCCTCTAAAAAACTTCTGTGAAAAGGCAAAGATACCTTTTTTGGGTGGTTTCCTGCATTTCAAAGTTTCCACCAAACTATACATACTCTAAGGTTTTGTACATAATAAAAATATGCTTCTTAATTCATGTTCAGAAGTATACACTCATTCCAACATGCATCATTGCAACTTCATCGCTCCAACCTTGAAGAGAACAGTCTGTACAAAATAAGATCATAGCTTCAGGTGTGACTGTCAAAGCATGTGAAAATCATGAGTTCCTATAGCTGCTAAGTACATCCTGGTTTCCGCCCCTCCGCTTTTTTTCCTCTGAAAGGATAGAGAAGTTGAATACTTCAGTTCTCTAAGCATTCCATATTTGAACATTTTTGTGCACAAAAAGGAATAATGGATATTTTAATGTGTCTCTACCGCCAGTCAGCAGTTAGACTCAATTCAGGAAAGTGTTAGTAGCCAAGAGATCCCTTTAGCACATCCTTAAATGCTTTGCTGAAGCATGGCCAGTTAGAGCAGATTGCCAAGATTTCATGTCATGAGCAGTAGTCTACTGTTACTTGCATTCACCTGACTTCACTGTGCTTGATGGATTTGCTTAATGCAGTTACTGCTACAAATCTGGCATGCAGTTAGGAATCTGTTACTAATCAGCTCCTTTAACTCACAAGCTGTTTTGAGTACTGTGTGCTTTCTCTATGTAGTTCAGGGGTCTCAGTTCTCGCTTAGGACCTCTGTGGTCACCTAGTAATAGTAATTTAGCTAATAGTCTAACATATCTTTGAAGAGTGTAGGTATAGTGTGTCTGGGTGACCAAGGCTGTTTTTTGTCTCTTGACACAGCACATTTACATTTGTAAAACTAATATTTTATTAAAGCTTTCTCTATTTAAAATTTATTTTGGCAACACAGGTTAGTTTATAAAGAACATTAGGTTATGATAAGTATTCAAAAACTCTGAGTTAATTGTTTATTTAAACAACAGTGCTGGCCAATATTCTGTCTCTGGAGCTCAGAGAGAGAGATATAGGTCTATTCCAGAGCGAGGTCTGACTCACAGTTCCATAGTAGCAATGGAAGATAATATTGACTATAATCAGAGAACCACAGAATTTTTTTCAGTTGGAAAACACCCTTAAGTTCATTGAGTCCAAACATGATCTAACTCTACCCTGCTGCTAAACCATGTCTCTTACTATTACATCTATGTGTCTTTTAAAGATCTCCAGAGATGGTTCAATCATTTTCCTGGGGAGCCTATTCCTTTGTACACAGTATAATAAACCATTTGTATGAATTTTAAGGGCTTGTTTATGAGCACAGAAGTGCAAATATAGCTCTCTGTCTCTGGTCTTAGGAAAAATTTAGTCTGAATAATATTTGTGCAGTATTCATCCTTCATTTTGTAACGGTGGTCAGGTCTTGGCCTGTCATTATTGATCATTAGAGAGATCATTGGATAAATTAGGTAGAAATTGGATAAAGAGTTCATTAGATAATAAATCTAAAAATATATTACACAAAAAATGTAGATTAATTAGTAGCTTGTTAAACATAATTTGTTTCAATTTTGTTTGTCCTTTGTGACCATTCTCTTTCGCGTTTCTCTTAAAAATATAGTATTGTACTGGAAGAGGTGAAAAAGGGAAAGTGTGCAATAGTATGGCTATATTTTAAAGTTTTCTAGCTGTCATCAAGAATGCTGTATGATGTGTAAATGGCATTTAATTTTAACTGCAGTGTCTTCATTAATGTTAGGTAAGGAATAAAGGTAATTATATTAATTGTGAAACAATCTAGGGGTCAGAGGGAGAGAGATGCACTAGGACATGTGGATTCAGCTTCTTCACTTAAAACATTTTACACCATCTCCCATCTTTACCTTTAGTGCACCTATACTGTAGAACTGTGGATATAATCTTGTTAACTCTGATGTGCCAGAAATCACATCAGTAACAAAAAAATAATTGTATATTTTTCCTTACTTGTCAAAAAACAGTTTCCACACCCAGTCTACATTTTCCAGAGTGAAAAAGTGGTACTCATGCAAAAGCCATAAATTGTATATATTTTGAGGCAGTCTTCATTGATGCTTACTACTGTAAATCTCTTTTATAATTCCTCCATTCCACTCACAGATATTCACAGTTTTCCATGATCTTGATCCTATACTTCTGGGCCTTCCTTGTATCAGTACTTCCTAGCACAGGATCATCTAATTTTACTGATTTTTACTCTTCTAATGTTGCTATTACTCTTCAGATTGAGGACTTTTCATTTTCATTCTCCTGTAAAACACTAGAAATGCCCTTTAGGCCATCACATCAACCCATTAACTTTAGTCTATAAATTCATATGATATTTCCTATGTGATGCGTTGCCATAAAGTATTCTGCTACTGATCAACTCTATCAGGCAAGCTAAAACCCCAATGAGTTTTAAGCATTACACTCTGTCAAATAATTTTGTAATGTGTCTGTGTGAAAAGGGTTTTCTAATAGAAATAAAAGCTGGAGCTCTCAGCTTGTGTCATAATAGCTGCTTATTTTATTGGGAGTGAAGATTGATTTATCTTTAGAAATGCTGGCCTATATATCTTTGCCCAGCACTGTGAAAGGGGTCTCAAATGAACACTAAATTTTTGGTAGAATGTCTGCACCGTTTACACATGTAAACTTTTATAGTGATGTTTTCATTAGTTGTCATTCTCTTGAAAGTAAAACTACTGGAAATTGCTTGTGACTGGAGTGACACCATGAATTAGAAAGGACATGAATTTAATCTCTCATAGAGGCAGCTGTGTCTGGTATTTTAATATGGTTTTGGAGAGAAACAAAGGAAGGCTAATTAATGTTTGTGTAAATTCTACAGATTAGAGTTCTTAGCCACAGCAGTCCTTCTTTACACAGAAGGAAATGGTTGTTGTCCTGCCTATGTCTATTGCAGTCGTTTAGGGCCTATCTAAACAAATTTTAAAAAATGCTCTGGTTGCTGAAGACAAAAGTAATTAAATATCAGGCTGATGAGAAGAAGCTTTTGACAAAATAATTTTATTCTTAATGAGGAAAGAAAGATTTCAGTTCAGATGGTGCTAAGTAATTGAATTGCAAAGCACAGTGTCACGTTACCATGATCACAAACCAAAACACTTTGGCATGAACTCAAAAAAAAATGTAAGGTTGCTACCACGGGCAAATATATGCTTGGCTTTATGGAAGCAGTGGAAAGCCTTATCTGCTTGGGTTAAAGTCTACTTTGACTTCATATTTCCTGCGATGGTAGTAACAGAGTTTGAGGCACTGAGAATAAGGCTTCAAAGACCACCTGTGCTACTGCTACCATGCTCAGTCAGCAGACTTAGAGCATTGGTCACATGTTCTTATGCACACCATGAGATGTGTAATCTATTGGTTATTTCTTAATCATTTCAGACTTTTAAACTCTTGATCACTAATGGAGACATAATCTCTTCTTTCAGTTTTGTTTATCTGCAAATTGGTTTCTAGAATGCATAGAATTTTGAAGCATTCCTAATTCTATTATTACTGGACTTGCTTTTGTTAAGATCAGTGTGAAACAAACTGTCATAAGTAATTATGTAGAGGAGTAAAGTGTGTAAACAATTTAGATCTAAGGTTCACCTTTTGCCAAGATTCTAATTAAAAACTACAAGTTTTACAAAGTTCACAATAGAAATTATATTATGGACTTGTAAAGTCAGTTAGGCCATAAAAACAATTCTGTAGAAGATTAAGAGAAAGGGAAAATACTTCTTAATGCTTTCTTTCTGTCAAATTTGATGCACAATTTAGACTGAATATAATATTCAAACCAGCTATGTATTTAATTATTTTTTTGCATTTTTATATGGTGTCTGAGTTTCATTGTAAAGTAGCAGTTAGGTTAGCAAAGTAAAGCTGGTAGTCCTCCATGGCTTGAGGCAGAGGTCACTGTTTTGTTCCTACATATATGCTCCACTGAAGGAATTATTCTAAGATTTCACAACTTACATTTAATAGTGGAATGTCTTTCATCTCAAGGCAGTGTTTCCAGATTTATTGTAGTTATTTGCTCTGTTTGCTGATACTCTAGGCCTAATATCCTACTTTTACTGTCTTACTGGTTTTACATTCCAAAATTCTCCAATATTCATGAATTCCTTCAGCATTATTAAAAAGACAGAAAGCTGACACAAACTGGCTCTTCTCTCTGGGTAAGTTATGATTTATTTCTTTTCTTCAGGTAACATTTAATCGGTGCTAAACTGGAGTAGGGAATCCTATGCTTAAAGCTGTTTTACTGTACCCCAGCGAAGCTATCCTTTGTGCTTTGTTAAATGTACATTTGGGTGGACTTCATTTCACTGAAAGGAGAAGTTCTGATGTTGAGTTTTGCATATGGCAGTTGCAATGTGTTGCTTTATCATGACAGAGGGATCAATGTTATTGGGGCAGCCTTGGAAATGGGGCAGTTTGGCTGCCGGTTGAAACTAGGCCAAAGAAAGAAACAAATATGAAAACTTGCTATGAGATGAAATTTTCTTTTGTAGAGCGTTAACATTTTTATGAAGTAAAAAATCAATATGTAGAGGAACATTAATTTTATAGCATGGTAAAACTGTAACGGAGTGAGAGAGCTTGACTTAGTGCAGCCTTGGTTGGAATAAAGACAGTTGGGCTGAGTATACTGTAGTCCTTGGAGCTGCTCCGTTCCCAGGTGTGCCGTATTTGGGTTTTGCCTATTACTGCAAATTGCCACTTCATTGAATCTTGCTGATACTGAAGATCCATAGATGACATCTCATTTCAGTCTAAAATTGAAATGTCTTTGCATCACTTTGCGTCAGAAGCTGACTTCTTGCATACTGACTGTGAATTTTGTAAGGTAGAATTTAAGGATTTTAAGTCCCCATAGATTTTGATAGTGCAGTTATTCACTTACTGTCTGAAATGTAGAAATATTTAACTAGACATAAGATCAGTCATATAGTGGGTCAGTATTTGGTAACATTAATCTTTAAACAAACCATATGCTTTCTATCTGCTGAAGTTTGTGTTTGCACTTCGCTTTGTAACAGGTAATCTACAATTTATCTTCTGTCAGGCTAATACTATACAGGGTAGTATTCCACAGGTGGTTGCTGGTGTGCATTTTTTGAATCCTCTGTGACATGAGAGATCTCCAGAATTTTGTATGGGATTAGAAATATGTCTGATGCTAACTTTTAGCAGACTTGAACTATTAACCAGAACAGTGAAATGGCAATTTTAAGTTGGAGTGATAAAAATTATTAAGGTAGAATATTTTTTTTTAAGGAAAGAAAAGAATACCCTAACGTAGTCTAGTGTAATCATCAATAGTGTTTATTAAAGAGGAAAAAAGTAGCTGAATTACTAGATGCCTCTAAAACCACTTACCTACTGTTTTTGTATGAATTCACATAGTCAGGTTTTGGCTAAGTAGTAAGAATACACAGAAACTGCATAAACTCTTTGTCCTTCTGTTATATGCAAAGCAAATATTGCTGTATAACCCCAGATACCACTTAGTGTGTGTGTATATATGGGAAAAGCAGATCTTGATTTCTGTGTTCATATGTGTAGTAATTCTGCGCTTATATTTTAGAGTAGCATATGTATATACTGGCTAATATGTAATGAGACTAAGTCCTCAAGGTTTTAATGATTTAGAATTATTTGCTATGGTTGCTGTTTCATTATATGAACCATACAAGTTATGACTACCTGACCTCCTGATATCACTTCCAATATAGCTACTTCTCATCAATGCAGAGTAAACTCCCTCTAGGTTTTATGTAAGAGTTTATTGCTCAAACCACTCTTAATAGCTTTCATTGACTGTTTCCTGCATTTACATATGTGGTACTGCACAGGAGTCAGTGCCAAAAATCTGAGTGCATTATGTTGTGGAATAGGTGTGGGGTTTTTTTTTCCCCCCAACAGTTGCTATTAGTGTTTAAGGGTCAATCCATCATGATTCGTTGATTTCATATTGCCATTTAATGGCGACAGTAGATGTCCCATTGCTATGTAGATCTACTAGACAGAAATTCTCACTGTTGCATGTTAGAAATGAACACATGATGAATCAGACTATAGATACCATGGCACCCAAGCACACACAAATCAATGTTTCTAAAGGTCGTTGAAGATGATTCTGTGATGAATAAAAGCGAGGATGATGGAAGTTTTAAGAATGGAAACATTAGATACATGTTTATATTATACATACAGATATGTATCTCTGTGTGTTTATATTCATGTATATATGTAATTTTCATAATATATATATTCCAATGATATATTCAATTTTTATTTATATGTGATATTGCTCTTTTAAAAAAAATTTTTAAGGAAGTAATATTTATATATCACCTAAGAGATTAGGAGAGGCTTGAGGAAGATGACTTGTGAAATATTTTCATAGAATCATAGAATGTCAGGGGCTGGAAGGGACCTCAAAAGCTTATCTGGTCCATCCCCTCTGCTGGAGTAGGACCACCCAGAGAAATGGAGACAGTTGGGAAAAAAAGTGGGGAACAGAGGACTGGGTCTGCTTCAGAGCCAGAAAAAGGCTGTAGGCTAACAGAACGTGACAGAAGAGCCTCCTTATCAAAGGGCAAACTATCTTCTTTTCCATCAAGGAAGAGACAGAAACATTATCTTCACAATGGCAGACTCCAGGATTACAAGCCTAGCGTAGCTGCAAACACTGTGTCTGCCAGACTCCAGCTTCTCTGCACAGCCCCCTGTACTGAGCTCCTGAGGCTGATCAGGGTGCCCTGTGCAGTTCTTGAGCTCTTGCCTGCAGCAGCTCATCAGGACGCTGTTGTTGTCGGTGGGATTGAACCACTGCATGCTTGTCCAGTCACTGTAGTTCTTTATCTCACAACAATGAAGCTGTTCTTGCAAGTAATTCAGAATGGTAGACTCAGGATTTTTCCCATCATACCTTTCAAATACTCAGCACATTGTGTTTTGTACATCAGTGTTTACCTTTTCCCTGTAAACAAATCCCAGGACAAAAGCAGATACTTCAGCAACAAAAATCACCAGGGTAATGGCCAAGGACAGACCTAGGCCAACTCAAAACTCCTAGAAGGTGGCACAGCAGCCAGTCAACCCAGTGATGAACATTACTCTTGCCACACAAAGAATGATCACAGATGGCAACGGAGCATACTTGTCCTGCAGAAATTTGTCATGGCTCTTGTAGGTGTTGATGGCATGTCCCCCCACATAGCTGAGACCGCCTGCTGCCGCCTAGAAGGCAAGGCTCAGCAGCAGCAGCACGGTCTTGGAGGTGATGACACTGAAACCCATGCTGTGGGGTGGAAAATGCCAGAGAGAACGTGCTAAGCTCACAGCAGCTTTTGTATATGGGAAGACCAAGCAATGGAAAGAATATGTATGTTAGGTATGGACATTGTGTAGGAAAAAACATAAAATGCTGCTTATATTTGCCACATAATTCAGTTTAGCCACTTGATCAAATTATCCAACTTCTGTAGAGAATGGCTTCATGATATGTTCCAGAACGGTTGTTCAGTGAGTAACTGGCTTAGAAAATGGAAGAAGAATCACACTAGGAAATTTTAGATGTCTTTCACTCCTCATATGATTCCATATGAGTAACTGTTAGGTTCAGCTTCTGATCTTAGGAGGGTATTTCTCTAAGCTGGTCAAAAGAGCTGATTCTGTGTCTGCTGAAGAGTTTAATCTGGAACTAACACTTAGTGAAAATTGAGTTTGTTTGGCAGTTGGTTCTCTTCAACTTGGCAATAATAACTAATCAAATCACATTTGAGAAATCACAAAAGCACTCTTAAACCTGGATCTCTACGTTTAAAATTTTACGTGTTTTTGAGAAAAGGGTCTTATTTTACTGACATAGGGCAGCTTAATTAATAGAAGTAGTAATTAACAGTAGACTGGGAACTACAAATAAAAAGGTTTCCACTGAGTTTTATTCTTTCTTCTTCTTCGTAAATTGAATACCAGAGGAAATTATGTTATTTTCAGATTAATGACTGTTCTCTCATTGATGAGTTGGGTTTTTTTTTAAGTCTGTACTTAATTGTGCTACTTTTAGTTATAAGAGGTTTAACAAGTGGATAACACATCTGAGCCCTTGAATGTTAAGAACTGTAAATGTAGGTATCCTGATTTAAAATTTTATTTGGCTAGCAGAAATTCGTTACCAGCACACAGGGCTGTTCTTACTAGTGCTGTCGTTGGATTGCCCCTCCAGGCTGAAAGGGGAAGTAGGGAAGACTCTACTGGGAATTGCTATGCATTTTCCTACAGCCAAGTGAAATGACTTTGAGAATTCTAGCGCTTAAATCAAGATTAATTTATGAGCATGCATAGCAAGGTGATCCTGAGATCAAATCACTAAAAAAAGAAGAATGCAGTGCTTCTGATAAGAGGGATTCTTTCAAGATAATGAGTGCATTCTATTAAATATATAATTAAAAAATACAAGCAAGTATTTCTGAACTGGGTGGTTTTGAAGGAGTAATAATTTCTACATGCAAGTTAAACCTAAACTAGACTGGAGTTTTCACTTAAAAATCTACATTGAAAATGTTGTAAAAGTAGTATTACACAGTAAAACAGTTAATCATCACATAGAGAACTGAAAAGATTAAAGAGTCTTTAGGGAAGCATTAAAATACAATTGAACTATTTCAAATGATGATATATAAGCATCACTGCAGACACATTTAGAAAACAAGTAGCATTAAAGCAGGAAACAATAATTCTTATTCCAGAGTTTGGTAATATGCTTGAAGACAATAAAGACTACAGAGGTAGCGTATGCTAATAATTTTGATCTAGGCTAGCCACAATAATCTTGAAGTATAGATGGTAATTAAGTACAGAATATAATAAAAATATTTCTAATACAGATAGTTCTTTTCTCAGGAGAAAAGCACTGATTGTGTGTAGTTCTTTATGGCTTAAAGGAAGACTGGTGGAGATGTGTAAACATCACAGGACTAAGAAATTTAAATACTTTTAGTGATATGTGCTCAAGTCTATGAGAATTTTAATTAAAATCTACACATATTTACCATTATTGCTAGTGTGTAATAGCTGATCTACATATTGCAGTGTTATGCCTGCGCTGCAAGTTTTGAGGTGCCTCTTTCATCTTCTCCGACAAACTAAAATTAATACATCCACAAACTGTCATTTTCACAGTTATTTTCCTTCTCTTACCTGTCACTGAAGATAATAAAAAGTGCTTTTGAAAGTATGTTTACAGTAAAAGAAGAGCTAGGGAGAGTGTCCACCCACTACGGGATGTAGGAGGAGACATGGTGACCAAAGGCAAGGAAAGTATGAGCTGCTGAACTTCTAATTTGCTTCAGTATTTCTCAGTGACATCAGCTGCTCCATGAGGGTTCAGGCCCTGAAATTGGAACACAGAGATGGGGAGCGGAAAGCAGCCCCCACAGTCCAGGATGAAATGATCGATGACCTGTTGTGCCACTTAGATGAGCGCAAGTCTATAAAACTGGATGGTATCCACCCAAAAATACTTAGGGAGCTGGCAGATGTACTCAACAGGCCACTTACCATTATTTGCCAACAGTCTTGGCTACCTGGAGAGGTCCTTTTTGACAGGAAACTAGAAAATGTGATATCCATCTACAAGAAGAGCCAAAAAGGATGATCTAGGGAACTACAGGCGTGGTGATATGACCTCAGTGCCAGGAAAGGTTATGGAACAGGTCCATAGCCTGTGCCATCACAGAGTGCTTACAAGACAAGCATATGTTTAGGCCTGATCAACATGGGTTTATGAAAGGCAGGTCTTGTCTGACTAATCTGATCCCCTTCTTCAATAAGGTAACCTGTGGATGAGGGAAGGGCCATGGACATTGCCTATCTGGATTTTAGTGAAGTCTGTGACACTGTCTCCCACACCATTCTCTGTCAGAAACTCATGGCATGCAGGTAGGGTAAGTGCATTCTGGACTGGGTAAGAAATGGGTACAAACTGTGCCATGGAAGGTTCAGGGTGGATATCAGGAAATACTTCACTGAAAGGGGTATCAAACATTGGAATGGTTTGCCCAGGGCAGTGGTGGAATGACCAACCCTGGAGGTGTTCAAGGTAGTGTGTGGACCTGGTGCTTAGGGAAATGGTTTAGTGTGACTCATCATTACTGGGTGGAGGATTGGACTGGGTGATCTATGAGGTCTCTTGCAACCAGATGTATTCTGTGATTCTGTGGTAGTAAGTGGCTAATGTAGTCCAGAAATATTCCTTCTTAACTGCAAAACAGATGTATTCCTCATTATGTTAGTTGTAAGTATTTATGGTAACAGCAAAAGGTATTTAATCTCCTTCCTACAATCTGCTATTCTTCTGGTAAACAAATCTGTCCCTTAGCAGCAGTTTGGCACTGAGGGTGAGGTGTGAATGAGTCTATGACTAAAGATGAGGTTACATGGATTTAGAATATTCAGTTCAGCCAACTTGTGTGACTTAAAGTTGCAGTGGGTAAGTTTGAACTGACAGATAGCAAATTTGCATTTCATTTAATGTTTATGTATTTTCCTGAAAGTATTTTTGGCATCATGTAAATAAAACTGTTAAGATGTTTCTTGCTAACTACATTCAGAAGTGTTAAGATGCTGGCATACAGCGTAGTGTCTCAGCACGTATTCATACATTCATAGATTTTGTTTTTTTTTTTTTTTAACGTGAGAGGTGTCCCACATACTTGGGTAATGCCTCAAAATAAAAACAATAGAGGATGTCTTATTCATTGATATTTTCCACAAAGTGTCATGGAAGTGTAATACTTGCCAAAAATAGCTGGAATTAGTATCCTAGTGCAGACTAGTTGAGTAGTAAATGAAGAGGGATGGAACTTCACTGATGTGAAGCTGTTACAGTACACACTGATTTCTATTGTTATCATCACCAGAATGATAACATCATTCAAAAAGCCTGTGTGTTGTCTTCAGGTGCATTATAAATGTACAGACAGGAACTCAAGAGTCTTAGCGTAAGAGTGGTTCAGTTTCATTTTCCTTGAGTGTGAATAAATACCACTTCATCTTCCAAATTTTTTTTTCATAAAAAGGCCTGAATATATTAAATGATTTAGCCAAAATGAGAGTATCATCAGCACACACTTCAGATTTCCTCCAAATGAATGCTAGTTTAATTGAACTGAAACTGTGTGTTAATTTACAGTTTGATTAATTTACAAGCAGTGTGTTAATTTACAATTTAGTTAACCTTAACATTTTCTGTGGCTGCATAAATCTGTACTATTTACAAACATATATATAATGTTAAATTATTTTGCAACTTGCATTATTTAAGCTAGATCTCCACTGACATAGATTAATACACGCCTTGCAGTTCAGCTACACCACAGAGATGCTCAGGTTTATGTTAGGTGAAACTTGGTTCAAAATTTTATTTTTAAGGTATCTATCTAAAGAAAATCTTAAAAACCCGACAAAACCAAAATATAGGCATTGGTTAATCAAGATAGATAGACAGTACCCAATGGGTTTATAACTGAGGAGAATAGGATTTCAGCCAGCCTGTAAGGAGGAGAAAGCACAGATGATGCCAATTACCTGTCACTTAAAGTCTGAATGTTTCATGTCTTTCTTAATCAGTTTAAGCAGGCTTCTGCATTTGTTATTTTAAAAACTGTTTTTTTAAATGTATTTTTATAACAGAAATAGTGCAAGTACTTGGTGTCCCTGAAACATTTATTATCTATCAGTTTAACTTTATTGTCTTGGCATTTTTTGCCAAGGGGGGGAACTCTGAAAATTTAACCATAGCAATACCATCTTATCTTCTGTTAAAGGCATATTCCTTCAAAAACCAGGTCAGCTTATTATCTTTAAGCTCTTCAGAATCTTTGCACATTATAAGCACTAAAATGTCTGTGCTTACTGAAACCACCATTACAGATATGTTAGTACAAGTTGCATGTTATGTTGAAGCTCCAAGTCTGATTTTTGGAAACACTAGGCTTCTGCAGGAATCAAGCTGTCTTTCTGTTGATAGTTGATCCTCTGAATGCAGTAAGATGTATGGTTTCCTATTTTGAGTAATATTTCTATAATAGAAATGTCCATCATTTCCCAATTTCTTGCTTTGAATTACAGTATATTTTTCTAGGAAAAGGTTTAAGAGGTAAGGAAACAGCAATAGGTTTACAGCAATCAAGTTCATTCTTTGTCAAGAGCTTTGAATCCATGAAACTATTACATCGTCACAGTCCTTTGAAAAGCTAATTTGATAATTAGTTTAAAATTTAGCAGTGGCAGAAGATTTTGAAGTTATGCAAAAGTAATTGAAGAATCATCATAGTTCGTGCAAACAAAATCCCTAAAATACTTCTGTCACTTCTAAATGCATTAAAGAGAGGACATCAGAATTTATTTATGCTGTAAATGTTATTTCACAGTTCAATCAGTTATCTTGCTGTGTAATAAAAGACCCTGAAATTAAAATGACCCCTCTTTGCAGAGTGTAACTGTAGGATTCCTTTTACTGTGAGGCTGCCTTGATTTGATCTTTCTCTTGCTGAAACAGAAAATAATATCCAGCTAATGCATCTGAAGTGTTTTTTTTACCATCCAAAGCTCTCTTGTGAAATTAATGGCTTCTGCGTCTGGACTCAATTGCATCTTATGATTCTCCAATTTCATACAGCTTTGCTTTCTTTTCTTCTCTATTTATTCACTATCTTTATGGTGGAATTCCAAATCACTCTGAAGCACATGCATTTGATACAGCACGTATTTACAACATAAACCAGACACACCCCAATTTGAGAATGTCGGGAATAGAATTAAAGTGCTATGCTGATTGTCGCAGGTGAGCTTATTTTAGTCTTTTAAAGCATCTTACAGTTTGATCAGGTAAATGAACTTAGAGCGGAACAGTGTAATGAATGTAAAATCTTAATTATATTTTCCAATGTTAAAAAAAACCCAACAGTCTAACTCAACCTAGGCAACAGCGTTGTTAGCTGAAAGCTCTAACATTCTATTTGTTCAGATTTCAGAGTCAGATCTGAACACTTGTGTTTAGTTGAATGTGTTTAGCTCTAATGATTTCTGTCTCATGTCTTCTCCCAGAGATTATTTTTCCATTTTTTTTTTTAACCTGAACAGTCCCATGATCCTGAGTATCTTAAGACTGAGTTATTTTTGTTTTGATTATATCAGTTGTGTTATCACCATTAATGTGTATTTGGATAATCTGCAATTATGGAACAGGAAGTGTAAAGTAAGAAAAATTATGGTAAAAAATAAATAGTGAATCTGAATGATTGCTTCATGAGAATTTTTTCTGTTTGCAATATGAATTTGAGGGAGATTTTTTTTTTCTTTCATTATAGTGTCTACTGGGGTCTGATAAGAAGAAATGTAACCATTTTAAAAACATTTTCTAAAATTATGGGTTAGACTAATCTAATTCAGCCCAATTGACAACTTCTGTAATAGCAAAAATGTTTGCATGAACAGATACTCTTCATTGAAGTTTTAGAATGACTTAACTCTTCTTCACTGCCTTATTCTTGATTTGGACACTGGCCTATTATTAATAAAGATTGTTTGTAGCCTACTATGTAAAGCAAGAGGAAAAAAAATCTCTCCAAATATTCACATTTGAATCCCAACTGTGCTTTTCACTCAGTAATCACTTCCAAATTTACCAGTGGTCTTTATGCTTAACCTTCCTTAAGAGGCTGAATAATTGCAAAGATTATCAGGACGTGGTTCTAGCCCACACCATCATGCCAACTTGAACAGCATTAACAGTTGAACTTTCATATGTCTTTGGTAGAAACTGGTTTGACCATCTGCTTGCAATTAGGAGTTTTAGTGACAACTAATGGAAAATGTTATGAATATTTGGCACTTCCTTCGCACTCTCTCTGTCAATAGTCCTTCTACTGAATGGCAAGTCAATAATTTCTTTGTCTTTCTCTCACTACTAGTGTATTTATAGTTTTTTTTCCATGTTAATCTTGGATATTTTTGTTTGGTTAGGTTTTTTGTTTTGTGGGTTTGTGGAGTTTTTTCTTTATATCCCATGTGTGTTGGCATTTCTTATTTTGTCATGACATATTCTACTTGTCCTACTTTCTTCTTGTTTAAGATCAATGCAAGCTCTAATGTAGTGCAATTCCAACTTTTCCCTCCATTAGAAAATTTACCTTTGACTCTCTGTTCTTACTTTTTTTCTCTTTCCATTCAGTCATCCAATATTGTTTGCCTTCTTGAAGTCATAGTCTTATTTGGCTGTTTTCTCTCCCCTTTTAAAGAATGTGAATTCTGTAAATGAATCGTCAGTCTCACCCAAGTTGCCTTTCACCCACCATCACATTTTCAAGCAGCTGTTCCTTGGATTTGGATTCCTCCCAACCTAGAGAAGCCCTTCTTTCAGTCCCTTTTTCTATCTCTTATTCAACTAGAGGTACAAAATATATATGATACTGTGCAGTCTTTTTATAAAGCCATGAATGGTTTTGAAGACTTTTCTGGCTGTGTTCCTGTGTTACTTTCTCAGCACCTATTCTATTAATTAGCATATGGCCTTTCCACCAAACCTTGCATTGTGCTTGGTTTTGCTAGCTGCTGGCTGGCAAAATACTCATCCACTTCATTACACCAATGCTTAACAGTGGTGATAACAAGAGCTGCTAAGTGTGTGCTGGAACATGAATCCTATTAAATGAAACTGGCCAGTATAACTGTATTTAGAATCTGCCAGAAATACTCTTTCAAGAATTTTGATAGGCACGGAAAAGTTATTTTCTTTGGCATATATAAGGTATGTTATAAAAGTCTTGCTATCAGAGTGCCTTTCTTTCTAGTGCCTCTCAGGCGCATACTTTAATGTTGAAATCAGTAGAAACTTCTGTGAAAATTCTCCATACTCAGCTGCACCCTAGAAGCAGTGAAAAATAATTGCTTCTCCCCTATAACCTGAATGTGAATGCAGTGGGCCTGTAATCACATCCACTGATTGGCACTGAAATTAGGGTATCGCAATAGCGTTGTTGTTAGTGATAGTACTCATCTCTCATGGGACTCTAGAAAATCATCTGATGTCCTGGGCACATCTATATTTCTTCCTGCTCAAATATGTATAGTTTCTGCCTGTACCATTAGTGTTTGAGTTTTGGATACGATAGAGACCACTTGCCTTGCACTGTAAGTTACCAACAATGCTATGAGAAATTTAATAGTGAATTTTGTTACCAGCACTCCTCACATGCCTTTAATCAACAGCTCTGACATCTGTGTATGCAAGCAGTGGATCATTGCATAAAAGAGGAATGATCTGAGCCTGGTGCAAGGCTATGACCTAGAAGCTGAGGAGTGAAATATGCTATTATCTTTTCCTGGCGTTATGTAGTCCTGCTGAAAAATTTACTTTGACATTTTTTCTGTCTATAGATTAAGGAGTTTACTGTTTGCTGCAGTCTCACCATCAGAGAGTAATGTGCCTTTGTTTTGGCTTTTTTCCTTCCTCTCCCTCAACATTTATTGCTATCTAGTAATGTAATAATAATTTATTTACAATATATTTCCTCATACACTTTGTATGACTCATAAACACAATTGAAAATACACTTTAAATGAATGATAATGCAGTACAAATAGAAAAATAAAGCCCCTAAAACTAATGAAGTAGCTGATTTTATATAGTGCATGTCTTTAGTTTGATTATATTGTGTGGTAAGCCTTGTGATATCAAAAAAAAATTAAAAATATATAAAGACTGTAGGTGTTCAAATGTAAAAATAAAGGTACTGAGAACTAGTTTATTTTAATGACAAATAATGTTTGTATGGGTGCAAAATCATAACTTCAAAATATTAGTCTTGCCTATGAGTTCAGGTGTTTTCAGAATATTATTAACACTTCTGGTTTAGAGCTGTATTACCTGAGCAGCTGGAGGCATTATTATCTGAGTATGGACATTTGCTGTGTCAGTGTGTTCTCAAGCCATGTATTCATTGCATGTGGACTCTCTTTCACATATGTTAATGAATAAATAAAACAAAAAAATGTGAGTAGACCCTGAAACTTTCAGGTAATATAATTTAATCTTTCCCATGTAACTCCCTCAGAAGTGTTGAAATTTACCGGAAAATCCTGGGCATGTTAATATTCTGAGGCTCCTAACCTCAGCCATGTCCTGCTCTAAAGTGGAAGACCTTCGCTCTTGAAAAACAATGAATGGCTGCTGAAAGACCAAATGTTTTCAGAAACAAGGAGGTAGGAAAAGCTTCAAAAGAGCATATGTATATATCTCTGTCTTGCTGAACAGACCATATAAATTTGCAAAATAAGTGGTTTTAGTGGTTGGAGATTAACTATGGATTAATCTTTTGTTAACTATGTTGTTATAATGTGATTAACATCTAACTGACCTACTTCTACTCTTAAGATATTTACCTCTGAAGAAAACATACTCCCCCAGCAGAGGCTTTTGTTTTTTTGTGGGTTAAGCCTATACATTGAAGAGGCCTGCATCAGGAATGGTGTGGTCAGCAGGAGCAGGGAGGTCATTCTGCCCCTGTACTCTGCACTGATTAGACCACACCTCGAGTACTGTGTTCAGTTCTGGGCCCCCCAGTTTGGAAGGGACATCGAGATGCTTGAGCGTGTCCAGAGAAGGGCAAGGAGGCTGGTGAGAGGCCTCGAGCACAAGCCCTACGAGGAGAGGCTGAGGGAGCTGGGATTGTTTAGCCTGGAGAAGAGGAGGCTCAGGGGTGACCTTATTGCTGTCTACAACTACCTGAGGGGTGGTTGTGGCCAGGGGGAGGTTGCTCTCTTCTCTCAGGTGGCCAGCGCCAGAACGAGAGGACACAGCGTCAGGGGAAGTTTACACTCGAGGTGAGGAGAAAGTTCTTCACTGAGAGAGTCATTGGCCACTGGAATGGGCTGCCCAGGGAGGTGGTGGAGTCGCCGTCCCTGGAGCTGTTCAAGGCAGGATTGGACGTGGCACTTGGTGCCATGGTCTAGCCTTGAGCTCTGTGGTAAAGGGTTGGACTTGATGATCTGTGAGGTCTCTTCCAACCTTGGTGATACTGTGATACTGTGATCTGGATGGCTGGCTAGAGAGGTGGATTGTAAACTGTTTGAAGGAAAAAAGTCAGAGGGTTGTGGTCAATGGGATAGAATCTAGCTGGAGGCCTGTAGCTAGTGGAGTCCCTCAGAGGTAAGTGCTGGAACGAATGCTATTCATAAATGATCTGGATGAGGGAACAGTGCGCTGTCAGCAAGTTTTCTGCTGACACAAAACTGGGAGGGGGGTTGTGCTGCCATTCAGCGAGACTTAGGCTGGAGAGCTGGGCAGGGAGATAATTAATGAAGTTCAACAAGGGCAGGTGTAGAGTCTTACACCTGGGGAATAACAACCTCATGTGCCAGTATAGGTTGGGAACTGACCTGTCTGAGAGCAGCATAGGGGACCTGGGAGTTCTGGTGGACAACAGGATGATCATGAGCCAACAATGTGCTCTTGTGGCCAAGAAGAGCAATGGCATCCAGAGGTGTATTAGAAGGGCTGTGGTTAATAAGTCGACAGAGGTTGTCTTTCCCTTATACTCTGCCCTGGTGGGGCCTCATATGGAATATTGTGTCCATTTCTGGATCACTCAGCTCAAGAAGGACAGGAAGCTACTTGAAAGAATACAACACTGAGTAACAAAGATTACTAAGGGAGTGAAACATCTCTCTTATAAGGAAATGCTGAGGAAGCTGGGTCTCTCTACCTTAGAGAAGGGAGTCTGAGAGAGAGCCTCATTAATGTTTATATATATGCAAAGGGTTAGTGTTGGGAGGACAGAGCCCGGGCTTTTCTCGGTGTTGTCCAATGATAAGACAAGGGCCTAGAGGTGCAAGCTGGAGCATAAGAGATTCCATGTAAACATAAGGAAAAACTTTTTCACTGTGAGGGTAACAGAACACTGAAACAGGCTGTCCAGAGAAGTTGTGGAGTCTCCTTCTCTGAAGACATTCAAAACCTGCCTGGGTGCGTTCCTGTGTGACCTACTCTAGGTGATCCTGCTTTGGTAGGCGGTTGGACTCGATGGTCTTTCGAGGTCCCTTCCAACCCTTGACATTCTATGTTTCTGTGTGATTATATGACTAGCCAATAGAGGGGTAAAAAATATTAGTATGTCTTATACATGAAAAACTATCTTAAGATGTATAAGTCATGGTAGAGTTGCGTGATTTAGTGCTTTTTTAGATTATCATTTGCACACACACCTTGCATGCCTATATATGCAATCACAATAAAATCAGAATATTTTGGCTTTGTGCATATTTTGGCTTTATATATACCAGGCAAATGATCCCATTTGAGGCACAACAATATCCTACTTTTTTTTTTTTGGTTTATCTTCTTCATTATCACTTGCTAAATATATTTTACATATAATTTTTTCCTTGTTAAATAGGTATAAAAAAATCCCCAGTCTTCAGATCCACAGAATGGATAAAAAAGGGGGACAAATGCCTTTTTTTTTTTTTCCCAAGCAGATTGCTATTTCAGTTGAACCTGACAGTCTTCATGAAGGTCTTCATTAGGTATAATAAGATTCTTTAAGCATCCCACCTGTTCTTTCTTAGGTCAAGTGAAAAAATACATGAAAAGCTTTGATTTTTCTCCATCCTTCCCCGCCTCAATCCAAAGATATTTTTTACTGAGTCAGACCATTGTCATTGACTTCCCATTTTAGACCATTCTTTGTCTTTGATGTTGGACATGACTTTCTCTGTGCAGCTTTTGCCACAGCAGCATGTCAAATAACAGGTGAAGTTCAAAAGTAAAGAAAAGGATAAGTAATTCTAAATTGAGAAAAAGAAGAATTATATTTCTGTTGGACATGATATAATGATCTTTAAGGAGAAAAGAAACCTGAGGAAAATCTGCTAAGAGAATGAGATGAATGTGTGAAATTTAATGTAACTATTTCATGCCTTTTTTTTCTTTATGAAGGGTGTCTATTCAGTCAGTACTTACAGCAGTGCTTCCAGAATACTGCAGATTCATTTAGAAATGCTCTTTTTGCAGGAGAATTTTATGATTAATTACTGGTGTTGGTTTGTTTATGTATTCTTTAGAGAAGAATTATTAAGCAGATTCAAAGGTGGTGACAGCTGCAGTGCCTCTATGCTGATTGCAACAGCCAATTTGTGAAATTTGCAGACCAAATATGTCCTAAAAATATTGTCATAGCCTGCTTGCAATAATACTGCTTGCTGCTGTTTGTTAATATCAGAGAGGTATGTAAAGTAGGGAGTGACTAGAAAGCAACTTTTGTAATAGTAGGAACAACACATTTATTATAGCTGACAAATTATTATTTTAAAAAAGATGTCTTTAGAAGATACTTTGTGCTTACTTCAGGAGTTGCCATCAGAATTTTACTACCAAACAATACTCAGCATTTTTTTTTCCCTTTGGGACTTATGCTGGTTTGATGCCAATGGAAATATTTTAATGAGAGAAATTAGATCATTGGTTGTGAAAAGAAAATGATGAAGTCTATATCATTCATTGGTTTTCTGAGAGGAATAAGAAGTAAAATGTAAACCGTTTGTCCCCACTCCGGTCTATGATGCTGGATCTGTTAGCTTCCTCCTCACTGCTCTAATGTCTCTTCACTAATTTTGGCTAATAGAAAACAACATAAACTTTGCTGGTTGTTTTGTTTGTCTGTCTGGGAAAGTAAAGGGAGAAAGAGGGGGTAGATTTGAGCCCTTCTGGGCAGTTTCACATTAGTCCAGGAGGGAGTTTGGATTTCTGTATTATTTCTACATTTGCATATAATAAGTGTAAACATTTGTTAAACATTTGTTAATGTTGTGTGTGTGTGTATATATGTCTTAATTCTAATTTGAATTTCCCAGAGACTCAAATATAGTTAATAGAACCAATAACAATTTATGGGATGCCTTTCCCTCTTCCCCCTTCTTTCCCAGAGGAAAGAAATTAGATGTAGAGAGAGGAACGGTAAGCACACCCAGATAAATAATCTCCCTTTGATTTTGCAAGTTAAAAGAAGAAAATGTTAACAATAAATAAAAGGTATTTGAGGTAGGGAAGTTACAAAAGGTATAGGGAAGGGAAAACAAGATACAAAATATAGATATACAACCAGATTTGACGGCAATGGGTATGTCCACCTCACGGGTTATGGCACATGGTAAAACAAAGAGGACGAGGAACAGGAAGGTGATGCTGTCAGGCAGGGAGGCAGGGCAAGAGAGAGGGAGGGACTGGAAGTTCCTCTGCTTTGATGTGGATCTTAGACAGGCAGTGGGAGTGGGCTAACCACCACACCTGGTAGTGTTCAGATCCACCCCCGGGGAGGGTCAGGATCAAGACCACTCTCCCAGGAGGGTTAATCCTTTACATTATATTATATATGCTTGTATATTTAGCTTTGCTGTAAATATAGCTTCATCTTACCTCTAAGCTGTCTGAGCTAGTCTGGTAAATTTCAGTAGTGTGTCTGTGTGGAGACGTTCCTAACCCATCACAGGGCTGTGTACAGTTGTGCAGGGAAGAAGATAATAGGAGATTAACAGGTGGCTGTACAGAATACTTTCATCATCATTCTAGCTAGTTGGCATACGTTTTGTCATTTAAGCTTTAAAATTCTTGACCTTTCAAATGTTTCTTTTGCTTTACATTTCATGAGCTATTAAAACAGATGCCTTTAACCATTCTGTTGGCTACAGAGCTCTGTGTACTTTTCTAGTTTGTTTTAGGTCTGTTATTTGAACAGACACAGTTAATGCAATCAAAATAAGCATTCTCAATACTTTCAAAAAAGCTGATTCTCTTCCTTAATTTTGTATTTGGACCAAAAAAAAAAAAGTAAGTCTGATAAAACCAGGACTTGCATTTGAACACTTTTGCCATTCAAGTCTTTGAAATTGCAATCTTATATTTGAGATTTTGTCATTTGGTAGTAGTAGAAGTACATACTGTTCCTTTTATCTACCCAAGTATTTAAAGTTTGAGAAAGGTAAAAATGGGCATAAAAGTTCTGTTCCTCACTGTTTCTTTTGAAATGTTCTTGTTCTTGGTTAGCAGGAGAGGAATACCTGCGACCTTAGGCCTGCAGTGGTAATATACCTCTCTAAATAAGTTCAAAATTCTCCTCTTTGGCTGGAAATCCCTGTTGGTCACCTTTCTTCCACTAGCTTTTAGTGATTGAATGTTTTATCTCTCTGGAACAACCTGTATGAAATTTTCCTTATGAAAGTCTGAGACTCCAGTGGTCTAATTAAAATGAAGATTTATTAACAGCACAGAGGAGGCTCTAGGCCAGAAGAAATATTTTGCATAGCCTATCTTGACACTCCACAAAGCCCATTTTAGATAGGTCTCTCTAGAGTTTAGTTACAGTGAATAAAAATACCTTATATTTGTTGGATTTCCCCCCCCCTTTTTTTTTTTCTTCTCCAATTATCTTTTTAGGCATGTTAGTTGCAGGAATCTCTCTGTTCAAAGTGCTCAGCCTTCCTTTTTTGTTCTTATGTTCCACTCCTTTGCAGTTGTGACATTTTCTGTTTTTAAAACTGTTGTATCAAGTCACTGTTAGTGTGTTTATGCCTTCCAAAGAGAGGTCACCCAGTTCCTGATGACAGAATTCAGCATCCCTTAGAGATTCTTGTTCAAAGAAATTAAGTAACAGGTATGAACTGGCTTGTGGTTGTGTCTGCAAAGCCCACATATGTCTCTGACAACTGTGTCATCTTGATCAGTGAGTAAAAAGGATTTAACAGAGAAAACTGTTGATCAAACCCTTACTGCTCTATGATAGCAATTTTTTTAAAATTACTCTATTCACTACTGCAAATAGGACTCATTTTCTTCATCAGCAAGATGTCACTGAAAATAGGATGTCCGTAAGAGTCATTACTATGTCGTATGTTCTGGATGTAGGTTAATGGCATCCAGATATAGTGGGATGCTACAGGACTTTCCAGTATCTTTTTTTCCCCTTTTCCTGTTTCTGCTACAGTGGATTCAGGAAGAATATGAAGAGATGTTATTCCAAGGAACTGTATGACTGTCTCAAGACAGAGCAAAGAAGCTGAACTTGGGGAGATTCAGTTTACTGCTATCTTTCTCAAGTGAATCTTCTAAAAGTTAAGGATCACTGATTTCACTTGTAGGTATCCAGCTGACTGAGGCCTGGGCTGTAATTGAGGTATCCCTAGGCAGAACTAGACATCTATCCTGTTCAAACTATATTCTCTACTCTGTTCTCCATATAAGCATGATAGACCAATACTAGAACTGAATCTTTCCCATACTAGTTGAATGGAAAGTCAGACATTCATGATATTTGAGCTCCTGTTGTTGTGGGAGTACTTATAAGAAAAAGCCATGGTTCTTTCTCTTCCAATAAAGGCTTTATAATCTACTTTTTCTTGTGTTAGGTACATGATTGTTGTAACTGCTTCACCAAATTATGGATGCACCTGAGTATTGTTTTATTGAACATCTTATTTTATTTCTTAAAATACATTTTCTGGTGAAATTCCTTAGCTATTTATATGTAAATACTAAGTTTTCTGTAATTACTACTAGAATATCCTGCTTTCAGCACAATAATCTAAGTTGGCACCTTTTTTCTTCTTCATTATCCACTTATAATGCATTTGAGGGCAAACAATTTGTTCTATTTGTCAACATTACTTTCCTATGTAATAACAGAGAGGAAAAGAAACTTTGGCTTAAGGATTAAATGCAGGTATTTTTTAAAATAGCATGTAATATTAGACATGCCACAGAACTGAGTAGCAGAAAATAAGCATTTAAATGCAAAGAAGAAAAAGGATTTGAGTTGTTTCCTTCAAACAGGCGCAAGAAGAGGAAAGAAAGGTAATTGAGATGTAATTGCAGTTAGAGACCAAGAACAGTATATTGTATATCAGACAGATAAATAACTTTGGAATGTAGTATTTTTGTATTTAGTTCATAAAGGACTGTCTTTAACCACAGAACTAATCCACAGCTGTTCAGAGAAGTGAGCGCTTTCTCCCATTTTGGGGTAGTTAAACCTATGAAAAGAGATCTGTGCTGCTATGAGTAGGAAAGTTGTATTATATCCAGCTAATTGACAACACTGAATGGGAAGAGATGCCTATTAAAGGCCCTACTCAAACAGAAGGGATACTAATCTAAATTACATTGATATTTAAATCAATTTAGGTATATCAGTGCATGTTTCTCCATGGATGGGTTTGAATCTATTGAAACTGATCCTATAGCAAATGAGATTACACTGTGGTCTATTTTGTGTGATTTGTCTATAGACACCACAATTGTATGTACAGCTGGGAAGTTATGGACAAGTCAGTTGCATTCCTCTAGGAAGAGCAGTAGGTGTGGAATTACTGAAAAATAATTTTGAGAGAGTAGAAACAGAGAATTATAAAATTGTAGAATCATAGAATGCCTTGGGTTGGAAAGGACATTTAAAGGTCGTTTAGCCCAACACTCCTGCAGTGAGCAGGGCCATCTTTAGGTTGCTCAGAGCTCTATCCAACCTGGCCTTGACTGTTTCCAGGAATGGGACATTTATTATCAATCTGGGCAACCTGTTTCAGTGTTTCACCAACTTAATTGTAAAAATGTCTTCCTCATAAGTAATCTAAATCTATCCTCTTTTAGTTGAAAATAATTCCCCCTTGTGTCACAATAAGCCAGCTAAAAAAGACTGTTCCCATCTTTCTTATAGGGCTACTTTAAATAGTGAAAGGCTGCAATAAGGTCTCCCCGGAGCAGACAGAGGAAGGATCAGTGTAATAAGAAAACAATCTCAGGTCTCAGAATAGACATAGAAGTAGAACAGTTAAGGAGACATTTCTTTCCAGATGGCATCATGAAAACAGACATTTTATTGAGTCACTTCAAGTTGTTTTTTTTTGGTCATGTCTAAGAACTCAGCAGTTAGTGTATTTGGTGCCTTTCAGTGTCCTGAAGAGGAGAAAGCACTGGATTGAGAGAGTCTTCAAGAGCAGTTGGGAAGGTCAGCAGCAAAATACTGTGTATTACAGCACATACTTCATGTATGTGCTGTAAGAGGGTGGAAATGCCATGTTATTGCTTACATTTTGAAAAGTGGGAAAACTGAATTTTGCCCAGAATATACTGAGAGTATTTTTGATGAAGAAGCATGGGAGAGAATGGGAAATTTATTAAGAGGTGATTGCCTGAATGTTAATTGCAAGGTTGATTACCTTGTGCTGGTGTGTATAGATTCATGCCTGCTTATGTTAACCTGTTATAGGCTTATAACTTAGATGCTGTATGTTGTTGTCTGTACATCCTGGTGAGGCACAATGAAGATTTTTATAGAGGCTTCAGACAAAGGAGCCTCTAAGATGGGTATCAAAGAGTCTTGACAGTGAGATAGTGTCCCTGAAGGTCTAGATGTCACATGTCAAAAAGTGATACAAAATGTCTCATTCGATGTTCATTGTCATTCATGCAGTTTTCATGAATCCTTACATATTTTAGTTCAAGTAGTGTGGTCAGTGTAGAAGTGTGAAGTATTCATGACTATACATGCATATTTTATAACTACTCTCAAGGGTATCTTCCTGTTCTGGTAATTGGTGTTTCACATGCCAGCTCCAGTACTCATGAAGCAAATTGTGTCAAATTTGGCAGTCATGGAGACTGCACAAAAGGTAGTTCTTGAGGCTGAATAGATGTTTGGCATTTTGGATGCAGAAAGATGCATGCTTCTCTCTGAGTAGTGCACAGCCAAAATTTCATTAGACTTTTATCCATGGGGGACACTTTTCTGTTATCAGTCTAGTAACTACCTTCTGTACTTTAATCTCACAGAAGCCTTCTTAGCTAGATCCTGTAGAGTAGCTGTTTTATGCCAAATACCTGTACTCTCTGACCTTAAATACAGTTTAATTAGTCCAAGCAGACTTCTTTTAGGTTAAAAAGACAGTTTCCCATGGTATAAAGCAAGCCTGTTGCCCTGATATTGTTGTTATTTTTGACTTCATAAGATAACATTGCCATGAAGACAACTCGAAAGTGCTCTGTGACACTAGTTTTGACTTTGGATATGTTTGTGATATAAAATAAATTAAAGCTGCAAAGCTACCTTCAAGATTTGGCAAATGAGGAGAATACAAAAATAATGTTGTGTTTTGTGTTCAACCCTTTCCACAAGAGAGTACGGAAATAATTGAGATTATCACAGTGAGATTGTATCAAAAACATCTCAGAGATGCTTCACTGTAGCAGCAGTTCACATACAACTATTTACCAATACAAACTTGAAAACACTGTTCTGACTAGGAAAATTTTGTTCATCATAGCAGCAGTTGGAGCTGTTTTCTGTAATTCTCATCCAATTCTGTTCCAAAGGGAGACTAGCAATGCTTGATAAACCTTAAAGAGAAATGACAACGTGGCTTCAAATGGTACCTTGGAGAAAAAGCTTCAAGAACACGGCTTTGGAATGTGGTTCAGAAATATTTTGCTTTAAATTCACAGTGTTGCCTAAGATGGCTATAAAATGGGGAAAAAAACCCCAAACATTACAAAATTCTATTGATTATTTTAGCTGCCTGGAAAGGTTAAGCATGAATATGTATTAAAAAAATATAAAAGTAGGATTTCACATTAAACCCTTGATATTTAATTTATTTTTTTTTCACTGTCAAGTCTGTGCCTGAGAGAGTGTGACAGAAATAAAACTGATTTTTTTTCCCTTTTCTATGATGTGCTCATTTACTAGGACAATTCCTCTTTTCTCTACAGAGGCACATATGGCAGAAGGAAGCAAAATAAATCTGGTTCCTCTTTGTAGAACGGAACAGGATGTGGAAAGCTTATGTTAGAGTGTAAGAGGACAGCAGTCTTTCACATTAGGGACATATGCTTGAAGGAGATCCATCTGTACTGCTGTGCAGACATGTTATTGGGGCTCTGTGACTACACTGGGCAGGAGCCAAGGCTACTGCTGCTGTCAGGGATGTCAGCCACCTCTCAGCAAGTGCTTGGAGTGAGTGAAAGTTCTGCACCCCATCGAGGGCTCCTTTTTCAGACCAACCTTCTTCAAATTGTGGTTAATTCTCCCTGTTTCTTCAGAAATTATTTTAAAATCTTTCCTCAGGTACTTCCTGTGGGTGGAAAAAAAATCAAAATATCCATTCTTGAGATGAGAGCCTGTGCCTCTCAGGAGTATATTTTCATGGGTGAATTTTGGAGGTCTTTGTAGTACATAATCTTAACTGAAACGGAACTGTTAAAGTGCATTTCTAATATGTTATCTAAGCTGAATAGTGTGCACAACACAGAGCTTCGAACAGAAGTGCCAGGTAAATAGGAAGTAGGAACGTTTCCAACTCCTGAAATTCTCTGGCCCTGCACCAGCATATTTAACATTATATTATTAGTGCTTTAGTTTAATACAGAGTTATTGGACTCCAGTTGAATAGAAAAGAGTTGTCATATTTGAAAATACTAAACTGCCTATTGAGGTAGTTTGACTCAAATTCAAAGTACACAGTTGGTGATTAAGTGTCATCTTTTAGTCACAGGGAGAAGGAGGTTTATGTTTCTTCTTACTAGGTCACCTTGCTTTTATTTAATTTTCTTTTCACTTTTCTTGCTCCTGTTGTCATTATGAGACCCTAGGAAATTCTGTAGCAGAGCAGTTATAATATAAGCAGTTATAATATAATATAAGAAAAGAAATCCTATCATATTTGTATGTAAACTGCAGAACTGACATGCTTTATTTTGACTAGCTGCTTCCCTGCTGTTTTCCAGGCACTGGTAACATACCTTTCTATTTTATCAGAACTGCCACAGCTGAGGATAGCATGGATGAAACTTAACTGTAGTTATGGTAATAGTGTAGATTGCTCTTTCAATGCCCTGAAATAAATGTTTTAATTACTGCCTTAAAATAAATTCATTTGGTGCCCTGAAGGTTACAATGCAAGTAAACCCATAAAACTATCTTTAGAGGGCTTCAGTGCATGGAAGCATTTTCTTCATCTTCCAAGTGAAATATTTTCAGCTTTTCATTTGCCAGTTTCTGTCCTATGCCACTCTTAATGCCAGTAGGCACAGTTTTTCTCAGAGCCAAAGTCATCCTTCAACACTGATTTCTCACTGAAGACTCAACAGGTTTCTATTTGTATAGTCACAATCTGTTCTGCTCTCAATGCACTTTGTTGCTTAGTCCTATCTGCTTCTTAAAGCAGTCATGATGACAGTCTCCAACTGTGAAAAAGGTGCACACTCCAGCAACATCCCCATTCTATGTCAGACATATCCTAATTTCCTGGGAAAGGAAACCTGGGTGCCTGTGCCAGAGGGAATGTGTACATTCTAAAGGATGCAGATGATCAAGAGACCAGAACATCAGAACTATTGAAGAGGACACCAGTACTGCTCTAGACCTGTCAGGACCTGTCCAGGACCTGTCAGGCTTGATAAGAATACCAGAAAGCAAAATGAGCATGTCAAATGTGCCTGTCTCTGTGCCTGATAATAATACATTCAGTCTCTGTGCCTCGTAATAATGCACTCTCCAAATACTGAAGAAAAGAAGGGTATGTATGGATACACATCTGTAGTGTAGGCTGAGAAGATTATTTCTCTGCCTGACTTCAGGAAGGAAGAAAGCAGATTCATATGCTGAAAGATGTCCTTAAATTCTTTCTTCCAGTATTGTCTGGATTCCTGTATGAGTGATATCTTTAATAGAAGACAGACTGTCCTTTTCTTCTGCTCCAGTGGCACTAAAAAACTTGGGTTCTGTAATGTCAAAACCAAAAGTGTGTATGTGCCTGTGTAGGGGTAATGGTGGTATTAATCACTGTTCAGTATTCCTTTCATGGCCTTTATAGTCAAATCATCTTAATTTTTTCTGAGACTACAAGCCATTCAAGCAATGAAAAACCTTCAATTTGTGTGTTGAGTGGTTTAGACTACCGGTAAAAGTTACAAATAAGAGCTAACTGTGCGTTATATCAAATAGATGGATTGTGGGGGTTATTTCATTTTACATATAAAATACAGGAGTTTGTGTCATTCAAATAGAGGAAATGGAGAAAGAGTGTGTAAAGAGAATGAAATTATTTGCTCTTTAGAATAGTACTAAAGAAGTAAAAATATATAGGTAGTTTAAAGATATGAATGATAAACGACAGAAATAATAGAAACCACTCTTAATACTTTATTTTCAAGCTCTCTGATTATAAAGACTTCTTTTCTTCTAGTCCTGTGAGGTCTTGGATATATCTTGGGAACACTGCAATTAAAGCTGAGCAAAACATTTAGTCACTACCTATGAAGTTTTTCTATTATAAATTAGTATTTAGATTTTAAAATTTAACTCTTAGTCATAGCTAAGATAAGTGGGGGAAAGTCCACCAACTTTGGCCTTGTGAGATTTGAAGTTAGTTGTCATCTCTTGTTTGGCTTAGTGTTTGCATGAGATGGTCTTCATGAATCATCGGCTTTTCAGCTGGTGAGCTGTTTACATGGCTGCAGCAAATTCCTGATTTATTTATTTTTTCTTTTAATTTTCTTTTTCTCTCCTTTCCCTTTTTCTTGCCATTTGAGACTCCCAAACCATCGTTAAAGTATTATTTGCCTTCTTTGACATGCAAGGTATTAATTTTAAACATCCAGAATCGATAGAAGCTTTACATAAGCCTGAGCAGCTTCAGCTTTTGTGTACCAGTTTTTATCTCACAAGGAGACTGTGCAGAAACTCTGAAATGCAATAGTCATTATCTCTGTACCTATATTTTTCTTAATGTGTGCCTATTATGAAATGTAACACAGCATGAACACATTTATTCAACACTTTTTGTAATAGTGGAAACTATCACTCACTGCACATACTCTGTAACTTTGCACATCAGAGCTTAAAGGTGCCCAAAAAGTGCTCAGAATTCACCTAGGCCAGAGGTATTTTCTGGATAAATGAGACCAGTATCATTTGTCCCTTTCTCTTAGCAAATAAAGTCTGTTAGAAGCTGATCAGAAAGCAGCACCGGCGTGCTGTTTTGTTTTACAAATCAGCATCTGAAGGCCCACTTGGAAACTCCACAGGTATTAAAGCAGATAGATTGACCTCTTAAATCAGAGAGCTTGTTAGATCTATGACTTCCTGAATGTTTAGGAAAAAAGAGGCATGTGACAGAGAACCAATAAGTACAGTTAGATATTGAGTCTATCATGTCAAATAAAAGATCCTGCGAGTCCTCTGGAAGTTGGGTTTATAACAAGAGGAAAGAGGAACCATTCTGGAAAATAACTCAAATGCTGTCACCATTGGAATATGGAAAATTATTTTTACCTTACTAAAAAAAAATCACTAAACCACTAAAATTATTGTACTGCTATAATGATGCTAAGGAGTTTTGTTAAGAATAGTTAACATGTGGATGCAACACATTTTTTTTTTAATTGCCCTTTGTTTAAAATCAAGAAAAAATGAAATAAGTTTAAATGAGATTATTTTACTTTTACCTTACATGGGCATTCACTTATACCTATAGAGTTATCCTGAGAAAAGAGCTTAGTGTTCCTCATCAGTATTGCACATATAATTAATAGAACTAAGCAAGCGAACTAAATTGATATTTCAATAACTGTCTGATAGACCTCGGACTTACTAGTCTTTTGTTTGAAGCAATGTTGATCAGACTTGGATGTGACAAGCATAAAGATAAATTAAATCTCTGAGTAGGAAAGGTTGTCTTTTATATTCTGATTCAAAGTAGTCTTGTAATAATTGTAGTCACATTTATGTGTTGAGATTGGTGAGCCTTTCAATCAGTTGTATTAGTCTAGCTGAAAGGAGCAACTGAGACTATGCGCTTTGTTTATACATGCATTCTTTCAGTATTTCTGTGGGTATGTAAGTGTATTTGTAAAGGAATACTGATGGCACTGGAGGCTGTATTTCTCTATTCACAGCGTCACTAGTGCTAGATTGTGTTATGATGACTTTGATCAGTTGGGCTCATCCCTGAGGGTGGTTAAGTTTTTGCAAGTACTTAAGTGGTAGCCTCTCTGATAGTACTTTGCTCTATGAACTTGTTGTAGAGGAACTCTATATGTAAACACAAACATTACTCCCTTATGCTATCAGTAAACACATTTCAGTTAGTAATAACTTGCCAAGGTGTCCATGATACCAGACATTATGTTTGTGTATCATCCCACTGGTATGGGATTTAAACTTTTGTAACCCATGTGTGACTGTGGTCAGAGAATAAAATTACTGCAGTGTGTTTTGCATGACACATTCGTTTGCGCTAGACTGAATTAAAATAGCTGATCCATTGTAGCACCAGTTATTTTTTATATATGACTCTATACAACATATTCTTCATATTCCTAATCCTGAAAATGATGTTTATCAGGGTATATACTGTCAGAAAAGTATAGGGATGTAATCAAAAAGTGGCTGGAGCAAGGTTGAAGCTGGTAAAAACGAGGCATGCTGACGAATGTGGGCTATCTCTAGGTAACATTTAATAAAATGAACAATCTAGGTTGAAAGATCGATGCCTACATATATTGCTTTGGTATGATGCATGTCTATTTTGTTCAGATTGAAAACTGCAGTGTCAGATGATGAAATATGGAAGTTTCAGCATAAATATTGAAAAGTAGCAACTTCAATATCCAGTTAAATCACACTGATGATAGTATCAGTCAAAAGAAACTGTTAACATCACAGTCATTTTATGTAGAAATTACGTCTGTAGGATCCTAAAATGCATTATTTTAGACAATGTTAATGGTTTCCTTTAGTAGGGTGTATTAATCACAAATGCTTACTTACAAAGAAATAAGTAGGAATTATGACTTCCCTTGGTAAACTCCCAGGAATGCTCTCATCTACTTAAAAATGACTGCTTGGGAGGAGGAAAGTTCAATAATGGAAGCAGAGGGTTAACGATCTGTTTGTGCAATATATATTACTATAGATGAGGTTTTAGTCTCCAAAATCTAACTTCAAAGTTAGGACCAGAAGAGCATACAATGTGCGTTTAAATGGTTTTATGGGTGATGGTAATTTTGAACAAAACAAACCAGACCAAAAACCAACAACAGCAACAACAAAACAACCAAAAAACCTCAACCAACCAAAAAAATGTAAATCCATGGTAGGTATAATGAAAATTATTGCAGAGTTATACTATATTGTTGTTTGATCAAAATCACGTGACAGATTAGTACTGTAGTTGGAGAACTATGTTTAGCTTTATGGTGCTTATGCTACTGGTGACTGTTCATTCTCAGGGGAGATTGATTTCACTGGGCAGGAAAGTATAATTGCTCAGCAGAATTGATAAGGGTTTTGTAGTTTGCCAATGTGATCAGATTACAGGAAGATAATGCATATACCTCTGTGACTTCCAGTATGTTAATGTAAATAGAATAGAATAGAATCAACCAGGTTGGAAGAGACCTCCAAGATCATCCAGTCCAACCTGTCACTCAGCCCTATCTAGTCAACTAGACCATGGCACTAAGTGCCTCATCCAGTCTTTTCCTGAATACCCCCAGGGACGGTGACTCCATCACCTCCCTGGGCAGCCCATTCCAATGGCAAATCACTCTGTGAAGAACTTCCTCCTAACATCCACCCTATACTTCCCCTGGCACAACTTGAGACTGTGTCCCCTTGTTCTGTTGCTGGTTGTCTGGGAGAAGAGACCAACCTCCACCTGGCTACCGCCTCCTTTCAGGTAGTTGTAGAGAGCAATGCCTCCAGCCTGTCTAGGTCTCTCTGCAGGGCTCTCCTACCTTCCAACAGAATGTTGTCTGCCATATTTTAAATTAGCTGTGTCTAAAAATACGCAGGAAGTCTACAGTGGTGATTTAGGAGTGACAGTTGTATCTAGTTCATTATTTGTGTGTTTACTACATGAAATGCCAGCTGTATGAAACTTATTTCCGCCTCTTAAAATGGAGAATGTTTCAGCTGATTTTCGCTTATCTGGAAATCCAGCAGATGAACTGCTATTTGATGAAATAACTGGATATTCTTCCTTAAGTTCCTGTCTGAATAGAGCATTTAGGGAAGCTGAAATTGTGCTCATCAAATAACATAGTATCTGCATTTCCAAGGAAGCGATGAGAGTGAAAGCCGTTTGATACCATCACAAAGTGTGTTGATCAGTAATGTGCTGGTACTTTCAGGGCAATAGTACAAAGTTCTTTTTCCACACATTTGGGAAAAGAAGACTGGAAAAGACCCTTGGTTGGCTTTATGGAAATCTGTCCTTGATTATCTCTTTCATTAATGTTATATATTTTAAAAAAAATTCTTAAGTGTTATCCTGTAAATGGCTAATTTAAAAAAAAAAGTTTTGGTTTTTTTTTTTTTCTTTTCTTTTCTTTTTCATTCTCATAATCAAGTGGTTTTAATCAGGAATTATCATAGCACTTGTCTGATTCTAGGCTAAGTTTATTCATGGTAACTTTATGGTCATCAGTACTGTGGCAACCTTTACCTTCTAATGTTCATTTGGACCCTGTTAGACTTTTAAGTAACTGCAACCAGGACTCTGAGGTATACTCATGTCACACATGTCCTGGAACCTATAACAGTCATTTTGCAATTGCTTAGCTCAGTGATTTCCTGCTTTTAAAAAATTTAAAAGCCTTTTACAATTTTCTGAAGAAGTGTAGACCTCGCTGGTCTGTTGAAAATAGGCCTGCGTTTCACTGTCACCTTACACAGACTCCTTAAAATGGTCTGCAGTGCAGGCTTCTCTCCCCATCTGTTACCTCACCTCTATCACTACCCTGATTATGCCCCAAAGTTTCACGAATGACTTGCATATGCTGTCTGTTTCTTTAAAAGTTTTCATCTGCTATTATTCATATCTGTGGGCTGTGTGCGAGCCCTGCTGCAGGAATACCTCATCCAGCACTCCAGAAGTTTCTCTCTCCTTCCAGACCCAGTTGTTTCTAGGAAGAGAAAATCTCCTTTCAGGGTGTTCAGGTTGAGTCAGTGTGCAATGAGGGACCCACAAAACCCAGAGCTTTATTTCCCCTTGCTGTCCAGCCATACTCCTTTGATAGTAGATAGATGCTGAAGTGTGAAAACATAGTTCTCATAGAGGGGACCTATAAAATGTGTAGCAATAGCTTGCTTGATGCAATAGAGCAGGACAGTATTTACATTAGCTAACTATTGAATTAGGAGAATCGTTTTTGTAGCAACATTCAGAGTGGGTATAAGTGGATCAAGATTGGATTTGCTAAGGGCAGAGAAACATGTGCTGCTGAGTGTGCAGTTGGGAGTTTTAAATGTGTGAATTTCCAGATGTAACAAAAATGAAAAAGAGGAGGGGGAAAAAGTCTCTTTAAAAAAAGAAAAAAGTTGAAGGAGGCACTCAAACTGTTTGCTATTTCTGGGTGGACGAGGTAATTTAAGGACTTTATGACCTTTTCTAGAAGCAAGCAAACAAGATGAAGCAGCTGGAGAAGGAACAGTATTTTGAGAAGATTCAGTCTGTTAAGTTTTTCTGGGGAAGTTGGAAATTTGTAGAAGAGCTAGAGGGTCAGCAAGGACATGACAAATACATGATCCTAGTTAGGGAGAAGATCATTCATTAAAGCAAAGACATAGGAAGAAGAATGTGCAGAAGGAAGAACTGAAAATAAGAGCGAAGTGATAGTGAAGAGATAAACATAAGCACATGGCAGAAAAGAAGGGAAGTCACTGTGTACTGCATGGTTCCAGAGGAAGAGATAATGGAGACAAGAGCCGATTTAGAAGAAGGGAACCTCTACAGGTTTTCCTTGTGATCTCTTGCTCAAAGACTCTATAGGTTAAAGCAAATAAAGAACTTATATTACACTGGAAGGTCCAAGTTTCTGGAATGGGAAAGAATTTGGAACGAGTTATGTAGAGACTTTGGATAGCTGTCAGCTAGCACAACCAAAGCAGAAGTACTATTGAAAGCTACTTATGGCATCAGAAAAATGTTTATGTAGTAAAAAGGTATGTTTGGAGGAGATATTACTGGAGTTAGAACGGGAATAGGAACTACCATTGTTCTGAAAGAAGATTAAGAGAATGAATGAGGATGAACAGCATTAGGAAACTGGTCAAAACTGTGAACGTATGAAGATATTTTAAGGAGAAATGATGTTAGTAGTGAGAAGGAGAAGGTGAGAGAAAAGTGAGCCTCGGGAAAAGAGAGTTGCTAAGTGGTTATCTTTTCTGTTGTTTACCAATAAATCTGTACCTACTTAGAAATTTACAAAAACAAGTGATATTTCATCACATTTTTGTACATGACTGAACATAATAATGTAAGGTATGAAAAAAACATGTAAGCTTAGAGCTATGCATTGATAGGCTTTTATTGTGTCAGCATTTTCCACTGCTCTATGAAAATTCGTGAGATACTATAAACACTTCCTCTATTTTAACCCCTGCAAATAAGTTGGTTTTGCTAACAGTAGTAAATATTACTTCAAAGAAGTTTGGGCAAATCCATTAGGAGTCAAGTCCTTCTGAAGGAAGTTTTCCAAACCTGAAAATAAAGTATAATGTTTGCTTAATTTTAAGCATATCTAATTGCTGTATTCCTGATTGTATAATTGCACTTACATTTGGTCAGTATTAGTTGTCCTTTCGTATTTATTCATGATACCTTTGTAAAACCCTTAATGTCAATGAATCTGATGTCTTTCAAATTTTAATCCTGTTTACAAATATATAATCTGGGAAATATGCAGCAGTCAGGGTATAGCAGAGAAAAAGATAGAAAGTTCTCCTCCACTGTGATTTTTGTCACCAGTGTAAGCAGAATAACCTAATTCTAGTCAACACAAATGTGCGCATCGGGGAAGAATGTGGGAGGAGGAAGTTCTTCCCAGAGAGAGTGATTTGCCATTAGAATGGGCTGCCAAGGGAGGTGGTGGAGTCGCAGTCCCTGGAGGTGTTCAAGAAAAGACTGGATGAGGCACTTAGTGCTATGGTCTAGTTGATTGGCTAGGGCTGGATGACAGGCAGGTCTGGATGATCTTGGCGGTCTCTTCCAACCTGGCTGATTCTATGATTCTGTGAAATGTGGTTTTTTTGGTGTGTGTTTATAAATGAGTAAAATCAAACTTCTGACCCACCTCTGACAGAGATTTGAATGGGCCCTTGAGCTAATTCCTTGCCCTCCAGCTGGCAATGAAAAGATAGTCAGCTACATTCACATGAGATACTTCTTCATTCACATAACAAGTTAAATGGAAGCGTTCAGACAAGAGGATTTTTGGACATTTGAATAAAATTCAGTTTCTATGTAAATAAATGGACTCAATAACGTGTGAAGCTAAATTGACTGAACCCAAATGAGAGGTATATTTAATTAACCATCAGAGAAATTAACAGAAGCTTATTTAAACCTGTAATCATCTGTAAATGACAGTTATGCTGGACAAATATTTAAAGGGGAAAAAAATGGTCACAAATAGGTATATTTTAGTACATTTGAACTCTCCTTATGAAATCTACAGCCTAAATAGTACTGGGGAAATCACTTTGTAAACTATGTGCTTTCCACTTCTGAGTGCCCTGTGATTTGACAGTTCCGTCATATGAAATGTGCAGTATTAAATGATAAGCTTGTATCTGAGCTGCAGTAGGTAAATGATGCTGTTGTAAAATTATGTATTTACTTATTGTGGTGAGCAGCTTTGGTAATTGATGACATTGTCATAATTGATATGGAGGGTTGTTAATGATGAAAATCATTAACGAATCACAAATGGAATTAGAAGTAATAAATGAGGAAAGCAAGATGAAAAGAGTAACAATATTTTTTTTCCCTTTACAAAAGTATAGTAATGATAAATGCTGTCTCCAGCCGGGCAGATTTTTATTGTTAGAAATCTTTCAGACAGGACAAGTTTGGACAATGTCTTTGTCCCCTTGAGACATCACAATTTTACAAGTGCAAGCTGTCTGATTTTCTAATTAAAATGCTAGTGTTTTGAAATGCAGTGCTCTTTGGGAATTTTTCAGGTTTCTACTTGTCGGCATTTATTAATGCAGGACTTAATAATGCCTCATCTACAATATCTGGATCAAATAATGGCTTGCAAGAGGGCCAGAAAAGTTCGAAACAGTGAGGTTTTAATCTATGTATTAACTAGAATTTGCAAGAGCCATAGAATTTTGACTTTGTTAATTTTGACAGGTCTCTTCTGTCCTTTATAACCCATACAATACCTTCATTTGGCAAAAATCTGAATTTACTGTCACACTAATTGTTTTACACGTGTTTTGCTAACCTTTTTAAATTCAGTAAATCACCTGTGGAGGTAGTACTTGAGATGTAAACTTTCCTTTTTTTTTTTGCAAGGAAAGGAGCTGGAGGTGCTGAGAAGGGGAAGGGGAAGAATAGTACCTAGACATAATTACTTGATTAAAATTAAATTATGTGGGAGTTAATCATTGAGTCATCACTGGCTCATTTTGATGAAGATGTTGGTGCTGTGCGTTGGTACTGCCATTTAATTTTTTCACTTTCAGTAAATCAAATACAAATTTCAAAACTTACCTGGAAAAATTAACCACCCTGCAGTGAAAGACTTAGATTTATTTTTCATTGTTGCCCTTAAGTCTTTAACCCAAAATTATCAGTGTGATCAGTACAGAGACTGATGTTATCAGAAATTAGATGTGTAAACCGAAGAGAAAAGTAATATATCCTTCAGAAACATACACTGTTACTAAAAATAAGTACACCCCACCAACCAAACAGCCAACAACCCACAAATAGTAGCTATAACCAATAAAGAAATATCTGTGCAGTTTTTGTGTACTAAAGATAATGTCTTAAACAGTGTCAGTGAACAGTTTTCTTAGTTAAAGGTATTATTCATATCAGTCCTTAAATGTCTTTCACCAGGATAGTGCATATAAAAGCAACTATATATCATTCATGATAAATATTTTCTAAGCCCTCGAAGTTAAAATACAGGTAAAATTATTTAAAAAAAAGAAGTGGTCTAATTCATTGGAATCTGTTTTCTAAGAGATGGGTTTGGGCCCACACCTGAAGAAGTATCCCATTAACATGTTGCAAGAATGAAATATCTTACCATGTGACAGTGGTATTCCATCCCACCCAGTCACGATACTTTATATCAAATAGACAGTATGCAACATTGTTGTATTCAGAATTCTGTTATGTTCCCTCTGCAGTGTACTCACTCTCAGGGGCATCCAAATAACTGATAGGAAGCTGAATTTCTTGTGCTCCCTTACCAGAATGTAACTAACATTTGCCTTTTTTTCAGCAAAATAGAAGATAGGATGTAGTAAATTTAGACACACAGGTACTTCAGCTATTCAAATTAGGGGCAGAGTGGGCTAACAGAGCTTGCTGTTGTTTTACTCAATTGTTATTGTGTGGCTTACATATTTAATTGACAAATTATTTGCTAAAACCTTTTTATTTTCCTCAAAAGTTTCATGACAGGCTGTTACTTCCTCCCCACTGTCTTTCAGATGTATTTTTGATAATTTAAAATATTTGTTCAGTGAATTTTCACTGAATTAATTTTGAAAGTTCCTTCATAGCTATAAGTGAGTGTGGTCTGCAAAATACCATTCAGTAGTCACTTGGATTACATAAAATATTTACCTGTATATTATTACTCATAGTACAGAGACTATTGCCCATGAATGGAAAATAACCAGACATTTGTGGATAATGAGAAGGTTAGGTTAAAGATCAAGTTACAACAAGTTGTTCATAATCATCTTTCATTTTATATTTCCTTTGTGATCCAGTGAGTTCTCACCATGGGAATGATAATTTAGACTAAATGATTTGTAGCTGGATATTAGCCAGTTTAGTTTAAGTCCAGGAATTGAATGCAAGTGACATAGAAGGACAACACTAATGTATTTGTTGTGAAATAAGCAATCTGAATAAATATGAATAGTACTTATATGCCTGAATATAAGTACTCTTCATCACTATCTTGATTTTGTCTTAGAATTTTGGTGCTTTTGGATGAACTTTTTATAAAAACAAATGCTTGATTGATCATATTAAAACTGCCTAGTGAATCTTCTGTAAAGTTTAAAATTCCTGCCAAGACATTTAGAAAGACAATTAGCTAAAAGAAAGTTACAGAAGTTGTTTTTAGATAAAAAAATAAAATACTTTTTTGATTTGAACTTGATTCTTAAAGGCATGGGTGGTTGCTGGGTGCCTTAAAGATACTTTACTGTGATATGTTGTTGGATGACAGTAAAACATCTGAGCCATATATAAAATTCTAGGGAAGAAATAATTCCCCTGCTTATTACCAACTAGTTTGATTTCATATGCTATAGCATATTGCTGTATTCCCATTCTGTTGCCAAAATTAATCAAGTGTCATTTACTTGTCCAAGGAGATCTAAACCCCTTCTTTGGAAAAGGCAGTAATTAAAAGTATCTTTATTTCTTTTCAGGAATCATATGATTTGTCAAAGTTTGTCTTGTAAATTGCCTTTCAGTTTCTGAATGCAAAGGTAAACATCCATTGAGAGTAGGGAAGTGATTGTGCTCCTCTACTTGGCCCTAGTGAGATCATAGCTTGAGTATTGTGTTCAGTTCTGGGCATCACTGTATAAGAAAGACATTGAGGTCCTGGAATGTGTCCATAGAAGAGCAATAAGGCTGGTGAGGGGTTTGGTGAGCATGTCATATGAGAAGTGGCTTGAAGGAACTGCGGTTGTTTGGTCTGGAGAAGATAAGGCCAAGGGAAGATGTTATTACTCCATACAACTGCCTGAAAGGAGGTTGTAATAAGGCTGTTGTTTGTCTCTTCTCCCAAGTAACTAGCAATAGGATGAGAGGAAGTGGCCTTAATTTGTGCCAGATATTAGGAAAAAAAAATACTGAAAGAGTGGTGAGGCATTAGAATAGGCTACCCAGTGAGGTTGGCACTTCAGGATATAATTTAGTGGTCATGGTAGTTGAGTTATGATTGGAGTCAATGATTTTAAAGGTCTTTTACAACCTTGATGATTATATGATCCTAAGGGAAAAAACCTTATTACATACACTTTAATTTTCCTAAGTTTGGTTACAGTTAAAATCTTGAGCTGAATTTGAAGACAAGATTATAGTTCAGTAGTTATTTACAGCTTTCCTTGTTCCAGTCATAAGGATTTCAGAAAGGACTTGGTCTTGGATTAGCTTCATCAGAGCAAGTTTTTCTACCATTTATTTCTATAGAAGTTCACCTGAGTACAGTAACTTAATTTATTGTAGCTTGATATATCCTAGAAAAATATGCTGTGTTGGTTTTCTTCATTTTTTGGAGGTGCAAGCAAATTGACCTTGACTTTTGACATTAGAAACCTGCTTATTTGGAGCTGAGGAGCCAAAGTTCGCACGGTTAATAGGCCTGTGTAATATAATATTGTTTGCTTTTTATTTCTTAAAGAGCAGCTAATTTCTCAGGAACAGAGGTAAAAGTGCCAATGTCAGTCTTCTCAATCCCTTTGTAATTAGGAAAACAAAAGACATGGGGGTTTATGTCATTGCTAATTAGATTTTGCTGTGCACACCGTTGATCTCATATGCTGTTGAAAGTTTTTCAAGTTGCAGAATCAATTTCAGATGTTATCTGTACTGCAGAATAACTTTTTGGTGTCTGTCGGTTTCCATTTGTTTCACATTTTACCTTCCACTCTACTTCAACATTGAAAACACTATCATTTGAATGTAAGTTCTCAGTAAGTAGAGTCTGTGGAAGAGGGAGAAGCACAAGCAGTTGCTGATATGTAGAAAACTGTATATGTACTGCAGTGTAAGGAGAAAACCCCTACATCATGACGGCAAATATTTTTGCCAGAAGCTTTGTAATAAACTCCAGTGAGAAAGAGAAGTCTTAAGTGATTCAAGCAAGATTAGGTAGTTTGGCTTCTTTTGAGGTTAGATAGTATGAATTCTGTTGAAACATCATTTTACTCTTTCACTTTAAAGCTTTGGTTGCATTTCAGTGTTGTCATATGCTTGCTAAATGCAGTCAAGCTGATATTATTTACCAAGAATTTTATTTAAGAATCACATGCACATTTTCCACTGCAATTAATTTTTTGTGTAGCTTTTGTTAAAACACTTGATATCAAGTGTTGCCAAAAAAGCCTGGAGTCCTGAAGATGATAATGCAGAAAGCAGCAACCAGAGGATTCTGAAAGAAATCACAACTGGGGCTCTTTTGGAGGTAGAAATCAGCAGATACTAGTGACAGAAAGCTCTGTGAGTAAATAAGGAGATAGGTTATAGATTATACTTTTTGTTAGAAATGAAATTAGAGGAAGAGAAAGTAGAAGCCTTCCCCTTCTTTTTTTTTAATCTTAGAAGATACAAATACTTGGTTGTATTACATACACATGAGCTTCCCGGTAACATTCTCCCTACACTGTGCCCATCTTTGGAGATGGTATGTGTGTTCTAAGGTGTAGGAGCCCATAGGCCTTCCCTTCCACCACACAACAAGCAGGACATATTTTGTTTGAGCTCTTTTCCTGGGATGACTTGATGTGTTGGTACTCTACTTTTATGGTTATTTTGAACGGCTTGGGAGAGATTCCGGGAATGACAGCTGGCAACAAAGAATCTTTTCTGATTCCTTTTCAGCAAAGGGAATGGGGCTGGGCAGATTGTTTGTTTGTTTTTTTCTTAAATACAGAGCCCTAGATGACAGTGAGCCTCTTTATGTGATTGTACCTTTACTGAAAGACAGACAGTTATTAGAACTTTCACAGCATTGTGAAAAGTGATGCTTTGTCTGTAATACCTAGAGAGTCACTTTGACAAATGAGTTTATACATAAATAGTGATTAATTGCAAAGATCTCTGAAATTTCCATTGCAGTGAAACTTATCCTGACCCTCACTTCTACTAAATAATTGATTTTTAATATTTTAAGCATTTTTTTATTAAGTATTTAAATGTTGCTTAATATTCTTTATCTTACATAACCTTGAAAACAGTAATTTTCCAACTGTCAGGAAACCAAATATGCAGTTATGTGTGCGAACTAAAGGTTTGTAAAGTAGGTTGTTTTATGTGTTGTCTGTCAAATCTGCTTATTCCTACAGGATTTTACCTCAGCAAGTGTTATTCATAGTGAGAAAATCTATTTAGAACTGTCTCATTACTGTTTGTAATCTGGTAAATCACCTGTGGCCACACTGGCCATTTATTGCTACAATAAATAGCTTTAAAATATCTCCAGTCTCGCATTTAAGGGTGGTGAAAACTCTCACTTCAATTCTCTATCCAAGTAGAGAGAGCAGGAATTGCCCATCCTTGTAGAAAAAAAAGTAAACTGAAATTGGAAACATTGTAAGTGTGAGGGTAAGACTCTAAAGACTTCCTTGTATTAATTATAGAGAGGAAAAAAGTGCATAACCACTTCCCAACTGTGGCCTGTAATCAGAGTCCTTTTAAGGTTTAATGAAGCAGAGTACTTGAAAATAGCAGGAATGTAGCTGGGTGAGTGGGCTGGTGATCTGAGACAGAATATTGTTAAGCTTTACACAAATGATGATGAACACAAACTCAGGAGGCCAAATAGGATGCTACACTTGGTTGATAAGTCTCATTTTTTTGGGTAACATTGTTCATTTTTAACTTAGCACACCAAATACAGTAGACTAAACATCAAATTTGCTTCTATGAATGTAACCAGGACTGTGTGCGTTTGTTGTGTAATTGAGAAGTTACCAGGAACTGAACTATACCACTGTAAATAGTTCCTATCATTCCATTCTGAGTAATAATTTTAATAAAGAGACACCCAAACCAAAAATCCCCACCATTTTTGTGACTAGTTTCTTGAATGCCATTAATTACTGACTTCCAGCCAAAGCTGGTAGATTCTCCCTGATTTTTGGTGGCTACTTAAACCGCCCCATTTTTAATCATGCAGCATGACAGTGTTGCCAGTCGCTGCAAGATAAAACAATTTCTGTCCTTCAGTCCTTTTGTTCATCCATCCATTCCATCCCACAGTTTAGCAAAGCATAGTGTCCTGCCCACTGATGGGCTAGATGGTTCAGCTTTTAGCATGTGGTTGCTCCATGTCTGGCACAGGTGTCAAAACCTCTGAAGCTTCCTCTTTCCTGTATCAATTTCCTTTCTTGTTTTGATCTGCTCATCTAGTTTTTGGAATGATATTACCAGCTGGCAGATGCAATTTTTTTAATGCAATACCCAGAAGCTTGTCATTTATTTGCCATCCTCAGGGGATACCTTTTTCTATGACACAGAGAATAATCAAGAACATGAGTGGAAATCGACTAAGTTTTGTTAAACTGGTTTAGACTTACCTACATTTGGGAATTTGCATTTGTTTAATTAAAGTAATTAAAATTTTACTTTAGTTATGTTGAAGCCACTTTGTCAATGCTAATCAGTGCTTTTGTACTGTATGAGTTTAGACAAAGGCAATCTGGCTTAGTGGGTGGCGTGACTGCTTAAAGAGTTGCTGCTGAAAACCTGCAGGGAGTAACAGGGACAGGCAAGAAGAGAAGGGGCACGGGGAGCTGGGAACAGGGAATGGCAGAACAGTCTCTCCTTGGGAAAAAAATACCTGTTATAAGAAATTTTGAAACATCTGTTATAAATATTTTTGAAACATTTGTGAGGCCTTTCTCTGTCTTCTCAAACCTATAATTTCTCGTGTAGGAATATGTAGTATGGCAACGTGGAGGAGCTTCAGGTTCACTCAAGGGTAGAAAGGCCTTACAGAGATCTGGATAGATCAGAATGCTGGACAGTCACCAGTTGTTTGAAATTGAACAAGAGCAAGTGCTGGCTTCTCCACCTGGGATGGGGTAGACCCGGTTATATGGACATGAAGCTCGAAAGCAACCACACAAAAGAGATCTGGAGGGTTTGGCTTGATGGCAAGTTGATCATCAGTGAATGCTGTGTCCTGGCTGCTAAAAAGGGCAATCTGTGTCCTTGATAGCGTAGCTTACCATTTGAGAGGAGTGATTGCCCTACTCTGCATTGCACTGGTGGGGGGGCCAGTGCTTAAGTACTGTGTATGATTTTTGGTGACTCAATAAAAGAAAGACACCAGACTATTGGAGTGCATCTAGAAGAGATTGAACAAGATGGGGAAAGGACTTGAGGGAAGACTTATAAGAAGCAGCTGATGTCACTTGACTTGTTCAGCTTGGAGAAGTGAAGGCTGAGGGGTGCCTTCATTGGAGTCTGTACCTTCCTCAAGGAGGGCAATGGAGGAGGAGGTGCTGATCTCTCTGGTAACCAGCAACAGGGCACAAAAAAATGGAATGATCCTGCATCAGGGAAAGTTCAGATTGGACATAGGAAAAGATTCTTCACTGAGTTGATTGCTGGAGCAGGCTTTTCAGGGAAGTGGTCACAGCATCAAGACTCCTAGAGTTCAAGGACTATCCAGATGAAGCCCTTAGTCATGGATTCAATGATCCTTATGGATCCCTTACAACTTGAGCAATTCTGTGAAAAGCAGTGTGGATCCATGCCAGGGTCATGGTTGGGACACCTGAGAGTCCAGCTTGCCAGACAACTCTTCAGGGGTGACATAGGTACAAGGTCAAGCCAAAAAGTCAAATTTTTGATCCAATAAGAAAGAAAATAATGTATTTGCCTGTGAAGCATTCCAAAAAGGTCCCAAAGGACCTTTTGGTCCTTGAAGGCAAAGGAGGTGGTATCTCTGGCTAATCAGAGATCTAGTAATTGTCTTTGCTATTGAGTGCACGCATTCCCAGGTCATACCCACTCATAAATAGAAGACTGAGTGATATAAGCACCTACAACTCACTGTTAAGGCTCCTTCAGACACATATTATTTGACAAGATCATTTTTTTTCTATATACCTAATGACTTTCATACTCACTCTGAAATAAGTAGAAAAGGAACTGTTAACTAAGGAAGAAATGAGGCCCTCAGGTATTTTAAGTTGGATATCCAGTACCACTGCTCATTTTATAAAATTTCATTTGAACTCTGTTACTACTTCTAAATTATGTATGATATGAACAGATCAGTTGCATACAGGGCTACATTTCCACACATAACGAAAAACATTAAATACAGAGTATGTACCAGTGTTTCTACAACTAATTTTCTTTCCAACATTTATTAAGCTTTTTAGGGCTTGTTGTATTGAAATGGAGAAGGTCTTTATAACTTCATTCTTACATTTTCGCTACTGCACTACACGAATGATTAAATTGTGATTCAGCAGTTGTGGAGAAGACTGCATCTGTCTCATTAAGATACTTCCAGTCTAAAATTTTTCTGGAAGGTATGTGATGTCTCATTGAACTACTGCCAGCAATCTAAAATTCATTTATTCACCAATGAACTTGGCAGTAAAAATTCTACTTTAGACAAGTTTTTATTCTCTCTCTGCCCCTTATCTCCAAAACCAATCTTTTGACATCATTAATATTGTAAGAAAAAATACATTTGTGTTCACAATATGATTATGCGCACTTATGGTAGCTTACAAAATTGTTTGTGAATGTACACTGTTGCAGGTACTGTGAAATGTAATCTATGTACTCTCTACTTAATTATATTTAGTATTTTCTGAAGGTAGGTTGGGATTTTCCATAAACTGTGAAGTATCTTTTACTTTTACGAGTATGGTTACAACTGTATTGTATTCTGCAAGGGCCAGACTGCAAACCGTTTTGTCATATGTGATAATATAGTTAAATGAACAAATGTGATCTGAGATCTGCCAGCTAGGGTTGATGCATACATTTATTTACTCAGACAACTGTCATTTAGGTGGACCAGAGCTGAGCTATTAAGGATCTTAACTTTTTTTTTTTAATGCATTGCCTGTCTTGTGGCTGTTCAAATGAATTCATAGTTCTTGATATATGCATTTTAAGTTCATAAGCTTTATTGTTTATTTGGGTCATATGCATTTGAACAGGCTCCCTGCTAGTCTGTTTGACTTTTAATATTTGGGGTTTTTTTTGTTTTTTTTTTTTTTTACTTAGACTCCTATGATATAAATTTGAGCAAATTAACCACTTCAATCACATGCACCAAACCAAGAAAGTCAATAAAAGAGAAATACATTGTTTTCCTCATTTCACACACCCACTACCACACACAATAGTTACCTTCTTTAGATTACACTGTTGTGATGGTTTGGGTGTCCCCCGCCCCCCCCNAGCCAAGCAAAGGAGGGTGAGGTTAGAAAGCAAGATGGAGTCCAGCCAGCAGCCACGAGCTCCCCAGCAGGCAAAGTTCCCCAGCGAGGAGAAGAAGCAAATGCCCTAATCTTTGTTTTGCCTTTCTTCTTTACACATCCCAGCAAGACTGTGAGCGAAGTAGACCTCACCATTGTTTTCATTTTACAGCCTATCATCTAGTTCTTCTCACCAAAACATGCTAGCTAGGCTCAAACTAGCACAACTTTTTACTGGAGTTTTCCTGTGGCTAAGACAACCACTTTGTCCAGTTTACATGAGGTTTAGACCAGCAAATGTAAGCCAGCGGAGCGGAAGACTGGAGAAAGTTTAAAGAAATGCAAAGACTACTGGAGCTGATGTGAGGGGGGACTGCAAGGCTTTTTTTCCTACCTTTTGTTTTTTTCTCAAGTTGACAACATGAAATAATTTAGAAAGTAGTCTTGGCGATGGTGGAATGTAAGAGTTTAGAAGAACAAAGATCTTGCATCTGTCTTTGAATAGGCTAATGACTTTCAGGATGTAAAATGAATGCAAGTGTTTGTCATCCATGTCTTGAGAGAAGGAACCTCTTCTATAGTTATATGCAGAATTTACCATGAGGAAACATGGGCAGTGGAAGTTTTTACATTTTGCTGTGTTGTGTACATAAAACTTGATCCTGAGGCAAAAAATTAAAGGGCGTTGGACAACTTCAAATGTGAAGGATGATCATGCTTAACAAGTGGGGGGGGGGGGGGGGGGNGAGGGGGGGGGGGAAAGGAACAGAAAGCAAACATTCATTAGAATCTTCATGTGAAGGTAGGAGGCTAAGTTGTGTTTTAATTTAAAAAAAAAGGTATTTGGTTCAATATCAAGTTAAATGAATGAAACGTTATGATCCTGTGTCTCAGATTGACATTTGGCATTACCAAACATAGTTGTTTTGTGGCAGCTGCCCATGTTTTCCATTTTAGGTCTTTACAAACAGAAAGTAAGTTGATCTTTCTTTTACTGGAAATTGGAGTAAGTGTAATTGTCTTACATTAGTGCTAACTAATATCAGTCATGGAGATAATTACCAGCAACCAGCTAACATTTGCAGTTTGTAGAACTCTAAGGAGAAACTTCCTGTGATGGGGCATTGCAAGCATGTACATACAAACATTGGCATGTGTATTAAGTCAGAGTCAAGATTATTTCCCTTCCTTGCTGACCCTGAAATATGTCAAGCAAACAAATGAAGAACAGGCTCTGGTTAGTAAGCTATGAATTAAATTGGTTGTGCCAAGACAATCCCATATTGTGGAAGCACTGAAAACTTCTTTCATTACAGATGTTCAGTCAAGACTGTGTCAAATTTCTTTGAGAAGCCTAGCCTTGAATGTGCTTTTGGATTCTTGCATTCAGATCCAGGAAATACATTCAGGATATATTTTTTTGTCATGGCAGTGACCACATGAAAATCCAGAATCTTTATAAAATGTAGCTGAAAAAAGAACATGAATTATCTGCGGCATACTTCAAGGTTTTTCAACTGTCAGTGACTTTGTTGCAGGCATGAGTAATGTGTAAACTAATTATTAATGGGTTAAAAAGGTCTGTGTAAAATGTTATTGAATGTACATTCCTCTCTCAGTTCAAGACAGCATATTGGGGAGGTATTTCAACTATTTGTGTTATGTGTAATTCCTCATGCTTTCTTCAAGAAATAGAAGGGCAACCTGTTCCAGTATTTTAGTACTCTAAGTGTAAAGAACTTCCTCCTTGTGTCCAAAGTAAATCTACCCCACTGCAGGTTAATACCATTGCTCCTTTGTTCTATTTTCTCTGACCCTTCCTATACTATTTTTTTAAAAGAAAGCTGTTTAGGTTAAAAGAAACATAAGATTGGCACAAACATTTTGAGTTGTAGTAAAGCTAGAATTCACCTTCTTCTAACACAAGTCCACTATGAAAAAAATAGAGTTGAAAAGATGATAAATAAGTTGTTTGAAGGAAGGAGAGTGAGGAATGCAGCATCACTGTGTGTAAAATATGTCTGTAAAGTTTAATTCATTCTTTCTCTTTTCTCCTCTCCTCTATTGCTAGTCTCTCCCTTTTCTAGAATATTCTGAGCAGTGTATCATTTACTTGAAGAGAAGGTGACAGGGACCTTCTGTGGGAAAATGTCACACAGGACTGGGTTTGACAGATGGATGGGGCTAGGGCTGACTTTGCTGATGCCTGAAACTGAAGAATTCCTTTTCAGTGGAATAACCAGAGCGGACAGAAGCGTGGGAAGAGCTCAGAAACAAGTGTGCAAACCAAATCCTGAGCTGGTATATATAGTTGGGGAAGAGAGGGAGAGCAGATTGCCCTTCACAGAGAAGAGGAACACTAATTAAAAACCTTGTAAACTGCATTGTGTGAAGGGAAAAGTAATTTGTAATTACATAGATTTTACTCATTCGTGATGTTCGCTATTGGTGACACTTCTGATCCATCTCATCTTCCCTTTTTATTTTTTTAAATAAGTAATTTTTTTCATTATGCAAGAGGAGAATTGTCTTGCAGCTCGGAATCCTAACCATCTTGTGTCAAAAACCAACACAAGACACCATTTTACTCTTTACAAACTCCTCAAAGTACTTTTGTGTCTGCTGAAATGAGCACAGTCTCTTGGAGTATTACCTTCAGAACAAGGTAGAGGATTCTGTGGCTCTGCTCTGGTGAGACCTCATTTGGACTACTCTGTCCAGCTATGGGATCCCCAACACAAGTCAGACATAGCCCTTCTGGAGCAGGTCCAAAGAGGGTCACAAAGATGATCAGAGGGCTGGGGCACTTCTACAAAGACAGGGTAAAAGAATTGAAGCTGTTCAGCTTGGAGAAGAGAAAGCTCCAGAAAGATGTTATTACTTTTCAGTCTGAAGGAAGACCTACATGAAGGCTGAGGATGGACTGTTTTGAAGAGCTTGTAGCAATAGGATGAGGATGGATGGTTTTAAACCAGAGACAGACAGATTTAGGTTGGACATAGGGAGGAAGTTCCTCACACTGAGAGTGGTAAAATGCTGGAACAGGTTGCCCAGAGATATGTTTGAGGCCCCATCCCTGAAGACATTCAAGATCAAACTTGATGTGGCCGTGGGTGTCCAGATCTAGTTGGTAGTGCCCCTGTTCACACTAGGGGGGTTGGATGAGATGACCTTTGGGGATCTCTTCCAACTTGATTTAATGTGTAAATCTGTAACAAAACTCAACAAAAGGCAGCAGTGTGCACTGGCAGCCCAGAAGGCTGACCACGATGTGTGCTGCACCAAGAGAAATGTGACCAATGGGACAAGTAAGGTGATTCTACCACTCTACTCTGCTCTTGTGAGACCCCACCTGGAGTACCGCATCTAGTTCTGGGGCCCCCAGCACAAGAAGGACATTGAACCTTTGGAGTGGGTCCAGAGGAGTGGGTCCAGAGGAGGCCACGAACACAATCAGAGGGACAGAGCATCTGCCCTATGGGAACAAGTTGGGGCTTCTTAAACCTAGAGGTGAGAAGTCTTGGGGAGACCTTATAGCAGCTGCAGTACCTGAAGGGGGCCTACAACAAAGCTGGTAGGGACTTTTTACAAGGGCTTGTAGTGATAGGCCAAGGGGTAATGGCTTCTAGCTGGAAGAGGGTAGGTTTAGACTGGACATTAGGAAAACATTCTTTACAATGTGGGTGGCAAGATACTGGAACAGGCTGACCAAGGAAGTTGTCGATACCCCTTCCCTGGAGGTGTTCAAGGCTGGGTTGACAGGGCCTGGAGCAACCTGGCCTAGTGAAAGATGTCCCTGCCCATGGCAAGGGGGTTGTAACTAGGTGGTCTTTAAGGTCCCTTTCAACCCAGACCACCCTATGATTATGTGATTGTACAGGGTCCCTTCTGCTATTTGTCAAAGCACTTAAGTAGAGGGTAATGCAGTTAGTACCAAATGGAGCACACTGCTTGGTGACCTGCTGACGCAGAAGATCAGATTTTGAGAAGGAAGATCCTGTGGAAAAGTACTCTCTATTACATTTTCCATTGCCGCTCCTTGCCAGTTCCTTAAAAGCATATCACAACTCTTATTATTACACAGATTTCTGTCACAGTAACCAATCTGTGGTTAATTCAGCCTGACTGCCTCATCTGATTTTCCTTTTCTATGTAGTAAGTGTGGAAAAAAAAGTGGTTTTATTCTGTGTGGCACTGTTTACTAAAATAATTACAAATAATTCCGAAGACCTCTGTTTGCCTCCATACAGATCTTTCTTTTCAGTTACTGCTTGGATGGTTTGTTTCTTTATGTGTGGATTTACACTGATGTAATAACCTTCCCTTAACCTCACCATTAGTGGTTTGCTTGCTTTTTCTGTATAATTTAAAAAGGAATTTGCTGAATCTTATAAGGTAGTTGAAACAATATTTTTAAATCCATTTGTCTTTAATATTTTAATTTTAAGATGGCTAGACTAAGCTGGCACCTACCTTCCTTTGTAGTCAACCAGGGGAGATTCTCCTTCAACAGATGATGCATCCTGCTCTAATTGCCTGTGCTTCTGTGCTCTGGCTGTAACAGGCATAATTCATCCAGAAGGCTTAGTTTCTTGACTGTAATGGAGGTTGAATTTAAGAAAGTATCGTGCTACTCAGAAATATCAAGAAATTTTTCTTAACAGGCACTTGAAGTAGCATTTAGAAAATTTGAAGAGCAATGTCCTTAGGGAGTTTAGATGATTTCAAAGATAGGCAAGTACTTCAGATACTTCAGAATCACAATTCTGTTTCCTATTTATTGTATTTTCCCTGTTAGAGTTGATAAACTTGGTCTCCAGTAGAGACAGTGTGAGAAACGAGCTTCTTAATTCTAAATTATCTTTCAAGATGATCTAATAATCTAAAAATAAAATAATAGAAATTATCTTTTAAGATAATATTTTATTTCCTAAGTCACTGGTATTTTGTACATCTAAATGTACATCCAGTATATTCTTCAATAATAGCGGTGTTATATAACTGGGAGTTTCCTGGAATGCTATCAGAAAGGAATAATAATTGAAAATTGCTGCACAACTTATAGTGTGCAATCTCAGTTAGCATCTTAGGACAGCAACTATTCAGTTGCTACTGAACACAAATCATAGGATCATAGGATGTTAGGGGTTGGAAGGGACCCAAAGAGATCATCGAGTCCAACCCCCCTGCCAGAGCAGGACAATACTATCTAACACAGTTCACAGAGGAACACATCCAGACAGGCCTTGAAAGTCTCCAGAGAAGGAGACTCCACAACCTTCCTGGGGAGCCTGTTCCAGTGCTCTGTGACTCTTATAGTAAAGAAGTTCCCCCTTGTGTTGAGACGGAAGTAGAGAAATACTTTTGCAGCATGTAGGATTTTTTAAAAGGAGACATAATATTAAGAATCCTACTAATTGATTATGCATAAATGAAATCATTTCTATCTAGCATCCTATGTGGCAATCTGAGAATGATTTGCAGGCATTTGATTATATTTTTCAGCTTTCTATGCCTTTCTTTTTGTTGTGTGCAACAGAAGTCAGTCACGTTTTATTTCCATTTCACAGCAGACTATTTGGGCAGATACTGGAAAGGTAAGTATGGTTCCTATGCAACAGCATAAGGGTTAATGAAACAGTGAGTGTATTATTGTTGTTAACTTAAGCATGGAAGTCCAGGCATTCGCATTCCTAGATTTTGCTAACTTCCTATTTGGTAGATAAATATTTTTGTGTATGCCTTCAAAGTCAAAGGTTAAGGTATAGAGTTTTTCAGCCATTTTGGAAAAGGGGAAGATAAGGTGAAATGGCCAGTTAAAACAGCAAGTAATTAATTGAGTCTCTCTGTTAACAGGAAAAAGGTCAAGTGCACATAACTATTGTGATCACAGTCTGCATTACAAGCAGTTGAGTCATTTAACCTGAAATTGGTTAGATTGGAAGTCTGAGGACCAATTAAATGAGGTTTTACTTCAAAATAGTAGCTATGCTTCTGAGATACTGTAATATTTTGGAGGTTTTTTTTGAGTGATGTCAGATAGTTGGGCAGTACCAACTAGTTTTATGGCAATGAAACATTTTAATTAGACTTTTCAATTTTCCTTTCTTAAAAATTTGTGCCTCACTTTAACTTTCTCAATTTTTTATATGTTAATTTTAAATTAAGATATACTTGATTTTTCATTTCTGTCTTTTTCTTTGTCTGCTGTGTAGTGCTGAATGTTTTTCAGATACACAGTTTTGATTATTGTATTGAAAGATGCAGGAATGATATATCTAGTTTACACTGGAGAGAGCCCATAGTTATCCACTGACAAAAATCCAAATTAATTGTGATAATCTTTCAACATTTAAAAAAATGCTGAAAATCTTCTGCTACTGGTATCCTGTCTCACAAGGAGAATACAAGTATATAGCATGCTGTAGCATGAAGAAAGCTCAGCTGCTTTGAAAATATGCAGATCTTTATTTCCCTATAACCCCTTCTTCAACTTAGTGTAAGAGATCATTGCTAAATAACATCTGGTACCAGAAGATACATTATTGGTGGATTTTTATTACCCTTGGAGAGGTACTTTCCTACTCTATTTTAAAACTCAACACTAGAGGAACTTCTTCACAGACAGAGTGATTTGCCATTGGAATGGGCTGCCCAGGGAGGTGGTGGAGTCACCATCCCTGGAGGTGTTCAAGAAAAGCCTGGATGATGCACTTAGTGCCATGGTCTAGTTGATTGGCTAGGGCTGGGTGATAGGTTGGACTGGCTGATCTTGGAGGTCTCTTCCAACCTGGTTGATTCTATGATATTCAAGAATTGCAGAGCTTGAGACAATTGTTCACATGTTCTAATTACTACATGGCTACGTAACAAAGTGTATCGCTTCTTTACCGAGGCTTTGTGCAGGTCATATATACAGATTGTTGCTTTTCTTTGGATTGCTCAGAATCCATCATGAAGTTTCAAGGAAGCATTGTAGGTTATATGCAAGTAGTCTAAACTGTAATAAAAATAAAATACTACCTTTCCAAGAGGGTGCCCATGCAATCTGTAATTATTATAAAACACTACTTTCAGTAAAAACAAAATGTTTTTTGGCAGTGAGTAATTTTGCTTTTTAACAAAGGGTTGACTAAGAAATGCTAATGTAATGTGGAGCTAAATTAAGAATTATAGGATATTATTAGAAGTACAATTTCCCTCGCATTTTTAATTATATCTTTGTACACATTTTCCACTGGAGCTGCTGAGCAAATCAGGCATCACTGGAACTTATGCCTAACACAGCTGCCATCTCAAAGTACTTATTTTGTAAATTATGGCTGAAAAATGGTGAATGTACAAAATGATTCATTAAACCAGTATCTGTTAGGACTGGGGCCTACTTCCTCAAATTTAGCCCAAAGGGAATCCAGGAGCAATTGAAGAATGTTTCCCATTGTTCTCAGTATCAGCTAACAATGTCAAAATTACAGAAGATTTCTACATAACATTTCTATTTGAAAAAATTGCTCATCTCTTTCAGTTGAAGTTATAACTCATCTATTGCTCATCTATTTTCAGTGAAACTTAAACCACTGTTTAAGGTCAAAACTGTTTCAGACACTGGTCCTGACAGACATGATGGACTCAAATTCTGTAGTGTTGAATGCCATTTGGAAAATGCCTCTTCAGCAGTTGAAGGAGGAGAAAGACAACAGCAGTTGAAGGAGGATAAAGACAAATGGCTTCAAGACTTGCAATAAATTTTCAGTATTTAAAACAAAAAGAAGGGCCTTAGAAACATTTTATCCAAGCAAAATGATTAGATGGTTTATAGAATAGAATAGAATCAACCAGGTTGGAAGAGGCCTCCAAGATCATCCAGTCCAACCTTCTCATTCTATCAGTTGAAGCAAAAATACGCTTAAGATCAATCAATTCAGAAATAGGTCTTATCAGACAAACTTGTCATATGTTTTGTCAATAAAATTACAGAACAACTAGATAAAGAAGATTTTGATGCAGGCCACAATATAATATATTTGGTTTCTTCAAGACACCTTTTTGCTACCACTTAATATCCTGATCTAGGAAATTCCTTTTTGTGGAATTAATGTGGGACACATTAGACATATAATAAGCAGGCTCAGTTTCACTGTGAAGTTGTAGATGTTGTTGGAGAAACATATGTGGCCAGTAACATTTCTGGGAGATTGCTTTCTGATCCAAAGGTAGGTAGTTCTGTAAATAGGCTTCACAATCATTGACAAGACTTGCAAGATTGCTTGCAGAGATAAACAGGACAGTAAATAAAGAGGTGTCCATCTCATCACAGCATGACCAGAATAATGTGGTCACAATCCAAAAATGTGATTTACAAAATGTGAAGTGCAAGTAGTAATCAAAACCTTATTGGTTAACTGTTCTAGTAAGTGCTTTACTAAGGGAAAGATTTAGATGTCACTTCTTGTGTACTTTTGACATTAGGTCTTAGGATGAAAAGCATGAGCTTTTTGCATGTGTATACAAAATAAATGGAATATTAAGAAACGGCAGAGGTGTTTTGCATTGAGCAGGCATAATAAAGCCAGGTTACTCTACTTAATTTGTTACTAAGTGGACTAATAATCCAAGCTGAATAATCCTGGGTTCTCATGTCAGTGTACCAAAAAGAAAACGTAAATGCTGGAGGAAGTTCAAAGTACGGTCACAAAAATGATGGTTCAGGAACTAAAAAACTAACTGTATGCTAAGAAGTTTAAACAATTCTAGCTGATGCATCCAGAAGAAATTTAAGGTGAGTTCTTTTACCTAAATGTTTCTGCATGAAGCAGGAATAAGATGTTGAGAATTTCTCTGCCTTGGAGGAGAAGGCATGAAATTGAAATTGGATAAATACAGTTTTGAATATAGATGCAATTTCCTAATAGCAAGGATAATTAAACTTCTGAATATTTTTTCTGGATGCCAGTCTCATTGTCACTCAGAATGTTTGAGAGACATGATATCCTAACTTTCTCTAAGAACATTCTGTAATAGAATTAGACACTATCCAAAAAGACAGAAAAGCAGTTAATTAAAAAGATCCGGCATTAGAGCCTGCCTCTTTAGACAAGAGATGTTGTTTTTTATGGCATCAATGTCATTATGCCTCATATGTTTGAGTAAGAATAAAGCTAGTACATAGTTAGAATTGAAAAATAATTTATCTTGTAAGGCATTTCTTGTGCTTATGTAATCCTACCTACCACTAAAGGGAGACTCAACTCTCAAGTTGGGTCAGGCTACTCAGAGCCTTGTCCAATTGAATTCTGAGTGCCTTTGTGGTTTCCCAGCCTCCTTGGGCAACCTGTGCCACTGCTTAACCACATGCAGTGTGAGAATTTTTCTGGTATCCAACTGGAATTTTCCTTGATGTAATTCATAGTGTTTCCTTACGTTCGTCACCAGTTAGGTAGGTGATAACAGCAGTTAAACTCGTTGCCTCATCTCTGATCTGCACAAACTCTATATCCTTAGCCACTACTCTGTTACATTAGTCTTCTGTTATTATTGTTTTGGTGGTTCATCCCTTTTTTTCCAGTTGCGAGTATCTTTATTGTGTGGGTGGGTCCAAATTGGACACAGATATTACACCTGGATACATTTAATGCAGCAATTCCATGTAACATAAATCAATGACAGAAATGACAGAGAAAACAGCTCTAGGTGTTTTCTGGGTTTCCAGAAGACTCAAGATGAAGTTAACCATTTTTTCATCCTGAAGCATTTCTGCATCCTGAGAATACTCAGGAGTTTAGATCAAATCTAAACTGAAATTTTTGATCAGACAGGAATTAGTTTTGAGAAATGAAGAGGTCACTAAGTGAATGGCTCAAAAGCTCTCCTTGTCTTGTTTTATGGAGTTAAGTCTTTCTTGATATCTGGCATTAACATAAATAAAAGCAGAAATAATGTTTCTGAAGAAGGTTTCATTCTGTTTATTCTATAACAACACATTGTTCATTCTTTAAGTTGTCTCCATGTAAATTATGATTGAATGTGAAGTAAACTCAGAATGATCAGAGGGCAAACTTCCAGGTGCTGCTTAACCATCTTGCTTCTATCTCCTGAACAATGAAGCCATGTTCTAACAGTAATATTCATACATATGCATGTATAGAGATATGTATAAACAGTGCAACTATTAATAAATACTTATTATTTGTGCTGTTCTAGAAACTATTGTTAGTATCAGAAGTCTGACAGTTTTCAAAAGTGAGCACAAAACCTGTGTGGGTTGACCAAATAATGGATGGATAATGTAAAAAACCTTGTAGGTCTAATTTAAGCTATCTGTTTGAAATATGTTAGCTGCTTGTTCATTTTGAGTTCCCAGTATAATGCATATGCCCAGAAAATTTGAAGGGGGGGGGGAAATCTTGCAGAATTTATGTAATTAGGATTTACTGTTATTCAAATCCAGTTTCTGTCTTCTTTTTGTAATAGCTATTGTGCTGCTATCTGTTGAAAAATACAATTGCTTTTGGTGTGCCTACACTATGTCTGAGCACCAAACATTGTGTTTGATTGTTATCCAGAACTGATAGGTCACTTTTTTTGATTTATTACAGAGACTGCATGCTCAGCAGGGAATGATATCACATAGTGTTTGGGGATACATGCTAGTATATAGAAATGAATCATCTTCCTTCACTTATCTTGCTCGATCTTAAGATATAGCCTAAAAAAATGCTCACTTGCTCTCTAAAAGCCTATATAAACTTCAGTTTCAAGCTCTTAAGCATGATTCACTGTGCACACGGAGAGGAATGTAGTCAGACAACTCAAAGAATGAGAGGGTCAAATAATACATACAAAAAGTGGAAATATTATGAAAATCTCGTGATCAATCACATATTAATTAGTTAATTGAGCAATTATTTACAGTTGTGCTAATCAGTGGCCAAATGATGGAAAGGAGAATGTTTAGAAGCAATATTGTGACTGAAGTACTCAGTTGCTCAATCAGGAAACACGACAGCCTTCAAAGGATTGTCAGCATTTGTATCTGACATTTGCTTGCTAAACAGTGGATTTTCCTGCTGGTTGTGTCATTCTTCTTTTCTTATCTTGCAAACATGCTTTGTAGTATTGCAGTCCCACACTGTTCAGCAGAGCTGTGTGTAGAATGACGGGTGGTTATATAAATTTCTATATGTGTATATAAATATGTGTGTGCATATCTATGCATTTTTGTAAGAGCAGGCAATTAAAAATAAGACCATAAAGAAAGGAGGAGGTTCTCTTCCTCCTCTACTCTTCCCTAGTGAGGCCCCACCTGATACATTGAATCCGGTTCTGGGCTGCTCAGTTCAAGAAGGACAGAGATGTACTTGAGAGACTCCAACAGAGGGCTACGAGGATGGTTAAGGGAGTGGAGCACTGCCTTAAGAGGAAAAGAATTGTTTAGTCTGGAGAGGAGGGGATTGAGAGGGGACCTAATAAATTTATTTAAATACGTGAAGTCTGGATGTCAAGAAGGAAGGAAAAATCTCTTCTTACTTGCAGCCTGTGATAGGACAAGGGGCAGTGGATGTAAACTACAACACAGGAAGTTCTATCTCAACAGGAAGAAAAACTTTACTGTAAGGGTCATGGAACACTGGAACAGGCTACCCAGAGAGATTGTGGAGTCTCCTTCTCTGGAGACTTTCAAGACCATTCTGGATGGCTTCCTGTGCAATCTGCAATAGATTATATAGTCCTGCTCTGACAGGGGGGAGGTTGGACCCAAAGATCTCCAGACATCCCTTCCAACCCCTAACATCCTGTGAAAGGTTGTCAGTGTGTTCCTGAAACAGACCATTATCACTTTCTAATAGAGATTCAACTATTATTCTGTTCCTTCTCAAGAAATGACCTCTTCTTACGAACTTGTAAACTGTTAGTATACTTCAGACTCTGGGTTTTGAGGATACATCGCTGATAAAACTCAGATGAAGCTATCTGATCAGTCTCCATACTAATTGGTATTTTCTCTCCATAGTGACACTCAGTGTCTTCAGCTCTAAAAACCTGGTTTAGTTTGGGTTTTTTATGGCAAGGAAAACGAATTCTTTGCAGCTCCTCTGCTAAATCATATCGTTTAGCTCTAGAACTAAATGGGAGAAGGGGATTTCCTATGTATTCTGCTTTTATTTTTCATCAGTCAACAGTTGGATAGATAAAAAGAGACCTGCTCCAGAATAGTGTGTAGGCTGAAGGTTAGATTATTGTGTCTTTAAGTACTTGTTTGTGGGCGAATAAGGAACAACATTTGTTTGCAGGTGAATCTGCCCAAATCACCTCTACTTAACCCTTCTCTGAATTCTTTTTCAAATGAATGTGTGTTAGATTGAGGCAAATTGGAATATTTTAGTGAGAAAAAATAGATTATAGGCTGTGAAAAGGAAACAATGGTGATATCTACTTCACTCATGGGCTTGCTGAGATGTGTAAAGATAAGAATACAAAACATAGACAAGACAGAGCAGGAGTGCATGGGTCTCTGTTGTAGTTGGTGCCTGTGCTTTTCTCCCTGCGCTGCTTCTGTGTAACTACTCTTTCTGCTTTCTAACTCTCCTGGCCAATCCTCCAAACTCGCCTTGCACATAAAGCATATGCTAGGATAAGGTAGAGAGGTGGAAAGAAGGTGGAAGGGTGATTAGGAATCCCTCCTGAGGACTGATTACTGGGAGGAGAGTTGTGTTTCTATATTACCTTTAACTTGTATGTTTCTTTATATAGCTGTAAATACCTGCTTGTATATTGTGCTAAGCTGTAAATATAAAGTTTCATTCCTTAATTTCCATCTAGCTGAGTCTAGTCTGAGTGATTTCACAGGAGTGGGGGGATGGGTAACTCCCAAACAATCACAAAATGATTGAATGTGAGAGGCTTTAACCCAAAGTTAGTGATACAGGGATGAAGTGGGCATTTGGTTTTCTGTGTTTTGCCATGGTGGAATCGGTCATTGATTTTTTTTTTTTTTATTAAATCTGGGTGTGGTTGAGAACTGCACAATTCAAAGTCAATATAGAATAATGCAACATGTAGGTTTAGGAGAAGAAACTAGGATTATTACCAAAAGCTAATTGTGGCAAATTGCTTATGCTGAGTTGATAAGACTGTACCTGGAAAACCACATGCAAGCACATAGTAAGTATCTGTTTTTTACTTGGTAAATTGTTTATCTTAGAACTCTTGAGTTTTGATGTCATAATTCCTGTCTTTGTGCATGAGGTTGGGATTTCTTCATTGCACTGTGCATAAACTTAAAGTTGTTGCTAAGGCAGAGTGAATTGTTCCATTGTCAGGAAGTATTTCAGATAGAGAGGATGTATTTCTTTTGTTCTGTTATTTAAAGCCAGCCATTAGGTGGCCTGTAGGTGAAGTTTAAATAATTGTTTTGACAAAAGACATATTTATCAGTCTTGGATGCTACACAGGCCATTGCTTTCTTTTTGTATTAAACAGTCGTCAGTCTCCTGAGGTCCTTGTACAAAGTATAGTGCAATTTGAGGAGAAATTGGTAACAATGAATTATCCTCAAACTTGATGGCTTGAGGGACACATTGCTAGACTTGCCTATTTTCCACTTTTCTTCATGGGAAAGGAAAATTGACTGCAAGTGGAGTAGCCATTGAAGAAGTGGATTTGTTTTTCCTTTTTTTATTTTTTCCTAGTGCATTCTTCATATGCTGCTAACTGCTCACTCACTTCTTGAAAAGACTTATCTAAATAAGTACCCATGTTACTGACCATTTTGAGCCTGCTGTTTACCAGTTTTTTGTCATTTTAATGAATTGTAGAAAAACGTTAGTTTAAAGTTTATTTTTAAACTACTCTGGATGCAAGTACTAGAAATATTCCAGATTTATAACAATTATGTACAAGGAATTCCTTGAAGTCCTTCCAATAAATTGTGTGTTCTGGTTAAATATGTCATGACTGAAGCCAAGTAACCACCCTTAGAGCAAATGGTCCTATCTCAGATTTAGAGTGATGTTTACTCAAGGTCATTACAATTTTTTTGCATGAGGCAGGCAAATTAAGGGAGAGGTCAGTAATTACATTACAATATATGCATACTAATCAACTCAAAGTGCTTACATGGGGAATTTCAAAGACCCTTTGAAAGTAAGTTGTTAAATCGGAAGAGAGTTTTGAAAGAGCAAACTTGAGATTTGTTTTCATTTGCTCTGTAAGAAACACACACTTCACATACATTATGCATTATTATTTTCATTACTTGAATTTTAAAAGAAATTACTACAGTCTGAATCTAAAGGAATTAAAGGTTAAATCAATTAAGACTAATTTTTGGTAAATATTTTTATTTCATAGTAGATGATAACAATAAAGACTTTCTTAGACTGTGCTGTGATTGTGATTGGGTGTAAGAGGTGATCCATGCTTAAATGAGTGCATTGAAACTTGTTAGGGAGCAGAATCAGAAAGTGCTGTGCATGAGCATCCAAAACTTGATTAATTCCTCCAAAGACCAACATGTACAGTGTTATAAAAATGCACCTTCTTAGCCTAGGAAAGAACATGAAAGACAAGACAGAACTGGAATATGCAGCTCTTTGGTTAAAATTAATGCTAAATAAAGTATTACTGTAAATGATATCATGATTTGGTAATTCCAGTGGTAAGTGGGGAATAAGACTATGGTCCTTATGAATGTTCAGTGCTCCACACTGCTTTGTGATGAAAAGAGATTTCAGGCTTGGTAAAGTGTAAGATGATACCATTGTTTCTAAATTCAAAATTATACTTATTGAATTTTAATTGCCTTCAAATATAGATGCAATTCAAATAACATCAATGTGCACAACAAGCCAAGACACTTTTAAAATGTTTGAAATAACATTTTTAGCTTGATATTAAAGAAAATTGACTAAGTCTGGATCTATTTTGAACTTTTGGAGCTGAAAGGGAAATGCAAATGTCTTCAGTCATGCAGCAGTGTGGGCAAGTTTTTCGTACTAGTGCGCTACCCCACTTGATCAGAGATGAGCTCAGTCTGTTGTGAAAATGGCATGGCCGGTGCTTTTAGGCATGAAAACTGTATTAACAAACTCTTGTGATTGAATGTCTAAGAGGCTGTACTTAGGAGTCTGAGCAAACTCTGCCACAGAATATCAAAACCTTTTGTTCCTTCACTAACCTCCCTAAATAAAAGTAGCAAATAAAAAGAATCTATAAGAGTCTTTTAAATAACATGAAAATACTCTATTAGGCTTGCATAGCTAAATAATTAAAAGTGTAGAATGGGGGAAAAGAATAGGTAAAGGGTACAGAAAGGAGAGCAAAAAATGTATGGTTCATACATTTCTACCTTAAGATGTCAAAACTATGGTAGAACAACATATGCAGTAGTTCTACCTATTTATAATTATCTAGGAAGTTTAAGGATCCAGGTTGGGCATGCATGCTGAACGTTACTTTCTTGTAATACTGTGTAATGCAAGATAAGAATCCACTCAATAAAGCATGCTTGTAGGAAAATGTGAAATCATGGCGTGGTGTGGTGGTTTAAAACCAACACTCTAGCCTAATTCTAAAGTATAAACATTGAACAGGAAAATTGCAGAGAAGTTGAATAGAAAAAGAAATTAGCAAAAGGTAAATAAAATAGGGGACTGGATGCAAAAGATAATATGTAGGTCTACGTCATTCAATTTGCTTGCTGGTTTAGTATATAATTTTCTGCAGAAACCATTCTTTGCATTTTTTGCTTTCTTCTCGCTGTGATTCTGATTTGCATTACTCTCTTATCTCTTTCCTGAGCTTCTGCTGGCATATCATGTCTGTGAGGTTCCGGGAAGGAGGGCAAAGGGAGGTTGCTGGTAGCCCCTTTCGAGTTTGTCCAGGGGGGTCCTTGTTTTTTCTGAATTGTCAAATAATTATATATGCATGTAAATATATTCTGTACATATACACTGTATTATATGCCTAGGTTTTAGCTTGCTTGTAAATATAGCTTCATTTTGCTTCCAAACCTTGTGAGGTAGTCTGGTGATTTTATTTTGGGAGTAATTTCAACCCACCACATATGACATTAAGAAGCTTTGGTTATAGCTGAAACTTGAAGAAAGTATTACAACTTTTTTAAAACGTCCACAGTTTTCTAGGCAAGGTTTACCTTAGTGACGTGGTCTAGTTGATGGGGCGGTGTTAGGTCATAGGCTGGCCTTGATGATCTCAGAGGTCTATTTCAGCCTCAATAATTCTGTGATTCTGTAAATTACTGATAGATATTAATAAAACAGCAAGGTGGGTGTTGGGTTTTTTTGGGTTTTGTTTGTTTTTTTTTTGTTGTTGTTGTTAAAGTGAGTGGCATAAATGTTTAAACACAACAGGGTGGAGAATACAGGTTTTAATACATTAATGTATTTGCCCTCTTCACTGGTAGTAGGACATTCTACTTTTGATGTTGTGGAGTTCATTTTTTGTGATGAAAGGTATGCTGTGGTGTTTGTAAGCAGGTAATTGTTTAGTATCTGCTTTTCAATGATGGTTTGCAATGAGAATGATTACTGCTAGTTTCACTTCACCATGGAACACAGTGATTGATGCTATGTCAAGGAGAACATGGAATCTCCTGATTACTTTAATACTGTCTATTTCTTTGTGGAATTTCTTTTCATTTTCTTAAAACAACAGGAACATTACTCATTGTATAACCTTATCCCTTGTTTCAGGTCTCCTAGAAACCCTGAACAGAAGATCATTAAACGAGTGATTGCTCTTGAAGGAGACATTATCAAGTAAGTATTTTAAGCCTTAGTCTTTGAATCTTTGTAGGAATAGTGCAGCTTTTCAGTGGATTTTAAATCAGTATCCCAGACAACAAGAACTTTCTAGTATTTTCTGTCTATTCTTAACAGCAGTGTAAGCATTGTACCTGTCTCCTTTTTAATGAAAGGAGATATGCTACACAGAACTGCTCCCTCTCCCACGGAAGGTTGACAAATAACGTGTGTTCCTTAGAATATTTCTGCCATGTATCATGGCTGATAATTGTACAGCAGTTTTCCAATGAGATGATAGGTTTGATATTTTTCTTTTAGAGATTCCAGCTACTGTTTAATATTATGGTTGGAAAAAAAAAAAGAGTAAGGTGCTTCTTAAAGTTTTTGTTCATTTTCTTGTCTGTTTCTTTTTTTTTGTTGCTTTTAAATAATTTTTTAAATTTTATTTTAGAGACAGAGAATCTTCATAAATTACAGTCTTCACTGCAATGTGTAGGAATCTGTTGGGAATATGGTGGAAGTGATTCAGAGTAAATTATCAGAAAAAAAATGTAGCAAGAGTAGGCTCTAGAGTACTGACAGGGAGACTTTCCTACTGGGGCTGGATGGAAATAAATTACTGGTAGATGTAAATAAAAAGTTTCCGTGGAAACAGTAGTATTTGTTTGAAAAGTTTGGCTTATTTTCCCCAGGTACAGAACAGAATTGTCATAGAACTGCAAGGGTGAATCCCTAGTTTCTCACACTGAGGTATGAATGACCCTGGGGGCTCTTAGCCAATATGGTAGATTGAGACTGAATTCATTTAAATAATGGTTCTCGTTCTGATACTTAAGAGTATTTGGAGGCTGCAATTCAAACCAATGATTTCAGTGTGTTCTCAGTGGGACCTAGTTAATAGCAGCAAGTGGTGAACTTTTGGGCACCAAGGAATATATCTGTGTCTTTTTGGTTTGCCCTCTTGTAGGAAATACAGTTTCTGTTTTATTGAAAAATTCTGTCATCTCAGTTTCAGAAAGGCAAAGAAATTCTTAACATCTTTGAAGCAAAATATCTGAAGTGACAGACATTAAGTATATAATGTGATGTCTAAAAACTATGGACAGCTGCAGCTAAAATAATCTATCATTTTAAAGAATTAAAAACATAGAGTAGCGCGTGCTGCTGAATGATGCCTCTTATAGACCTATGCCCTTAAAAAGGTACTCATTTATTGATGGAGTGATACTGGTGGTGTAATTCATGTAAGTGGTAAGACTGGTATTTGTGACTCAGTATTCCTCATTCATTTCTACAGCAATGTCAGAAAGCTATAGCAATATAAGGCAACTTCAAGTGTCACTTTTCACAGTTCTATATTATTAACATATTAGTCTGAATTTTTGAAGATGAATGTAGTTTTGGCAACACTGAAGACATTCGGTACCTTAAATTCCAGCTGCAGGAAATTAATTATGCCATACATTCAAATACCCAAAGACTACGAATTTTTCATTTACTTCTGGAGGTGTCATTTGCCACATGGACAAAGGTGTGGAGCCTGGCAGAGAAAATGTGTGCAAAATACTGATGAAGCTGTAAGTTAGCGAATCACTTGTGGACATGGCAAACTGATGGTCCTCATTTGTCTTTGGCAAAACACGTTAGACTAATTTGTTGATGTGGATATTAATTTTAGTAATTTAGATGTGCATTTTCTTCTACTTGAATACGTGAAAATTGCCCCCATGCTTTTTAAATTTAGGCTAAAGAATAAATTATTGGACTATTATAACTTAGTTTTATCACATGCAATTATTCCTGAATTCTGTATGTGTAGGAAATCTAAGTAATACTTGCCACTTTTCATAGCACTAGAATAAAGTAAAAGCTTAGGTAATAGATAAAATGGCAAAGCTGGCAAGATTTTTATAGAATCTGTTTTGTTTTTTTTTTTTAATGATGCTGCAAGCAAATATGTGACTAAGATATTTGTAACTGAAACAGGCAACTAGTAATTGAAAGTCCATAGATAAATCATAAAGAGAAGATTTTTGACTCTTATTTGATGTCCAAAGATAGTCTTTATTACAAACTGAAAAAACTTTGCTTTGATACCTTAAGATTTTTTTGTATCATATTTTTATATATTGAATTATTTCTAATCAGCATAAAATGCCCTGAATTAAACTGAAAGTAACGTGGATCATGTACAAAAATGTACCTGAAAACATGTGATTTTTCCCTATCATTCTGACTCTTTTTTTTTTTTTTGGTATAAGATGTGCAGCTTGTATACTGACCTTAGAGGAAATGTTCAAACATCCTCTTTCCTAGTATAAAGTCTTTGTATGCTTGTATGCTAAAAGCCTCAATTCATTAATCCTTTTTGTCTGTTGTATTCTGCTGATCAATCAGAATTCCTTCTTGCTGAGAAGTCATCCAGTCTTATTACAGAGCAATTGTTTCAGTTCCAAGGTACATACAAATAGGAATCATCACTTAAATATAATGGTGTTCTAGCATGTATCATCATATCATAATATCATCAGGGTTGGAAGAGACCTCACAGATAATCAAGTCCAACCCTTCACCACAGAGCTCAAGGCCAGACCATGGCACCAAGTGCCACGTCCAACCTTGTCTTGAACAGCCCCAGGGACGGCGACTCCACCACCTCCCTGGGCAGCCCATTCCAGTGGCCAATGACTCTCTCAGTGAAGAACTTCCTCCTCACCTCGAGCCTAAACTTCCCCCGGCGCAGCCTGAGGCTGTGTCCTCTCGTTCTGGCGCTGGCCACCTGAGAGAAGAGAGCAACCTCCCCCTGGCCACAACCACCCCTCAGGTAGTTGTAGACAGCAATAAGGTCACCCCTGAGCCTCCTCTTCTCCAGGCTAAACAACCCCAGCTCCCTCAGCCTCTCCTCGTAGGGCTTGTGCTCAAGGCCTCTCACCAGCCTCGTCGCCCTTCTCTGGATACACTCAAGGATTTCAATGTCCCTTCTAAACTGGGGGGCCCAGAACTGAACACAGTACTCGAGCTGTGGTCTAACCAGTGCAGAGTACAGGGGCGGAATGACCTCCCTGCTCCTGCTGGCCACACCATTCCTGATGCAGGCCAGGATGCCACTGGCTCTCTTGGCCACCTGGGCACACTGCTGGCTCATGTTCAGGCGGGTATCAGTCAGCACCCCCAGATCCCTCTCTGTCTGGCTGCTCTCCAGCCACTCCGACCCCAGCCTGTATCTCTGCATGGGGTTGTTGTGGCCAAAGTGCAGCACCCTGCACTTGGAGCTATTGAATGCCATCCCATTGGACTCTGCCCATCTGTCCAGGCGGTCAAGGTCCTGCTGCAGAGCCCTTCTGCCCTCCAACCCAGCCACATCAGCCTTGCGGAAAGATGGTGGCAATACGGAGTTGTGTTGTGTTGGCTATTATGTCTCTGGGAGATCAGTATCATGTACAAAGTCTTCTTTGCTTGGTGTCATGTGACAGAATTAATACTTGCTTCCAATGGTACTTCTTCCAGTCTTTCATTGTGAAAAAAGGTTTGCAAATTGTCAGTTGAAAGGTGTTTTCATGTAGTGCTCCATGAGACAGGTGATAGACAATATGGTCTGTGAGTCTGTAGTTATGGTTTCGTAGGTGAGCAAATTATCTTTATTCAATGTATTTTGTGCACAGTGGGAGTTAATTTGCCACAAGAATTCTGTGTTTGCATATTGTATAATTTAAAGTATGTTAGTTAGCATTTCACAATTTGTTGATTACTGTGAGTAATGAAAGAACAAATAGGCAAAGCCATTAATAACACATGAAATGTTCCTTGTATTTTGTCCTGAGTTCAGGTGTTATGACTCTACAGCAGAAAAATCCTGTGTTTTGGTGGTTCTTTTCTAAAAGAAGTTGAAAATTGTCTCATTTTGAAAATAATGATAGACTTCTAGTTTTTTAAAAGGAGTGGACAGGAGAGATCTTTAAGAGGTCCGTTTTGACCTTTCATTTAATAACTTTCAGGTAGTGAGACATGAGGTTTACGTAGTAGTTTATTTCCTGAAATACACTGTGAGGGATGGAAAAATGCTTCAAACTCACTGAATCGAAATCCTAGTATTTAAAATGTCTGTGCTTCTTTCCAATCTAGTTGATAGTTCAGGAGTAGTGAGCTTGGAAGTAAATCTCTGGAAGCGTGTGGTATGCACCACAAAGTTATAACAGGTAATTCAATTTGGATAAACTAGTAGAACTTCCTGCTCAAAAGAACTTAAAAAGCAGACAGAAAATCACTGTTCAGCCCTTAAGAATTAATCTATAGGTCAGCTTATATAGATAGTATGGCAAGGGGAATCTCCCATACATCAGTTTCTGTTTTGTCTCCCATGAATTCATGGGAGAATCATGGGAGAATTAACTTTAGATAAGAAATCATTACAGTGGTTCCTGTAGACTGTTCAAATGATATTTTTTCCAAAGAAGGCCTTGTTTTAAAAGTCAATATAATCCAATTTATTAAGAATTAATATTGTCTTTATAAACTACTTTGAGTAGCTCAAAATTAAGCTTATTAAAATTAATTTACCTTTAATACACTAGTGGAAATTAAAAAATCTATCGTAATCTATCAGAGATGAGTTAAGGTATGCTTTTAGTAACACAAATAAATCATAGAATCATAGAATCATAGAATGGTTTGGGTTGGAAGGGACCTCAAGGATCATCCAGCTCCAACCCCCTGCCACAGGCAGGGACAACTCCCACTAGAGCAGCTCGCCCAAGGCCTCATCCAGCCTGACCTTAAACACCTCCAGGGAGGAAGCATCCACAACCTCCCTGGGCAACCCGTTCCAGTGCCTTACCACCCTCACTGTAAAGAACTTCCTCCTAACATCCAGTCTAAATTTCCCCTCTTCCAGCTTAAACCCATTCCCCCTCATCCTAACATTACTAGACCGTGTAAATAGTCCCTCCCCAGCTTTCCTGTAGGCTCCCTTCAAATACTGGAAGGCCACTATAAGGTCTCCTCGAAGCCTTCTCCTCTCCAGGCTGAAGAGCCCCAACTCTCTCAGCCTGTCCTCATAGCAGATGCAGGTTTGTGCAAAGTAAACCAAACCTGAGGTTAAACTATCAACATTTAAAATTAAGTCTGTTCAGTAACTTGCTGTTTACCTTATGTGTCACAATTGCACAGATCTGCAGGAACTTAGTACTGTACCTGATTTAAAAATTATTTATGAGCCCCTAGGAAGAGCAATTTAAAAAAGTTTTGTCCAAGGATGTTGTTAGGGTGTTTAAGAGGCAGTATTCTAAGGACCAAAATGATGTTGCATTTAATTGGTGCATCTTGCAAAGCTGCTCTGAAGATGTGAATGAGGCTATGTCGATCATTTCTCTAAGTGTGATAGTGCAGAGATAGTTCATTATGTAATTAGGCTGTAGGTGTAAACCAAGCTTCAGTAACTTTAAAAATTTTACTACTGTTTTAAAACTGCAGAAACTGTTTTCACAGAATGTTAGCAAGGACAGAAATGTAATGAGGTTTGAAAAAGGTGTAGAGAAAAGTGTAAAAAAGTCCATCAGCAGCTATTAGCTGCAGTAATCACAGTGTAACTTCTTTCTGTCTTAAAATATAACCTGTACTGCCTCAAAAAAGATCCAAAATCTATTCATTCTGTACAGTTGAAGGAGAACCCTTTCAGTTGTTCTTGAACTGTTCACTGCTCCAGGTCAGTGTTTGGTTTCTTTTTTTTTTTTTTGATGAGAGAGGAGGTGTTCAGTAGCCCTTCAGTATGAAAACAGCTCTGTTTCTTTGGAGACTTGTGACTGCTATTTGCTTTCACTGAGGACCTAGGATAATTGCTCCACAAAGCACCTATTCTCATGCAGAGACTCGGAAAGGTGTTAGATTATACTAAAAATATCACTGCCTGCCTCTAGGAAGTAGAACAGTCTTCAGAAAAACTCAGACTTTGCCAGTGTTGTGGCAGAAGTACATCGTTATACATAACATCTTCAGGGCAACGACACACCAGGAATTGCATCCAGACCTTTGCCATTTAATGAGAAATAATTTTGTGTTCACTAGTATTATAGTAAGAGTCTTCTTCTGTTTCCACACTCTTCCTGACAAAAAATCAAAGACTTCTTGTAACTGTCCTGAGGTATTGGTGATGTGGTAGGGTACTGCTTAAAATGGCATGAAGTTGGAACAGATAATTGGAATATCAGTAAAAGATATCCAGAGTCTAGGAATGAGAGTTGATCATGATGCACAGGCAATGTTTATGTCTTTGTCATGTTCCTTTCTTCCTCAAAGTTTGTTGGTTTTGGTTTGTGAGTATAGACCTGTGAGTGTGGGGATCCACATAGACAGGAGTGTTAGTGAGATATGATTGTATTCTGGAGAGACATAGAACTGTCCTCGGAGATTACAACTTTTGCAACACTTTTCCTTTCAACTTACAAGTCTTTGTATTATTCTGCTTTTGTGCTTTTTGTAGTTAAAAGATATAATAGCTGCTCCTTAGATGAAACCTTCACCTTCCAAAATATTTTTATTTTGTAGCCATGTACACAACCCACATATCTCAGAGGATTTATGCACTTTATTTGGCACTACTTTTCATTAGATACAGAAGGATTTTTCTAAGCTAGTGTTTTTTGTATGTTCCAGCTATACTTCTCTGCCATGACTCTTCAACACTGATCATAACTTCAGGTTTCCTAAACAATTTCCATCAATTCTGGTTCTATTTCCATGTGCAGAGTCCTCACATGACTGGACTCCATTTTTTGAAATGCAAATGATGGAAGTATATATTATTACAACAACTTTAAGCTATGAAAATGAATTGATAAACTGGACATGAAGATTTTCTGTATCCGTAATGAATTTCTAAGGTTCTATAGATCTTTATGTATAGTAATGAAGGTCTGCAAAGTTGGATTTCTAAAATTTGTCATACTCATTATAAAATATGGACAAGTGATTTTGCTTGCATTAGATTTTGTTTGCATAGTATTTGAGGAAGTGTTGAAGAGGCAGAAAGAATAAGAGCAGATAGTTCAATTTGAGGGAAAAAAACAATCTGCTAAATATTTTTTTTTCAGAAAATGCAGGTTAAAATATTTTTTCACATAGACAAAACCCATAAAAATTGGGGAAAAAAAGAAAATATATAGTTTTCCACATTGATTTTTTTACCCTTTTTTTTCCCCACATGAAAAACATCAGTGTTAATATTATAGCTGTGTTTAGCCATTGCTCCATGCAGTAGGTTCTTAATTCCTTTAATATCCAGAAGATTTTAAAGTGATATTCTTACCAATACTGATAGCAACAGCACTGACCATAGGTATTATCAATACCATTTCTCTGATATTTCAGTTGGCTTAATTTGTTAAAATACACTGAAAACAAAGGAGTCATAATGCAGACTCAGTGTGACCTCTGGAACTCTATACACTAATGAAAAAAGCCCAATGTAATACGATTCTCTGAGACTGTAGAGAAATTGCGGTGTTATCATGTAGGGAAAAAACCCCAACATATCCTATTTCCTCTGAAGTGAGGAGGTTTAATTTGGGCAACACTGAGACAATAAAAGAGATGCCATCAATAAGACTAGTTTTCATGCAGTTACTATTCAGACTAGTAATTAAGAAACCCTAAGTACTAAAAATTGACTATGCAATTGCAACTGCAGCTCAGTTGCTCTCTGTTACTGTGCATCTGAAGCAAAACACAAATGGCAGCTTCGTATACAGGAGGGAGAAAACTTTTCATTCTTATTTCTTCCTTTAAAAAATATTTTTGGTTGATGTTTAATTAGGTAAGTCACACTCTAAAATGCAAAAAGCAGCATCTTTTTTAAGGTAGCCTATCTGTGAACACCGCATAACAAGTCTCAGTAGTGTTCAAAGACTATTTTAATCTGCCACAGTAATAAACAGCAGGGAAGTTTTTAAAATACTCTGTAGGCACCTTGGAGTAATGTTTCTTGTGGCTTTCAATAAATCCTTGTAGTTATGCAGCTCATAGTTATGTGAAGTATATACTCCAGTATATGCAAGAAGTGTGTCTTCAGACTCTTATTGCCAGCATTAACTGTAGCTGTGTGAAAGACCAATCTGTCTTGTGCTAAGATGTTACAGAATTAAGGAAAAAAGAGGCAGAGAAGCACTTTACATCTTTATCATTAAAAATGAGAAAGATAGGAACAAAAGTCTGGGAAAGGAGGTGGGAAAAGTGCTGTTGAAGTCTGTACTGTACTTGCACCTAAGTGGATGTAATTTCTGCTGGTTTATCTCACTCTTGGTCAGTTATGAAGTTCTCTGCAGTGCAGGTATCCAGCAGAATAATGGTCACCAATTTACTTCTCCTGACTGGCTTCCATGTGCTGAACACTGAATAGAGACCAATGTAAGAATGGATAATACTATTAATAGGCAGGTCTTTATTTTCTACAAAATTATCTTCATAGAATCAACCAGCTTGAAAGAGACCTCCAAGATCATCCAGTCCAACCTATCAACCAGCCCTATCCAATCAACTAGACCATGTCACTAAGTGCCTCATCCAGGCTTTTCTTGAACACCTGCAGGGATGGCAACTCCACCACCTCCCTGGGCAGCCTCTTTACAATGGCAAATCACTCTGTGAAGAACTTCCACCTAACATCCAGCCTAGACCTCCCCTGGCACAACTTCAGATTGTGTCCGCTTGTTCTGTTGCTGGTTGTCTGGGAGATCAACCCCCATTTGGCTACAGCCTCCCTTCAGGTAGTTGTAGACAGCAATGAGGTCACCCCTGAACCTCCTCTTCTCCAGGCTAAACAACCCCAGCTCCCTCAGCCTCTCCTCATAGGGTTTGTGTTCCAGGCCCCACACCAGCCTTGTTGCCCTTCTCTGGACATGTTCCAGTATCTCAACATCTCTCTTGAATTGAGGAGCTCAGAACTGGACACAGGACTCGAGGTGTGGCCTGACCAGTGTTGAGAATATGGGAAGAATAACTTCCCTTGTCCTACTGGCCACATTGTTCCTGATACAGGCCAGCATTCCATTGGTTCTCTTGGCCACCTGGGCACACTGCTGGTTCATTTTCAGCTTCCTATCTACCAGCACCCCCAAGTCCCTTTCTTCCTGGCTGCTCTCCAGCTACTCTGTCCCCAGCCTTTAGTCCTGCTTGGGGTTGTTGTGGCCAAAGTGCAGAACTCTGCACTTGGCTTTGTTAAATCTCATCCCACTGGCCTCTGCCCACCCCTCCAGCCTGTCAAGGTCCCTCTACAGGACTCTCTTACCCTCCAGCAGACCAACACCTGCTTCTAGCTTGGTGTCATCTGCAAACTTACTGATGCTGGACTCAATCCCCTCGTCCTGATCATCAATAAAGATACTGAACAGGACATGTTCTATGATGTTGAAGCCCTCCATAGGTTTTAAACACAAACATGAGCAGAGATGTCATACACACAAATGCTGTTTTAGTAAAAGAAAAATACCCTTGTGTCATAGACCACACATATACTCATGTGTCCAGTTTTGTGCCAGACATTGACAATCTGAACAATTCTGTACACTTTCCTCCTGTAGGCTGAAATGACAATTTTTATTAGTTTGAGCAGTGTTAAGATGAGATATATTATGTTTGAAAACTTAAGTAAAAACATAGTGAAACAGAGGAGCCAAATTTGAGCAATGTTAATAAATCCTACTAGTTATTTCATTTTACAGCAGTGCAAAAGTCTTCTTTCTGTTGTACTTTAATATATTTAGGGTGCTGGACACATCCAGTGACGTGGTGAGAGTTTTATCCACCTAAAAATAATGAGCAGAAAATGAGCTTGCAGATTAGTCAGTATGAGGTTGTTTCATTTTCTGCATCATTATCTTGGCTTCACAGTCCCAAATGATGACTTCTGGTTTGTCGATTTGATGTTTTGTTTTCATCTGAGTTCCTTTGTCTACTTTGAAGGAAGAATTAACATGACTGTTTCAAGTTATGATCAGATAACTGCAGGTGACTGAGTTGGTAGTTTTGAAAAGGTATTAGTTTTCTCTCCCCCACTTCCATACCTGCATATGGTCTTCCTTCCTTTCTTCCATCCCTTACCACGGGAGATACTGCACTCATGCTATTTATTTAAACTGTGTACGTGATGCTGTTCCGATATAGCGAAGGAGATTAGTTTCCAGTTCCTCTCAAGTGCTGCAATTGCATCACTGTGAAAGCTGTGTATGTATGTCCTAAAAGCTCATCTTTCTATTGCTTTCACCTGGGCTCCCTGTTAGAACTGCTGAAAGCAGCTGAAGCAAACACCATATCTTGTCAATGCGGTCAGTAACCACATGTCTTCTTACCAACTCCAACTGAAGTGCAGCCATTCTCTTAAAATCCAATTGCACTGCTGCTTGTGATCATCTGAAGTACTCTCAAGAATCAGACTCTCAGGCAGTGTGACCTATGATAGTTGTGTTAATGTCAAGGGAGATAAGCTAATTTAGTCTAAATCAGGTTAAAACACTTTTAAGGATAAGAACATATGGAAAGAAAAACCAAACCAACCAAAGGAAAAAATCACTTCTTTGAAGATGTATAATTGTTTTTAACTTTTCACATTTTTCCATTGAGTTCACTAAGGAATATGCAATTCTACACAGAGTGAACTAATGATTATATATATGTGTTTACAAACATAATGTAAACTTTTCCAGTTATTTGCTTCATTTCTTCATTAGATTTACAGCCTCACAAAGTTTTTAATGGCAGTGCATATTTTTCAAAACAATGTTGGCCCTCCCTATGCAATAATTGTCAGTGTTTCAATTTGAAATATTTGAAATAATTGTGTTTGCTATTATGTAAAGCTTGCAAATATAAGTTGGTAGAAGTATTAATTGTAAAGTGTTCATTTAAAAAGATTGCCTCCATAGTTTTTCAGTACAAACTGATCTTGAAATTAGGGCCTGAATAGTTCACAGTAGCAGAACTAATAAGATTTTGAAATTGATCACCCCAGCGGTTATGAGATTCAAATGAGAATGGGAGGGAAAATGACTATTATCTTTTTTCATTATTATAGAACTGGCTATTGTTGACATTCTGCTGCTGTGGAGTAAATTGTGTGATCACACTGCAGCGTATTTTGGGTATAATGGGTGAGAAGTCATTAAGTGGGGTCTCTGGCATCTGTGCGGAGGGGAGCCACAGATACTTTCTGCTTTGCTGTAGTCTGTTGACAGTGATTGCAAAAATAATTTCTGCTGGCTGACCATTATGCCACAAGCTTTTTAATATGCAGCCAAACATGTATTATGATAAGCTGTATGTCATGTATTTTTAGAACTTCAGGTATATCCCAGTTAGCATTTTCAGTGACTAGGTTTCAGTTTTGTATGTATAATCAAAACAAGTTAAAATTTAATCATTTATGTAGCACGAAGGGAAGCAAGTGATAAATGCTCAAGAAGATTGTAGTAGGATTTGAAATAATTGAAAGACAAAATCAGTAAAGGTGGGAGTATAATAAGTGATGAACCTCTAAAAGAGATAGGATAATGGGTAAGGAAATCAATGAACAGATGAGAAATAAGTGCATAGCTAAAAAAGAAAGATGACCTTTAATGGATTTCAAGGGGCTGACTTGGTGATTGACTAAATTAATCACTGTTACACTGCTAGTGCAACTTTCTGTGAAAAAAAAAAGAACAACAAAAACCCCACAACAAAATTGCCCACATGCAACATAGTCGAAATGGATGACATATATAGCTATATGCAGCAGTATCATGTGTCTATTCAGGAGTATTATGGAATGTGTTTTGTCATAGTTCTGATATAGTATATGTAGGTGTGATCACATTTAAAAGAATTTAGATTTCTAGTAATAAAAGTCATTCTACTGTTTCTAAATCTTATGCAGTAGTTAAAACTTAATTAAGCAGGTTTTCAAGAATGAGGAATAGAGACTAAGTTCATAAAGCAGATAGATATGCTTTGTAAATGAAGAAGAAAGCTAATTAAGCCAAGCATAGCAACATAATACTAATTTTTAAAAACAATTCAAGCGTATTTGTAGTAAATCTTGCCAGAGCTATTGCATATTTCCTAATGAGTTACTCTACAGTTTAGGTTCAGCATCTCTGCTGCCAACACTCCATAGCCAGGTAAAAAATTGTATCCTCAGGCATTATGCTAATGTTTATTTCAACACAATTAACTCTTTGAGCCAAATTTATGAAAAGGGCAAGAGTAATATAAGGAATTTGTAGGTACAGAATATTTTTCATTCCTGTGTAAGCTTTACTCAGCTGATGTTAATTCTAATTGCAAAGAGACAGAGGTTAATACAGAATGCTTTCTGGCCTCTATAAAGAGCTCTCTCACCTGGGATAGAAGTGAGCTAAATTTTGTCATGTATCTGGAAAGCAATTAAGGGAAATAGCGAACTGCTACTTTTCCTTCCCTATGAAGACAAAGTTCAACTACTTGTTTTTACATTGTCAGATTTAGATAGTTAAATTGAAAGCACTTTTTGCTTTTGTCTGCAGTATTTGTTTCCTCAAACTATTTAAAAAATCTTCAACATTTTGAATTATTTGAGATGTGATAAACCTGCTAGGATGTTGCTTCTTTAATTTGATTTCTCTATTTCTCTAAAGAAAGCTTTAGTTTCCTTATGGGTTACCGAGAGATCCCTAATTCTTTTCTCCTTCTGGTGGGAAATATTGGTAGTGTTTGAGCAGGTTGAGTTAGATTAGCTTTAGATATTTTCTTCTGGGATCTCTGCTACACACAATCTGAAAATTTGGGTCAATTTCTGAAATAATAGCAAATGCCTGAGGACTATTAACCAATGTGTTTCTCTCCATCAATTAAAATACTTTTTTTTTTTTCAGAGAATGTAAAGGTACAATGATACTGTGATTCTCTGAGTTAATAATGATTTTTTTTCTCTGATTATTTTCCTTCCAACTGTGCCACACAAACTGCTTTGATGTTATATTTAGTAGCATTCTTAATCTTCTTTCTGTCATTCATGCTTGAAATTATGCAAACGTGGGCAAAAATAGTAGATATATCAGGAATGCTACGTAAATGTCTACTGATTTTTGTAGAAGGCTTCTTAAAATCCAGACTATTCTCTGTGTTGCATAAAGGCTGAGCAGACAGGCTTAGCTGTGAGATCCATAGCTGACAGCATACACACACTTAATTTAAAAAAATCACCTTTAAAAAAAATTATTATTAAAGCAAAATAAATATTTTAAAAAGAGGGAGACAAGGATAAAGAAGAGAAAGATACACCAAAGACCACCTAAGGAAGAGATTGGGACATCCCCAGGCAAGACTCCTCTCGCCATTAGGACATCCCCAGGCAAGACTCCTCTTGCCATTATTTTCTCTAGTGCTGCAGATGCTCCCCAGAACACTTCCCACAATGACTATATCATTACAGCTGGACAAGATTGCTGTCCCAGCTGATTTCTCTTGCACATTAGTGTTGACTCTGACAATGGCGCACCAGTCAGGTGCAGATATTGCACTCAGTTAACTGATCGTGAAGTTCTGTACATGTATATTTCTGAATAATGTTTCTGGGCTATTTAAATAATTATCTGCTAATGTTATCTACTATGTTCTATATATCCCTGACAGTAAAGTTGTAAAGCGAAAGTTAGAATGTGAGAGGTGAAAGAGGGGCAAGAATAAAATAAGATGACTAAGACCCCAATATCAGAGACACATTAAGTTTTGCAGTTCAATGACACAGGGCTGGTTTTACAAGGTAAAAGTATTTCCCAGCAATGTTGGGGCATATCAGGATGTTGGCTAACAGCCGTCTGAACATGAGCCAGGAGTGTACTCAGATGGCTAAAAGGCCAGCACTGTCCTGGCCAATATCAGGCCCAGTGTGACCGTCATGAGTAGGGAAATAATGGTGCCCCTGGTGAGGCCACACCTCATATACTGTGGTCAGTTTTGGGCCTCCCAGTACAAGAAAAATATTGAACTGCTGGAGCATGTCCAGAAAAGGCCAACAAAGCTGGGGAAGTGTCTGGAGGATGTCTTATGAGGATTGGCAGAGGGAACCGGGATTGTTTAGTCTCAAGAAGAGAGGCTGAGGGGAGACCCCATTGCTCTCTACAACTACCTGAAAAGAGGTTGTAATGAGGTGAGGGTTGGTTTGTTCTCCCTAGTATCACATGATGGAACAAGAGAAAATGGCCTGAAACTGTGCCAGGAGAGGTTTAGATTGGATCTTAAGAAAAAAAATTCTTTCCTGAAAGAGTAGTCAGGCATTGTAATAGGCTTCCTAGGGAAATGGTGGAGTCACTGTCCCTGGAGGTGTTCAGGACGCATGTGGATATGGCACTCTGGGATGTGGTTTAAGGCTATGGTGATCTCAACCTGAAAGTTGGACTTGATGATCTTCGAAGTTTTTTTCCAACTTAAACAATTCTGTGATTCTATATTAGTGAAAGAATACAACATCAAGAGCAGACTTCAGGGCTACGAATAAATGTTACAGGGTTGTAAAGGAAGAGCCCCTAATATTGCAAACCTTGAATTTAAAGCACAGAGCAACATATGAACCTTTCATTTTTCTGTGCATAATGTGAATTTTTATGATAATGATGAAAAAGAAAACCCAGACCATTTTGTAAGTAATTTGAGCCTCATAAATTCTGCATGGACAGAGCTAACCATTTAAAGTAGAAATACCTTCATCAGTTAATTAGCTGGTATAATGCAGAGTAATTCATTCTATAAATTCTATAAACCCTCCTTTTCATTTTTAGACAGCATTTTGGGAAACTGTGTTTCTATTCTCTTCATCCTGCCCTCACCCCATTGCTCATGCATCCTCTACACATCTTTGTACCAGTGCTAGTCAGTCTGCATAGGTAATTATGTTCTGTTCCTTTGCATCCTTTCATTTACAAAATAGATTTTGAGGAATCCTGCAGAAATATTTACAGATCTCTATGCACTACTTCATACACAGGCTCACTGTATTTTGTATATGTTGGACATCTACTCTTTGGCCCACAATAATCTTTTGTTAGAGTCAAACAAGTTTCTGCTGGCTGCTCAGTTTTGTTGCGCTATACTTAACCATCAGATACTGCCAGGAAAAGGGCAAGAGATTAGCATATATTGCTGAAGGCTGTGTTTTCCTCCTTCTATTGGTGGCTATTTCCTTATGTGTCAAAAAGTGTTTCTTGCTGTGGACACTTTCCACGTCATATGATCATGCTGAAAGAAAAGAATATAATGAATATGTGATTTTTTTTGTCTCCGTGGACTTTTATAATAAATGAAGTTGTGTGATGAATTTTTGAAGTTTTTCTGTACAATCTTTAATTTCAGGAGGAAATTAAAGTAATTTTTACAGGCACTATAGGTGGGATCCAGTTGCTTAAATATACCTATCTAGTAGTGTTTTAGACGTTGTAGTTATCCTGTCTGGTCTTATAAGCTGCAGTTTTAGGAAGGCACAATCCTCTTGAACATTGCGTTATAGCTGCCCTTGTCATGAGGATGTCTCAGTAGACTACCTAAAATAGCACCAGTCACTTATGTGTGGGCTAACAAATTAGATGGTTCATGAGAAGCAATTAAAAGTATCATGCTGAAGTTTTGGCAAACATCCAGAAACCTTTTGAGACTTAAATCTTTTGAGTCATTTATTGTATAGAAATTGTTCTCCGAATTTCTTTGTATGTATGTGAAGTTATCTTAAGGATATGTACATCCTTTGGACTGTTAATAGCAACTAGTCAAAACTCTTTGTATTTCAGTCATCCTTGTCTTCCAAGTATCCTTGCTGCTTGATATGCGAAGAATGATCTTTAAGAGAAGAGTATCCCTAACATTAAGGCGTGTGACCAGCTTCTAGTGTAATTGTTTTCTACATACTATTTAACAAATGCGTACTTGGACAGCTGCTTTATTCTGCAGAAGAGATTTGCACAGGGCACTGGCTGTGACAACCTACAATAAGGACAGAAAATCATAAAGCACTGATTTTGTTAGGCTTGTAAGGCATGTAAATATTTTATATAATGTACATGGATTTTCAGTTTATGTATAGACTATATAAATGCATGTGTCTGCTCACATAAATGTAATTTTACAAATATGTTTATGTGATGTATGCAGGAATGAGGAAAAAGCTGCTCAATTTGACAAGAATCAAGAGATATAAGATAGGTCTGCTTGGAACAGAATTGAATAATAGATTAAAATGAATCATGATTCAGCTATTCAAATCTAGATTCTATGTTGTCACTTTGCAGGCAACTGAAGATTTTAGTCTAAATATAATTAAGTGTATAATATATGCCTAAATACTGACTTTCATTAAAAGAAATTCAAAACATCCATTACTCACTGGAGACAAATTCTGCTTAGATTAAATAGAGCCAGATTGGAGGAATAAACTCCATGTCTCTTAAAGCAAGGAAAGATTGCTAAACTGGTTTTCTTGGGTACCTGAAACTCTCTGACAGTCACAGCATCTGGCAATAAATGCAAATTTGAAAACAAATTGAGCTGAACAACTTAAAATGTTTTCTTTTCCTTCCTGTTAGGCTTCTTTTACTAAGGTTATGCAACAAAGACATTGTCACAAATAGGACATATCTGACAAAAAGATTTCCATCTCTGTAGATCTGCAAAGAGAATGAAATGTTTTACTTATTCTGAACATGAGAAATTTGCCACAAATTGCACCTTACATTCAGATTAAATTCAAGACACTTATTTTGTTTTCATTTTTTTACCTCAGTTTTAAAGTATTGCACAGATAGTAATGTGATTTGCTACGATAGTTTTTTCTAATGTCAGACCTGTAAACACCATCAATTGTGATCACTCTACTAGGTTCTTTGCAGAGAGATTGGTGAATAGGTCAGCAGTTGAGACATAATCAGGATCATTAGTCATGTTTATTCTCTGTCAGCTTTGCAGACATCATAATTAAGTAAAGCATAAAGATCTTATTGCAGAATGGAGTCTGTAGTCCCCAGTGGAAGATGCAATACTATGTGAACTCAAGGTCCAAAATAAAACGGGTTTGTTCAAATGGGATCTTCACAGAAGAAATTGTTTGTGAAGCCAAATGGAGTTCTAGTTTCACACAGCTGTATCTCCACTCCATTGCAGCTAAATTCTGATTATATTCCTCTTTAGGTATTTAAAATAAAATTCATCTCAATTTCTGACCAAATCCTCATCAGGTACTTTTAATGTTATTTTAAAAGTGCAATCTTGACTACATGAGTCACCAAAGCATACTCATATCAGCATAATATCAAAATGTCGTTAGTATGATATTATTGGTACAGTAGATCAAGGCTCTGGGTTAAGTTTAAAATTTACTGATTTCAGGCACAGAAAATTCAGATAACTGCCTTATCAGGGAACTGTCTGGCTGTGCTGTAATCCAGATACTAAGACTATGAGAAGGAAGAAGGCAACCTGTCACCAGAAGTTAAATAATGCCAAATATATATAGATGTAAATACAATTTATTGTGCATTAAAAGCTGAAGAGAAATTCTGAGAACATTGGCTGATAGAAAATTAATAATCGGGTTTCTGTTTTATGATAAGCACTAGAATTTCTGAATGACACTGAATAGGTACTTGGATGAGAGCTTTCATAGATTGATCAGGACATGTCGTATAGGTTTAAAAAATGTCAGTTCTGGTAAATGGAAGAAATATAGGTATAAGGAAGGAATCATTTATTCTGAGGATGGTGAGACACTCGAACAGGTTGCCAAGAGAAATTATGGATGTCCTCTCCCTGGAAGTATTCAAGGCCAGGTTGGATGGAGCTTGAAGCAACCTGTTCTAATGGAAGATGCCCCTATCAATGACAGGGAAGTTGGAACAAAATGATCTTTAAAGTCCCTTTCAACCTAAACTATTCTATGATTCTTCTCAGCCAGATGAAATGCGGCTTTTACTCACTAATTTAGTACCTTGGGTAAACACCATCAACATTGCCTGGTTTATTTGGCGTTTCACATGAAAAAAAAAAAAGGAGAAAAGAGAAAAAAAAGGTAAATCTCTGTAAATCACTTCCTTAGCCATTTGTGAAAATCTTTGTATTTCTTTAGAGAAGATGCTTTTGTATTGTGCTTTCTGCTGATCTGTTTGGTTTTATTTGTAAAACTGTATACTGATCTGCAGCCACTGCAGTTTTTATTCTTCCATTATAAATCTTTTGAAACGTAACAGAAAAGCAGTCATAATAATTTCAGATCTGTTGGTAGAAATTCTAGATGCTAGTATGACACAAACACTAAATACCAATAAATAAAGGCTTTACTTGGTCATGCTGATTACTTCCCTTCATGAAGGTTACAGTGTGAATCTGACCTTTATAATTGATGCTCTGTATGTAGAGAAAACTTAGAAGAGTCTTTTAACATGTTACTGTTTAGATAAATTGCATCTTAAAAAGGCGTATTTCTGAAAATCTGGATAGACTAATGGTGTATAACCCTACAGTGCTTTCTTTTCTTTGATGCCCTTCTTTATTTTATGTATTTGTTTCTGTTTTTGAAAATCTAATCTATCCTTTGGTAATGTGATTTGCAGGAAATGAAGAATAAAACACTACAAATGAAGTGCTTTTAAACAAACTGTAATTAATTGCACGTGCAAATGCATCGACTAAGTTTGGGTTTGCAATTAGATAACTAATTATGTTGAAAATGGCATAGCATATTTAAATGGATGCCAGTGCCTCTGGCTCATTCTGTTCTCTCTGGGCTGTTACTTAAGTATGCAACTATTCTCTTGCTGCTAGATATCACCTGTTACAGTTTAAAAGCATGGTTTCACACCTAATTAGACGTATAGTCATGATGTTTGGGTATGCAAAATATAAAATATTTGTATTAATTTAAGATACATTCTTCTTCATAGAGAAGCTGTCTGTCAAATGTGCAGAAGATCTCTTTACTCTTGTGGCATTTCTTAACAACAACAAAAAATTTCTCACTATCAACTACAACATGCAAACTGTTTCTTTTTTATGTCTAGCAGCTGTCTAATTAGTCTCATTATCATTACTTTTTCAGCTACCTGTTAACCTAGTTCCAACCTTATGTAGTATTTCAAAGTAACTGTTAATAGAACAAAGTTTAACCTCCCGATAACAGGAATACTTAAAAGATTTTTAAGAAAGTGGATAGATTTCTCTCAGAAATAATTTAGTTTCAGCCTAGTTGCAAAATGCAGAATGTGGTGAATCATGTCACCAGCATACATACATTATGAATCAGGTCACCAACTCCTTAGACTTTTCCCAAATTACTAGATACATTTTGCATGAAGTGATCACAATACCATATGTTTTGTATTTACTTGTTGGCTTATAAGACACGAGGATTGTCAGAACAATCAGAATTAAAGGTAGCTTCAGGGATATTAAAAGCAGATTGTTTTGTATATTAATGAGCAGATACATTGAGTTCTAAATAGTAAATATCCCTTTTGACAGACATTTCTTTGGTCAGAGAACACTACTTGCATCTATTCAATTTACAGATGGTACTTGTGGTGTTTAAGTGAAAGTATATAGTTTTAAGGTATTGCATATGCACATATTCTGTGCAATTCTGGAGCCCCCAATACAAGAAGGACATGGAACTGCTGGAGCGGGTCCAAAGGAGAGCCACGAAGATGATCAGAGGGCTGCAGCACCTCTGCTATGAGGACAGGCTGAGAGAGTTGGGGCTCTTCACCCTGGAGAAGAGAAGGCTTCGAGGAGACCTTAGAGTGGCTTTCCAGTATCTGAAGGGAGCCTACAGGAAAGCTGGGGAGGGACTATTTACACGGTCTAGTAATGTTAGGACGAGGGGGAATGGGTTTAAGCTGGAAGAGGGGAGATTTAGACTGGATGTGAGGAGGAAGTTCTTTACAGTGAGGGTGGTAAGGCACTGGAACGGGTTGCCCAGGGAGGTTGTGGATGCTTCCTCCCTGGAGGCGTTTAAAGCCAGGCTGGATGAGGCCTTGAGCAGCCTGCTCTAGTGGGAGGTGTCCCTGCCTATGGCGGGGGGTTGGAGCTGGATGATCCTTGAGGTCCCTTCCAACCTAAACCATTCTATGATCATTCTATGATTCTATATGTTCATTATTTCTATTAAAATAAAAAGTATCTATTCTTTGTACAGTAGGTGGTATTTTCAGTTTTAAAAGGAAAGAAAACGCTCATTGAACATTGTGTTTATTTTAACATTACATCTAGGAGGGAACCTGAAGACAATATTTTGATTTTAAAATTTATCTGTGGATGATACAAAATCACTTTCTGTTTAAAAAGCATATAAAAATATTTTCAGAACTATCATTACTTTTACCGATCCACAAGCAGTGCTGCAGTAGTAGGCACCAGATAGATCTGATGCATATTTCTGTGTGTAAAACCTAGACTTAGTTATGAAACCACTTGTTTAGTTAGCAAGCTTTCTGAAAATTCTTTGCTTTCAAATTTATCATTTGGTGAAACATCAGAGACTAGTGAAGATAATGTGGGACAGAACATACTTCAGTAACTGTGAGCAATTGCATCATACTGTTTCAATTAAAACATAATGAAAATTAACTAATGTTTTTACATGGTTTAGTTGTAAAATCCAGCCTGACTGTCTTAAAATTCATCTCATTTTGCATATATTTCTTTCCCCAGGGAATGGTTCCAGAGCAGTTCTTTTGTTTGCTTTGTGCTCTACACCAGCAAACAAAATTCATAAATCATACTGACTGAAAATATCAGACCCAGTTGCTACTTAATGAGGCTTTAATCTGTTTTGAACAGTAGATTTTGTTTGCTTCTTTGTTTGCTTGTTTTTGTTTTGTTTAATATAATTTCCTTTTCTTAAAATTCCTGGGAGAGGAGGAGAGGAAATATGATTAGAAGAGCCGCATGTCTTCTGTCTGGTCTTAAAGGAAAGAAGAGATTGGGATTTTTTTTCAAATTGAAAACCTATAAACCCATAGACCCAGATTATCAGAACTGTAATGATGAATGATTGGAAGGGACCACTGGAGATGATCTAGGCCAGCTTCCCTGCCCAAGTGTCAGCTACAGCAGGTTGCCAATCATGAGAAACAGAAATATTACTGGAGCAACCACGATATCCTATGAGAATGAAGGATTCTATGAAATCTCTACAAAAATTGCCAGGTCTAAGGACGGGGCACATATCTGAGTTTAAGTAACTACTGTTCAGGGAAATGTTAACTTTTTATCCAGTATTATATTTGTGGAATATTTATTGTATTATACAAAGTGTCAGCACAGAGATTAGTCATCATCTTTCTGTGCCCCTTTCTAACAAATTTTACAGAGGAACTGTGTAAGCCATGGTTTATCAATCCAGTTCTCCTCCCAGAACAACAGCAATATTTCGTGCTATGTTTTAAGTGTTGTTTTGGGTTTTTTTAGCGTTGTATAGATATATGTAGATGTACTTTTCCAGAAAATAAATATATCTTCACAGGATGAAGAAAAAAACCCCAAACTACCAAACCAAACATAATTAAAATTTATTGAATGCAGAAAATTATTAACAACTTTTATTTTTTTTTATATTTAGTGTTTTCTGTGGGAAATTTTACCCAACAATGCTTTCGGAAGATATTTCTCTTTTACTCTCAGTTTCCTAGAAGTCTTCCTCCAATTACATTTTGGTTAAAACCTGTGCTGAAAAAAATACCTAACTTAGGTCTTTATAGATTCTTTTACTATTTACAAATATTGCTATTAGACATCCTCTGATATTTATCTGTGAGACTTTGCTAGAAATGGTAAAACATTTGTACAGGAGAAGTCATGTAAACAACAGTATATTGTAATGAATTTTCTTATTTAAAAAACAGTTTGGCATCATAGACTCATAGAATCAACCAGTTTGGAAGAGACCTCCAAGATCATCCAGTCCAACCTAGCACCCAGCCCTATCCAGTCATCTAGACCATGGCACTAAAAGCCTCATCCAGGCTTTTCTTGAACACCTTCAGGGACGGTGACTCCACCCCCTCCCTGAGCTGCCCATTCCAATGGCAAAGTGCATCTCTCACGATTAGTTAGCTTAATATTCATTGTGAGCTGCAATTTGAAGGTTATTAAGGCTGACCTAGTTCTCATAGGTGTACAAGTTAATCTACTCAGTTATCTTTTATGAATGTGTTTCAAATCTCATCAATTTCTACTTTTAAGTTAGTGGTTTGAAAATCCAAAGACCAACTTAGTGGTGATGATAAAGAGAAATACTCTTTGTAAAAGTTAATTTCATGCATATTTTGCCTTTGCGCTGCATCCTTTTTGGAAAACATTATTTAAGGACAAAACAGGATAAAAGTAATGATTTAGCATACCCCAGCATTGCACTTCACTCGTTTGCTACAGCAGCAGTCACCAGGGAAAGTCAAATCTTTATTCCTCATACTACTCCAGACAGAGAAGAAAAAATGAGATTAAGAATAAAAATAATGAGGGATTCAGGTAATGGAGAAAACTTCTGATAATATTTGGGTGGCAGGAGAAAATGTTTGGAAGTGAATCTATTTCCATTCTGAAAAAAAATCCCAAACAATTCTTCTGGGGGGACATCATGTTGCTTCCTCTTTTGAAGACTGACCCTAAAGAAAAAGGAAGATTCTGAACTTAGCATCTTTATGAACAAAATGGATATTTGTTTCCTCTCTTAAAATTAAGTTTTTTTTAATGATGAGAAATATTTTCTCATTTAATTTGTTGGTGTTCAGAGTTCTTTTTGTATGTAAAGCACTCCCTGGGTGGTCTTGGATTCTGAATTATGCTTTATTTGTTCACAAGACTGACTTTGTACAGGATAACAGGAGGTTATATGTGGAGTCATTCTCACTGTATTTGAGAGGTGACACTCTGAAAACTCCCATCCACTGAGGCTCAGTTCTGTGCTCATAATTAATTTTCCATTACTCAGGCTTCCTTCATCATCCTATCTAGTAGATTTTAAATGATAAAAAAATCTGTGGTTCTGTTCATCACATGCACTGAAAAAGTAAAGCATCATATATATTGTCTCAAATCTTTAGTTAAATTTAGTTTGAAGTGTTTTTTAGTTTAGAGGCACATTTTGCTTATATAGATCCTTAATTTTTTCATTTACTCTGGTGAAAATTGTAGTCATGAAGTAGAAATCGGTCTGGAAGAATGGTCTAATCAGTTTTCTGGTAAAGAAGAAAGATCAGCTACATTCTAACAAAAGTTTGTCTTACTCTTCTAAACTTTACTGAGAGCCATCCTACAACCTTCCTAGAAAGACTATTCCAATACTTTGCTATGTAATGAATAATTATTCATAACAGTGAATTATGTTAGTGAAATTTAATCATTTTTTTTCCCTTCTGATGTTATTGAAAAAAACAAACATTGTGGCTTCTAAAGAAGTTCATACAGCACTGCAGTCATTGCAGGGTGCTTCTTACAATTTATCTTATTTTTCCAGGCTGAAATAGCAAAGGACTATTCTTCAGAATATCCTAGCTTTGATCGATGTCTTGAAGCTGATAATGTCTTCAAATAAACTATTCACTAGACTTTTCATCTATGAGATTGATCATTTTTCAAACTCTTTGAAACATAGCTTCCATGACACCCTCTGCAAGAAGTTCTGAAGTTCCCTACTCACTTTGTCTGTGCTGTGCACAATTATTTTAGCTCTTCATAACTCTCTTCTGCTTAATTATCACTTTCCCAGGCTGAATAATCCAAGTTTGCTTAACATATGTTGTTTCATTGTACCATTTTCAATCTCTATCGGACACATCAGGCTCTATGAAAGCTGCGTGCAGTATTCTAGAGAAGACACACTACATTTTTGTGTAGTAACAAAATTTCTGGGCTTCCCCATCTATTCTTTACAATGAGTTAGATTCGATCTGACTTCTGATAGACATTGAACTGATCTTTTTTTCAGATTACCAATAGTTTTTCCAATTCTAACTTTACTATGTGATAACAGTTAGATCAGAGCCCAACCTCAAGTGCCTAGAACACAAGTCTTTATTCATATCCTGCAAGCATTGCTTTACCTACACTGAGATCTACTTCTGTTTTTGAAACCCAGCATCATTTGTTTGCTCTTTCCTGGCTTCTCTCCAGTAAGTTTCCCTTTTTCTTAAGTTTGGTACAGTAGTTCCTCTGAGACCTCGGTAACTGATAGAAGAATGAAGAAATTGTCTATTTCACCCCAGGTTTTGCATGCAGCATATGTCTTAATACATCTCTTTATTAGATCTTTCAAATAAAGTTCTTCCATCAACATTAACCAATATTTTGTTTGTAATCAGCTATAATAACTAGATTTTTTACTGCAAAATGGTTGCAGAAATGTTACTCCATTAGTCTTTCTTACAGTGTTTTGCACAGCGTCAGTTGTGTGGTGATGCTTCTTAGACCATCATTGAAGTGTATCAGAATAACAAAAGAATCTAATACTTCTCTTCAAAGTGTTTACAACCCATCACATTTTATTTCCTCAGCCTTTAGAGTACTCTACGCCATTTCCTTTAGAGTACTCTATGCCATCTCCTGTTTCCATAGTAAAAATGCTAAGAAGAGCTTAGCTTGCCCTTAGAGTTTTTCACTCATCCACCTTTCCTGTGGGGTGACTGTAGTTCTGAAGCATGCTTTTTAATAGCTGAATTATTAAAGATACCAGACAAACAGATAATCCTGATACCGTGGAATGCATTAAGAAGCTTTATTCAGCAGCATGATATCTCTGTGTTTGCCTATAACTTGGTGATTATCCAGTTGGCACTAAGCTTCTCCAGTGGAGACTAATTTCTGCAGAATCATCCCTAAAGAATATTAACTGCACTCTTTGGTGTTTTGTATGGCTAGTAATCCTAGTGCAGCTGTATTTTCCTTTAGAAAAAGGTGTGACGCAATATAGCGTGCTATAATAACCTCTGACCTACCTTATCCTTCTTGGTGCTTTACAGATGGCATTGCTTCATTCCTTCTACACACATGGCAGATTTATTCCCATGTCCACAGAAAACCCATAGCAAACCCCAAAGTCATCTGTTCCTCAGAAACTGCTGACGAATGTATTGCTTTAGGAGAACGCATCTGGCTCATGGGTTGTCAATTAGACACTCATGTTGACTGTACTTTCTAGGTCAGTGTTATAAGACTGTTTTGGGGAATTTATCAAAAGCATCAGTAAAATAAAGACATAGCATTTCTATTGCTTTTCCTGTTAGTGGTAGGTCAGATGTTTTGTACAAAAACAAAAAGGAATCAATTTAGCACGAATTTAGCACAATTTGCTTTCTAATATCCTGGCTGTATGTTTATTGTTTCATTGTTTTCAAAGTGATTCTATCATAGTTTCCTCTGTTGTGGTTTTAACTGTAGAAGTTAGACCAACTGCTCAATAACTGCTGGATCATCCTTTTTATCTGATACAAACACAGGTATTGTGCTTACTTTTCCTGGACATCTGAGATAACTTACACTCTGCATGGGTACATGCAAATAATTGCTATTGTCTCATGGACTGTTTTAATTAGTCTAAGGGAACTTACCTTCTTGCATACATCCAGAGCCTGTATCTTGTAGATCATGTTCTGTCTATATTCTGTGTTACCATTCTATCCCATCATTACAACTGCCTTAATTAAGTGTTTGGTCATGAATTTTTTTTTTTTCCTGAAGGTTCCAGCGAATAAGGAACTGATCTCTTCTGCCCTGTGACAAAAAAAATCAGGGTTTTGGCCTGTATTCACTTTCCATTTTACCATGAGCTGCTCCTTACAGGCAGAATTAAATGAACAGTGTCATGCCCCCTTCCTAATTTCTTTTATGCAACAAAAAATGTCTTCTGAGAATTTGGTAGAATGTACATGAGATTCCTTGTTCCTATCATAGCCATTGATTGAGCAGTTAAAATCTCCTATTCCAATTACCCTTTCTATTGAGAATTGCTTTAAAAATCACAGGTCTTCCTCCTACTTTTGATATTTAAAATTGTATTGCACAAAATAGGTCCCTAAGATAGATGCAGTGAATAATAATTCATTTGAATGTATCTCCTTTGATAGTAATGAGTTTAGAATAGGTTTGTGACCTTTAAACTTAGCTGAGTGGAATCCAAGTTAATGGGTTTATGCGCAGTATCTAACAATGGGATTCCAATCTTGATTGCTGCTTTTAACATCTTAAGAAGAAATGTAAAATGCATAAATTTTATTTTAACATACAGTGTGTAGAAAATCTTGGGTTTGGGGTCATCAGCTGTGGGTTGGAGTAGATAGCTGGTAAAAGATACCAGCATTTATAGTCTTAAAAGGATTTTTTTCCCTTTCATACAGCTATTTGAAATACAGACCTATTTCATTTTGTACTACAGTAACTTTAAACTAATCACTGTGGAATCTAACCATTGTGAGGGTGGTGACCCCTCTGTAAGATGTTACTAATAATTATCTTCACAATAATAAAGAGGTTTTGTTGTTTGTGGTTTTTTTTTTTTGAGGGGAAGACTATTAAGTATTAAAAAGAAAATGTTTAAAGATATATTATAAAGCTATAATCTTTACATAATATGCAGCAATGGGAGACTCTTCCAGTAGTATTTAATCTGCTGTCTAGCAATTGCTGTTGCTACTAATACTATGAATTAAAAAAGTTCAGAGAAAACACTGTTTAAAAATACTTAAATAAAATGCATGTGAAGCACTGTAGTGTAATGAAAAGTAAAACATCTATTTTGCATATGCCAAATATATACTATTCACCTTTCAGTCATTTGTTACAAAATTCATTGATATATGAAGTGGGATAACGCCTGAGAAAGAGCCAGGCATGTGCTGCAGAAATCAGAGACTGGTGCAGTGTGACAAGGTTGAGGTGGACTCGTGGAATAGAATCAGCATAGAATCAACCAGGTTGGAAGAGACCTCCAAGATCATCCAGTCCAACCTATCACCCAGCACTACCCAGTCAACTAGACCATGGCACTAAGTGCCGCATCCAGTCTTTTCTTGAACACCCCCAGGGATGGTGACTCCACCACCTCCCTGGGCAGCCCATTCCAATGGCAAATCACTCTCTGTGAAGAACTTCCTCCTAACATCCAGCCTATACTTCCCTCAGCACAACTTGAGGCTGTGTCCCCTTGTCCTGTTGCTGGTTGTCTGGCAGAAGAGACCAACCCCCACCTGGCTACAATCACCCTTCAGGTAGTTGTAGACAGCAATGAGGTCTGCCCTGACCCTCCTCTTCTCCAGGCTTCACACCCCCAGCTCCCTCAGCCTCTCCTCATGGGGTTTGTGTTCCAGGCCCCTCACCAGCTTTGTTGCCCTTCTCTGGACACGTTCCAGCACCTCAACGTCTCTCTTGAATTGAGGATCCCAGAACTGGACACAGGACTCAAGGTGTGGCCTGACCAGTGTTGAGTACAGGGGAAGAATAACCTCCCTCCTCCTACTGGCCACACTGTTCCTGATACAGGTCAGGATGCCACTGGCTCTCTTGGCCACCTGGGCACACTGCTGGCTCATCTTCAGCCTACTATCCACCAGCACCCCCAGGTCCCTTTCCACCTGGCTGCTCTCCAGCCACTCTGTCCCCAGCCTGTAGCGTTGCTTGGGGTTGTTGTGGGCAAAGTGTAGAACCCTGCACTTGGCCTTGTTAAATCTCATCCCATTGGCCTCTGCCCACCCATCCAGCCTGTCTAGGTCCCTCTGCAGGGCTCTCCTACCTTCCAACAGATCAACTCCTGCTCCTAGCTTGGTGTCATCTGCAGACTTACTGATGCTGGAGTCATTTCCTTGTTCCAGATCGCCAATAAAGATGTTGAACAGGACTGAGCCCAGCACTGATCCTTTGGAGAACACCACTAGTGACTGGCTGCCAACTGGATGTGGAATAAATTGTTATCAGCAGAGACGCACATCTGCAGCCAGCCTGCACCACTTATCTCCTAGGTTTCTGAGACAAAATATAAATTCAGAGGGGGTCATTATTTTTGAAAAACCTCAAATGGAAACAGGTATCAGCAGTGCAGTTAAAATACTTACAGTTTAAAAGGAAGTTGTAAAGAATTTTGATTAAAAACATCCCCTGGGTTTATCTAGAAAGGAAAAGGAGGGACATTTGACAGAAGTCAGTTGGAATTGTGTTGAAAGCTGTGTTTCACTAGCTACTGAGCGTATGATTGAGTGTACAGCTAAAGACACTGAGATTTTAAAATGCCAGTAAGTGTGACATACATTAGATAATGTTGTCTTGTCAGCTTTTGAACCACACAATGCTTTGGGTTGGAGGTGACCTTTAAAGGTCATGTAGTCCAGCACCCCTGCAGTGAACAGGGACATTATTAACTGGAACAGGTAGTTTAGAGCCTGTTGGGATGTTGTCAGGAATGGGGCATCTACCACTTGTTCTGCCGTTTCAGCGTAAAGAAATGTCTTGTTTGAGTCTAGTCTAAATCTACTCTTTTTTAGTTGAAAAGCATTGCTCCTTGTCCCAGCACAAGAGTCCCTACTGAAAGGACAATTCCCATCTTTCTTATGGATCTCCTCTAAGTACTGAAAGGTCACAACAAGATCTTTTCAGAACCTTCTCTTCTTCAGGATAGACAGCTTCAAATCTCTCAGCATTGCTTCACAGGGTATATTTGAGGATGCATGAATCTGTTCATTCCAAGCACTTTAAATGTTAGTGAGTTATGTGTACAAGGAATGAATATTTGAAGGTTGCAAGATTTGTCTTACTGTCTGGAGGCACAAAGCTAAAAATAAAAGCTAACTTTCATTACAGATTTTACAACAGGGTTAATCTTTAACTACACAGTCTTTCTAATCTACGCTTTGTTTCCTGGAGGTTTTGTGCCTTGAAAACATTATAGAATCATAGAATGGTTTAGGTTGGAAGGGACCTCAAGGATCATCCAGCTCCAACCCCCCACCATAGGCAGGGACACCTCCCACTAGAGCAGGCTGCTCATGGCCTCATCCAGCCTGGCTTTAAATGCCTCCAGGGAGGAAGCATCCATAAATTTAATATAAAAAATGATTTCCTGTAAACTATTCCAGTTTTTATTCCTTTGCTGTATGAAGGGAAAAATAAGTTGGGGGCTTTTTTTGGAAGATAATGCTCAATTACGTTTTGAAGAGTTCACCTAAGATCTTTTGCTCTACTGTTTGTTTTGCATGCATGTGAGACATTCAGGAAAGTACTTACTAAAAAGCTATTTCTTACATATGTTGGATAAAGAGAGAGTAGGACTTTTATCGTTCTCATTTATCTATTACTTCAGCTATCTTTCTCCTCTTAGATGATATATGAAAGCATAATAAGTGAAAAATTCTGGCATTTGGAGATTGACATAGGTTTCACAGGTGACAAATACGTAGAGCTATTGCTGATGGTGAAGTGTGCATGGTCAAGTCTTCTGAGAGTCACTGCCAGGAGTTTATGGATCAAATATTGTATTCATTCATGTTAAAAAACTCACTTAAAAAAAAATTGTACCAAATTCTCTTTCTTAGGTACTGTGTAGGGAGCTGTTAGCTTAGCTTATTTGCGACTGGGATAGCTAAGATATATATGTAATTCTTAAAATGCTCAGTTGAAGTAGAGAATTTTCGTGTTAGAGTCTGTAAATAGCAAAGTAAAGCAGACAGGCCCATACATTTTGACGTGAAAATGTTTGTCGATAGTGTTTGTACTCTATTTACTCTAGAATAGAATAGAATAGAATCAACCAGGTTGGAAGAGACCTCCAAGATCATCCAGTCCAACCTATCACCCAGCCCTATCCAGTCAACTAGACCATGGCACTAAGTGCCCCATCCAGTCTTTTCCTGAACACCCCCAGGGACGGTGACTCTACCACCTCCCTGGGCAGCCCATTCCAATGCCAATCACTCTCTCTGTGAAGAACTTCCTCCTAACATCCAGCCTATACTTCCCTCGGCACAACTTGAGGCTGTGTCCCCTTGTTCTGTTGCTGGTTGTCTGGCAGAAGAGACCAACCCCCACCTGGCTACAACCACCCTTCAGGTAGTTGTAGACAGCAATGAGGTCTGCCCTGAGCCTCCTCTTCCCCAGGCTAAACAACCCCAGCTCCCTCAGCCTCTCCTCATAGGGTTTGTGTTCCAGGCCCCTCACCAGCTTCGTTGCCCTTCTCTGGACACGTTCCAGCACCTCAACATCTCTC